>CM077183.1:37596969-38196969 GCA_039654105.1 Coreius guichenoti
GTGTAAATGTGTAAATAGTAATTAGATGCTATTTATACTTTATTTGGGAAGATATATGTGGTCTCCTCGGTAGAAATCGCGTTCGCGGGGGCACTGCGGTGAGATAGAAAAGGGCACTTTCACTTTCAAAAGGGCAGCCCCCCCCCCCGTGCACGCCACTGCTCTTCAAACTTCTCTTTAATAGCATTTGTCAGGCAGTCAGTGACATCCATTTACAATATTAGGATGGTAGGAAGTTATGGAAAGTTATGTTGTGGTCTGTAAACAAATAATAAAGGAAAAACAATATGAATACAATATATCTGTACATGTTCACTGCAAAATACCTCACAAAGTATCAATAAATGCTTAAAACAGTCATCACAAATGAATACTCAACTGTTAGCTGTGAAATAAACATTATATAATAAGATAAACACCAATATACGGTGTGATGCAGCATATAATAACAACAGCACGTGTTAACTCAACGTGATCATACTAATGTGGCTAACCGGATTAGCGTCTATCCGCGATCGCGCCTGCGATCGTCATTTGCATATCTCAATAATTCACCAAACATCGGACATTTACAGTAACAGCTACAAAGTGTTGACTAAACAACATTCACGATTACTCACATTCGTTGCATGAACGCACAACACTGAACAATATCAGGAGCACACAGGTGGAGCTGTTATCATATCAGTCTACTGGAAGTAGCAACTCTGATATCAGTCCGTTAGAGACCGCTACAGACTTGCATAGGCCTCTGCTACAGTACACACAGGCCACAAAGCTCGTGGAAGTTGATGATCAATTAGGAGTACCACTTGTCCCACTGCCAACTCTTTGCCATCCGATCTCCACTTCTGTCTACCCTGTAGTTCTGGTAAGTAGCAGCGCGTGAAAGCGGTCCAGAACTGATCGGCCAATACCTGGCTATGTCGCCACCTGCGTTTCCCCAAGAGTTCGTTGGAGTCATAAAGGATTTGCGGCAATGAAGCATCACGGCGTCCCATGAGTAACAGGTTGGGAGTCACAGGATCCAGGTCTGCAATGTCCGATGAGACATAGCCAAGCGGCTTGGAATTGAGTATGCCTTCAACTTCTACTAGCAATGTTTGCAGGACAGATTCAGGCACGGATTGTTCCTGTAGAATGACTTGCAAGGCTGTCTTAATGGATTTAACTTCTCGCTCCCATGTTCCGCCGAAGTGAGGGGCACTAGGTGAGTTATAGCGAAACTGGATCTGCTGTTTAGCCAGCTGTGCCTGAAGTTCAGAAGCCATTCGACTAAAGGTGTCCTTTAACTCGTGATCACCTCCAGTAAACTAATAGTGCCATTGTCACAGAGTATCTCAAAAGGCTTTCCTCTCCGGGCTATGAAGCGTCGCAAAGAAAGGAGGAAGGCATCCGTGTCCAGGTGTTCAAGGAGATTGCGATGTAAACATCTGGTTGTTAAGCACTTGTATAAGATCCCCCATCTCTTTTCCTGACAACGTCCTATCTTTACATGAAATGGTCCAAAGCAGTCTGTGCTGGTGGAGTAAAATGGTGTCTTGAAGAGACGTAGCCGACAGAGAGGAAGATCAGCCATCTGTGTGGTCTGTGGCTTAGCACGCCAAAACTGGCAATCCTGACAGGAATGTTGGTGTTTGCGCACAGCTTCACGGCCTCTAAGCACCCAGTATTGACGGCATAGCTCAGTCAGAACTCGCTCTGCACCAGAAGCTGTTGATCCACGTCTTGAATGAGATATGCTTTGTGATATGATGTTGGGGATCTAAGAAAATTGGGTGAATGATCTCTGAATCCAGGGTTTCAGCACGGTGAAGTCATCCACCCACCCAGATAAGATCAGTGTCTTTATCGTACTCTGGGGAGAGAGAACTCAGGCGACTGTCTGTTGGAATGGACTGTCCAGCTTTCAATGCTCTGAATTTGTCTGGGAATGAATCAAGCTGTGCATGTGCCAAGAGGAGCCTCTCTGCCTGTATATACTTTGAGGCTTCACAAGAGGTGTCAGTGTTGGCCGCTCCATCAGTGGACTCAACAGTAGCTTGAACTAGCTCCTTCCAAGTTCTGAATTGACTGAGGTCTAAAGGCACTGGACTGGGAACCACAGTAATTGCACCAATAAAGGATGCTCTTTTCATCTCACTCAGGCCAGGTTCAATCTCTGTGCTGGGTGTCAACGACCACATATCCTGTGGTTCAATTAGGAAGGATGGCCCAGATCTCAATTGGTGAGGGCCTGCTATCGCCGCTAAGGTGAGACCTCGGGTGACATGTTCAGCTGGATTTCGAGCAGAGTCAACATACCTCCACCTGGTAACATCTGTCAAAGTCTGAATCTCAGCTACTCTAGACCCCACAAAGACCTTGTATCTGCATGACTTCGATATTAACCAATGCAACACAGTAGTGGAATCAGTCCAATATGTGACTTGGTGTATGGGAATGGTGAGTTCAGTCTGTATCACTTTGGCCATCTGAACTCCAGAAATTGCAGCGCACAACTCTAGGCGGGGCATAGATAGACATATACGGGGAGCCACTCTGTATCGAGCCAGGACAAAGGCAATATGGACCTTCTCACTCTCGACTGCGATCCGAAGGTAGGCCACGGACCCATATACCCTCTCCGAGGTGTCACAAAATACATGTAACTCCCTAACGGTGGAAGGAGTGTCAGCACCACCAGGTGCATAATGTCGAGGGAATTGTAGTTCGGTGATACTAGAAAGCTCTGCAACCCACACAGACCATTTCTCATGCAGATGTAGGGGTTCGATAGGGTCATCCCATCTGAGGTTGTGTTTTCAGAGATCCTGGATAAGAGTCTTAGCCCTTGTGGTGAATGGCAACTAAGCCAGCCATGGTGTCTTTGTGTTCTTGGGCATGAAACTGAAGGGCATAAATGGCGCAACACGGGCTGCAGGTTGTACCAAAGGGAAGTACCTGCCACTCGTAGATGTCCTCCATATGAATCGCAGCACTGACTTGTCACCGTGTAACAGACATACCTGGTGGAACATGCCCTTGATGTCCCCACTCACTGCAATGGCATGTTGTCTGAACCTCAGTATGACACCTGGCAAAGATGGCCCCAGTGTTGGCCCAGGAAGGAGCTGTTAATTCAAACTTTGACCATGGTACTGGAAGGAACAGTTGAAGACTATTCGATCTTTCCCGTTATGATGCACCATGTGGTGCGCAATGAACCAGGACTCTGTTGTACTGTCTGCCTCCTCTGATGATATTTTGGAAATGTAGCCTGCAGATTCAAGCTTTTGAATTTCAGAGCAGTAGGTCTGAGCTTGCTCAGGGTTCTTGGCCAGCTTTCTCTCAATGATTCTGAGACTGGGGAGCACAGCCTCTTTGCCTTCATGGAACAAGGTGATAGGAGTATGCCTTAGCAATGGGGTAGCACACCGCTGAACCCCGGCCACGCTCACTCTGACCGTAGCAGACTGTAAGAGGTTATAGGATTGTTGGTCCTGCTTTGATCTTGTAATCAGCTTTTCGTTGTATGGCAAGGTGTCAATTTGCCATAAGCGCTCCACATGCTGATATAGTTCATCACGTGGTGGAGCTGTCATAATATGCAGGCATTGTTTCAGCCCCCTAGAGGTCAGCATCGGACACATTGGGCCTTGTAATACCCAACCAAACCTTGTACATATGGCAACAGGACCACCCAGCGTTCTTCTACGTACTGGCTGAATAGGAGTCAGGGGTTGTGGCATATCAGACCCTATGAGTAGTAAGGGTTTAACTCTGTCTACGGGTTGTAGTGGTAGACCTTTCAGGTGGCGATATGCTTTCTGGAGTGCTGCCACTGGGTAATTGTGTTCAGCAAGACATAGACCAAAGGCAGTAAAGGCATTACGGATGACATACCTCTCTGTTGGTTTGGTGATGGGAGAAACCTCTAAGGTTACTGTGGACCCTTCAAGTTTGGTATGACTTTGCTAGGATTGAATCTCTGGAGCTCCATTTAGCCCAAGTTGCTGAATTACCGGAGGAAGGATGATGGTTCTTTCAGAGCCGTCATCAAGAACAGCATGGGCTTCCATTGTTTGGCCAGCACTGTGCAAGAGAACTTTGACAACCTTAAGCATAACCTTCTGTGAGCGGTTAGGTCTGTCAAGATAGATTTGTGTGGATGGCAAACTCACCATAAGCACAGCTCTTGAAGTATCTTTCACAGTCATGTAGGACAGTAAGTAAATGATTTCGACCACATTTCCAACAGCGTTTACCTTCTGTGATCCAGGAAACCTCTTAAATTTATCACAGGAGTTGAGATAATGATCTCGGTTGTTGCAATGAGGACAATAAGGCTTTGGCTTGGAAATGGCTTTAACCTGGGCCGTTTCAGAGGGCTTGACAGATTTCTTGGATGTCAGAAGTACTGGTGATGAACGCTCTCGATGATATGGAGTGCCTTTACTCTTCCCCCGATGACTTTGCTGTGTCAGACTGAAACACGGCAGCAGCTCGGCTAGAAATGCGTTTTGCTTGTGACTTCCTTTGTAACCAAGCCGCTAAGTCGGGGAGAGTGTAGGTTCTATCTGTACCAGTTTGAAGGATACCATGACTTAGACAGTATTCTACAAAGCTGTAAGCAGGTGGCATCTTGCCCAGAAGGCGATCCACGTGAGAACCACCCATAAGCTCATATCCATTTTGTCCCTCCAGCGTCCTCAGCATGCCCACCAGGGATTGGACAGATAAGGTGAACGAGTCGAAAGCATTGGTATCACCCATCCTGAGTGGTGGAGTGTTCATGATGGCACATAGATCTGATTTTACAAGCTGCCTGGGCTGGCCACATTTCTCCTGCAATGCTTGCAAAGCAGCGGTGTATGGTTGTGGGTGGTGCATATATGCCTTAGCCAACTGCTGAGCACTAACAAACTTCAGGTGACTAAGTAACACTTGGTATTTGTACTGCTCGCTGATGTGGGTATGGTGACTTAATAGATTGTCTAAGGCCAATTTCAACAAGGCAAAGTTGCTTTCTGTGCCACTCTCAAACACTGGTAGTGTGGGCCAAGGGATACCATAGGCTGCTGCCATCAGAACCTCTGCTCCGGGTTGAGGCAAGTAACCAGTTTGGGGAACAGGTGGATGCGGACAGGGTTGAGGGCAGATGGGTGTGTTAGATGAGCTTGTCACTCTCTGATGGGAAAGTCTTGGAAAGGGCTGAGTAGGTGGGGCTACCTGGCTTGGTAACAGAGTATTCGCATTTGAGGTCGATGCAATGGGTGCAACAGGGGGTACAGTCTGCGATATCAGAACACTATCTGTGTGTGGTGTCGCAAATTTGGTTGCTGCTGGTTGCACGAGGTTGAATTGAGGTAGTGGCATTGAGACTGGGCTGGGCTGCTGTGGGACAGGTGGCATGTTCTCCCCAGAATATGCAACTTGTGGTCTCCCTTGGACTTGACTGACTACACATGAAGACAATTGCGCTGTGAGAGCTGGAACTCGTGTAGGCATTATTGCTTGTAATGCTAACTGAGGAGGTAGCTTGGGTGTTGACTGAACTGTGCGTGGGTCCCTTAATGTGCTCTGTGCCTCTGGAACTGTCTGTGTGGCTTGCATCATGGAAGATGAGGGGCAGGGCGACTGTTGAAATATGGGTGAGTGGGCCGAGCTGGCATGAGGGAACTGCGATGGTGGCCCAGTCATGTCTGGCGATGCTTGGGGCTCTGTATTTGTCAAACTTGGATCTTGGCTGAGCAGGGAACTCACCAGCTTGGCCACTTCTAAATCAGTTTTCGCTTTTTTCAACTTGCGTTGTCGTTCTAACTGGTTAGATAAGGCCTCCTTTGCCCTAAAAGAGCCTCTTCTTGAGCACGTTGAGCCTCTTTAGCTTGGGTTTGTAGTCTCTGGTAATCTATTTCTGCCAGCATGTCATCCTTTATCTGTTGAAGGAGGTAGTCGTACTGCCGCTGTTTTAATCTCTTCTCCACTATGGCTGCCTGGCTGCTTGTGAGTGCAGATGTAGCATGAACACCAGAGATAATGGAATGACAACTGGATCTGGAATGACAACTGGATCTGGACCGAGAGCTGGCTTTACTATTGGACGTTTTCCTCGACTGACTCTTATGTTGGCTGTGACAGCGAGAAGAAGCGATTGGAGGAGGGTCCACAGGAGGTATGTAGCCAACCTCATAGTCACCCATATGGGAAGGCAGTTTACTCTGTCTCTTGGGTCTATCCCAAAGATGGACCAAATTCTTACAGTTCTGCAGACGGACAATTATGGACAGTGATTCCGGTAAGAGAATCAGGCACAGGAGAAGTATATCCTCTTCAAACTTCTCTTTAATAGCATTTGTCAGGCAGTCAGTGACATCCATTTACAATATTAGGATGGTAGGAAGTTATGGAAAGTTATGTTGTGGTCTGTAAGCAAATAATAAAGGAAAAACAATATGAATACAATATATCTGTACGTTCACTGCAAAATACCTCACAAAGTATCAATAAATGCTTAAAACAGTCATCACAAATGAATACTCAACTGTTAGCTGTGAAATAAACATTATATAATAAGATAAACACCAATATACGGTATGACGCAGCATATAATAACAACAGCACGTGTTAACTCAACGTGATCATACTAATGCGGCTAACCGGATTAGCGTCTATCCGCGATCGTCATTTGCATATCTCATTAATTCGCCAAACATCTGACAACACTGAACAATATCAGGAGCACACAGGTGGAGCTGTTATCATATCAGTCTACTGGAAGTAGCAACTCTGATATCAGTCCGTCAGAGACCGCTACAGACTTTCTGTTCCGGGACGGACTTTCTTACAAACATTAAACACCAAAATTTTCATATTTTTTCCCATCACTTCCACTGTGCGCTTGAATTAATTATCTCATGCCAGGCTTTAATCTTGTGCGCAAGAGTGACTGATTATAGCGGCAGGTTAGGGTGTTTTCCCGTCTTTAAAAAAAAGAAAAAGCTGTTTTTGTCCATGGTCCAGTTTGGTTTAGATTTCTCGGTTAGTACACAGGAAGCGTCGAGCTGCATCGCGTCTAGGACACCAAACGCGTCATTCAGTGAATAATCACCAAACTGTGGCGCTGATGCGTGAGTACAATACAATAACAACAAGTTGGACGTATATAATGTAATTTAATGGAAAACTATGGCAGGATTTTGAACATCCTCCGGTCCGGTGTCGTAGCTGGACTCATAAAAACAATGTGCTTGAGGACGCTCTGTGTCGTCTGTCAGACCGCCTTTAATATTCTCCATAACTCAAGTATTGTAGTACAGCTGTATAGTTTAGTAAATGTTAAACTTGTTTAAAAGTCAGTGGTCCGTTATGTTGTGTTTATTGCGCAAGATTTCGTAACTATAGCAACCGCTTCTCCATTGCCATGTTTTGCCAGAAACTATCGCAAAATGCTTAGTATAAACACTTAGGTATGGGTTAAGACGTTTGTTGCAACGCTCTTAAAGAAATCCCTTGCCTCAGGGATTTTTCCCCTTTAGGGATACAACCACTTAAGAGGTTTTATGCAACCGGGCCCTGGTCTCTGAATATGACTTACATTCCTTGTTCATTAGCTATGTTTACATGCACCCAAATAATCCTTTATTATAGCTATCATAATGGCTCAATCAGCCTGAAAAGCCTTCATGTAAACACCTCAATCAATCGGATTGAGCTTGATCCAAATTCAATTTTGATAGGATTGAAAGGGGTGGTGTTGACCTGACTAAATATGTACCAAACATTTACTAAAAAAAAAAGCTTTTGTGATAAATTTCAGCTTCATCAAGGCGAAAACAAAACTTATACTCGTGGTACCACATTCACTGAGGTTCTGTTCAAAATATATGTAATCCAAATTGGATCGCAATGTTTAGAGTTCATATAAACACAACTTTCAGATTTTGAAATTAAATTTAAATTAGTGCATGTAAAAATGCTGACGGTAAAACTTAAAGCATGACAAAAGATTATTAAAAGTTATACTACGGGGCTGCTGAATGCTTGAATCTGATTGGTTGACGAACTTTCTAAGGTGTGCAATTATTTTCAGGGAAACGCACGGCTAAAGTAGTTCCAGCAGGTCTTGACCGCATTACAGTTTCATATCGCCAAATGATTTCAGTTATTTCAAAGATCCTTACAGCCGACAACAGCAAAAGAACCAAAACACACAACGACACTGAACAAGCAAATAAATATAGCAAACAATAGGACAAAAACGACAAATTATTTCCATGCACAAAATTACGTTTTATTATGTACAGAGAGCACATACTTTTTTCGCGCTCAAACACACACACGCTGCTCTGATGAGTTTATCAGTAAAATAGTTTAACAACTTAAAAGCTACATGACATTTCTGACTAGCGAGGTAATAACGGCGCTGTTCTTGAAGCAGATAAACTTACAGTTTCACTATTAGTAGAGACGCTACCAAACACTGTTGAGAGACTCATCACACAGTAATTCATACACACATACTTAATCTCTCTCTTTCTCTCTAATAACTGCATTAATAACTGCATTAGTCTGCCATCAATGGCTCAAGCCTCCGTTACTAGCTCTAAAATGTTTTGGAATTAGCAACAGAGTTGTGGGATGAGATGCGTAAGAAATTAGTCCGACACACAAGAGCATTTTAAGGAAAAACCTTAGGTGTCTTGAAATACATCATCTGAACAATGTTTTGAGGTGTGGTAACCGTAGTATAAGCGGAATAATTGAGAATTATTGAAAAATAATGCATTATTTTTCTAATAATTTAACGGCCCGTTGTCAATTATTCCTTACATAGTAATTTAAAACTTTTAATTTGACATTAAATTTACATTATTACAAAGTTGTTTGTTTTTTTTAATATACTTTTAAGTTTTGAAGTACACTCTACAATGCACATTAAGCAATTAGGGTAGTGGTGACAAGTCTGGAAACATTTGGTTGTAAAATTGCCAGAGTTCCCAGATGTTGATTTGTTTTTATGCTTCAAATTGTTTAGGAGCCATCACTTAGATGGTGTTCTCCATCAGAGGACAGTTACAATATAAATAAGTATTTTTGCAACCATGAATTTTAACTGTACACTACTGTATGGACTTATGATCGCTGAGATTGTATTACTGTTTATTAACAGACCAGAAATATCACAATCTGACTTTGACAGAAGGTGGTTAAATATAAAAAGACTAAAATATAGTACATAGCTGGTAATTCACACATACGGTATTTGTAAATAAAATCATATTATTTCTAGAATCCAAAAAGTCTTGGCTGGGGTAACTGCAGTGCACCCAAAATAGAAACTGTTGCCACAACGGCCTTAGTAGACAATGCCAGTGTAGACGGCTCCATTGATTTTAACAGATCTAAAATGGATCTGTAGCCATTTTCCATATGACCAGAGTACTTACTGAAACCATCAAGCACAGTGAGATGAGCACAGATTGTGTTAGAGACGTTCACTGTCTCTTGATCATGTGAAAATATATATTTCACTGGTCATCCATCCAGGGTGTTTATATTCCACTGAGCTCAAACCAAGGGAGTCGTGTGAGTATTTTAAATGAAGGGTTACTCATGTTTTAGCACACTCATCACTTTAATACACAACGCATGTCAGCACTTCTCAACTGAATGGACAAATGACAACTAAACACAACTAGAGGATGCTTAAATCACACCAATAACAAAAAATAAACCTATTTATAAAGGATAAAACCTAAATGCAATCTTTTAGACAACGTGTGCTCTTGCATTAAAACAACCTGATGTGCTCTCCACTGTTGCATGTAACCTGCAATTCAATTGATAAAAAATGACAACATTTGCAATATGTTTATTAAAAAGCACATCTAGTGAAAATACTCCAGTGCTTGATCTTGACAGTGGTGTGCGGTCAGATCCTTCAAACCCTTCAGAGAAAAATGGGACAGTAAAAAGACTAGATTCAAACGTTTTGACATTTTATTTCACCCGTTCAATAAAAACCTCATTTAATAAATAAATAAAATATATAAAGGCACTGTACAACTTCAAATTACGCTGGATTACCTCAAGTGTCATCCCTGTCTGATGGAGAGTGTAAGAGGCCTGTGGTCTACATGAAACTGAAGATTATCAGATATATCAGAGCATAAACCAGATGGATTTCTTCAGAAACCCCAAAAGCATATATACATAAAGCCAAAACATTATGACCACCTGCCTAATATGCTGTAGGCCCTCCACGTGCTGCCTCTACAAACAGCGCAACTCTACAAGAGCGTGACCCTGAAGGTGTGCTGTGGTATCTGGCACCAAGATATTAGCAGCAGATCCTTTAAGTCCTGGAAGTTGTGAGGTGTATCGATAGTGTGCGGGATTTCCTTTAATTTTTGAAATTATAGTTTTTTAAAAAGGCACCTGAAATAATAAACTAAGTGCAATGTGGTGTTATCAAAAAGATTGATTTTTCGATACATATCGATACTGAAATATCTGAAACGCTTCAATACTCATTTTCCTCAGAACAGACACACAACACCAGCGTCTCTTTCTCTCTCTCATCTCTGGGATTGCGTATTTTGCGCATAATTTTACTCATTCCTGCAGATTTTGTTCTCACACCCAAAGTGCGGCACATAAAGCCGCCTCTCAGCACTAAATTGAGTTCTTTTTCGCTGCTTATTGCACTTAAACAGTCAAATACACACAAAATAATGTCAAAATGCAGGTCTTGGCGAGTTTTCACGTAAACACAGTCAGTTCTGTTTTAAGTGAACATAAACAGTTGAGAAGGAAAACGCATGTGTATCAGTGTAATGGATCCATGCGTCAGGTCTTAAAGTGACAGCAGCCTAATATTCCTGTTGCCAAATTATGAGATAATATTAAAAATATCAATATGGCAGTTTTTCCCCATGGTATCGATGTCAAAATTGTGGCCAGTGAAAATGCTGAGTGGCTAGTAACTTTGGAAAACCACTAGCCACAGTGACTGATGAGCAAAAAAGTTAATGTCAAGCCCTGATAGACATATATATATATAACCTGATTAAACTATTATCCTTTATTGAAAATATCTTCTGCACATGAAAGTGCATTTCACTCTGCCACCAAAATTGCTTTCTGTAACACGTTGCTATAATATGTCCCGACCATAATTGGGGAAACTGATACATTTACTGTATATGCTCTTACTACTACCTTGTTGGCGGAGGATGATGATCTTGGTTATGTAATTTGTACCATTTGATGGAGTGGTTAATCTTTCTGCCCACCAGAATCTCAGATTTAACAGCTTTAGATGTTTGTCAGATATTTTGATTATACTGAGCATGTCTGACAGCAAAATCCATTACATACCATTACATCCAGTTCATCCTAAACATACAGCAACATCCCAACACCGTAAAACTAAGAATACCTTTCTTTCATATCCTCCTCAAAAGGAATCAACCTGTTTCATTACATGCAGTTAATATGGAGTAATAATCAGAATTTCCTCTCTGGATATCGGGTTGTGTATAGCAAATTCTGCTTTTAGCACAATATGCTAACTTTAATAATACGTAGAGGTTATTATTATCATTAATCACTGTACACATGCATGAAAGACAATAATTTACTATTTAGAAAAAGTGCAGGGCAGAATTCATCTTGACGCCACATTAAACCACTATCACTAATACCATATTAACCCAGAAACGGCTGAATCACAAAAGCGCACACTGTAGCCACTGGATGCTAAATTTTAAATATATATATTTGTATGGTTCAATCTGATTTCTCCTCTCCCATCTGTCTACAGACATCCCAAATTAGCTGGTGCATCCGGCCTGATTTAGCTGTCCATCATAGGGTTCTGCATCCATAAATCCATCTGAATGCATCTGCTTCCAGTGTTTATGCGCATATTATCACAAATGGTATTTCCAGTGGGAAACATCTTTTTTTTCCTAACATTCTAGCAAGTGCAACATTTACTGTACATCTGCTAACACATCCGATGCACAAGATGCATAAAATTAAATTAGCTGCTGTATATATTTTGTGAATATTCACATTGTCAGTTTAGCTCACTCTTATATTCACGTTACTTATTATAGATACATACAGAAAAGGCAAAGGTACAGTAATAGCCTATTTAAAAAAAAAAAAAACTATATTTGTCAAGTCAAGTCCATTTTATTTCTATAGCGCTTCATACAATACAGATTGATGCAAAGCAGTTTTACAGTGATAACAGGAAAATGATTCAATGATGCAAACAGAGTTTATTTTGGCTGTACAGCAGCTCTAAAAGACAATAGTGTCATTGTTCAGCTGAAATCAGTTCAGTGTAAAGATCATCAATTATTCAATTAGGTTATTTCATCTATAAAGCAGATCTGCAGAAAACAGTGATGTCCTCGTCCAGGTCAGGTCAGTTCTCACCCAATAGTCTCAATAAATCAATAATATTATTGAATATTAAGTGTCCCCAACTAAGCAAGCCAGAGGTGACAGTGGCAAGAACCCAACCTCCATCAGGTGACAGAATGGCCAGCAAACGAATGATTCAGGCTGCATCACAAGTCAGAAATCAGATTGTGGATCGTAGCATTCAATATTTCGTCCAGTTCCTTTTGCTTGAAGATCGGATTCAATACGCTAGAATGGAGCCGAAGCTGGTCATAGGTCTGTGCGGAGGACCTGTGCCATAGACTGTAAAAAAGATGGACGACGCGTCTTCACTATCTTCCACTGTAGAAAAAGTGAAGCCAATGTCCGAATATGGCGCTGACATCTTGCGCTGATTTATACTTTACTTTATTTGTCCCTTTAAGGGAAAATTGTTTTGGGCAATACAGGTAAGCTGCATAACAAGATACCCACACCAATACATAATCACACAGTTGTGTCCTTTGAACTAGAGTTTAACAACAAAATAATTCTTATAGCGGTTGTATCTGAACCTTGGAGTACGAAAACGTCGACCAGATGGAAGTTATTCGAATTCTGGATAAAGCACATGAGAAGGGTCCAAAGTCATTTTCTTTGCCTGTTTAAAAATAATTTTGTTGAATATAGACTGAAGATTGGGGTAAACCAGGCACGGTTCTAGGCACCTATAGAAGGGTGGGATGGCAGATATCCTGGGTGGGCTTTTCTTTTTTTGGTGGGGGTCGGGGGGTATATACACTAGATAGACAGACAGATAGATAGATAGATAGATAGATCCAGTGATAATTTGGAAAGAAAACAGAATGGAAGCCTACATGTTACTATAGCAATGAATGCAACTTTAATTGCGTGGAAAGGGGCAATTAAATGCCACACAGGATGTGTTTTTTAATTCCATTGTGCTACTTTTATATCGTTTTTTAATGTAAACATCACCCCAGACCGTTAGACTGTTGCGCTCGCATCTCTTCTATACTTTTGCAGAGTATCGTGCATGACGCGGCTTTATAAACGCGGCACTCAAGTTAAAATAACTTTTAAAAAACGCGTCTCTAGACCTGCATCTCGCATTTTTAACCGCAAAAACACGTCCTGTATGAATGGCCCTAAACTGATTAAAAGATAGTAAACAGCGCATTCTTATTTCAGTGCTGTTATTTAAACAGTCAGTTTGCCTCGTACATTCAGTTTACAGCATCACCAGCAAGCCAAAGAGGGCAAGGTTTCAACTGAACTATGCATTTGCATTTTAAACACTATATGTTCTAGCTCTGTCCATGCAATAAATGCACAATTCTTAAATGAGTGAGTTTTTTCTTTTAGCTAATTTCAGCTTGGCATGAATCAAAAATCAAATCAGAGCTGTACATAAATATTTACAAGAACTCCTCGTAATTGCCTTAATAGCATGCAAGTATTTCTGCCCGTTTTCGTTCGTGTGAGTGCAGCCTCTGCTTTTCTGCTACCGACCGAAGCGCGCGAGTAGCCTATAACGCGCCGCGCCGTTACTTTCAGTAAATAAAGGAAAAAATACTGCAAATTTCTGGTGTTATTTTTGTGATTGTTTGGGGCATTCTACAGCCCTTCATCAAAACTTTCAACACATAGCTCACCTCAGATTATTTTAATCAATGCACAAATCTTAAAAACAAATGAACACTATCCGTTCCTAAATTCTGATTGGGTGGGCAAGGCAGACGTTTGGGTGGGCTCTGCCCGGCTCTGCCTATGCCTAGAACCGGCACCGGGTAAACCCCCAGACCAACCACTTTCATTGCTGTACGCACCAAACGGCTCAACTGAGATCTAAGAGTAACTGTTATATTACCGAACTAGACCGCTATACCATACCATACAGATTCATTACAGGCATGATAAAACAGCAACCTGACCCTCTGAGCAACTCCAAACAGTCTGAGCCTCTGTAAACAGTACATTTTTTGTTGCACCTTTCGACACAGATTATCCACATGCACCTCCCGTGAAAGTTTGTCATCAATAAGCAAACCTAAGCATTTGTATGAGGCAACCTGTCTAACGGGCTCGTTGTTGATCATGATTGGTGAGTGGTTGCGTACTAATTTGGAATCTTTCTAACGTTAATTACGAGAATGTGTTTTTTACTCCATGTAACAAAGTTAGCAATCTCTGTGGTATAATGTTCAATGTCCTTATCCTTACACAGAAGTCCAAGAATCAGTATCATCTGAGAATTTTACGACGATATTCCCAGAATGGTGACTCCTGTATTCATTGGTGTACAGTGTAAATAAGAGTGGTGAACATACACACCCCTGGGGAACACCAATACTAATGAACCTACACTCAGAAAGAGTCTGCTTGATTTTAACTTGTTGAGTCCTACCAGTAAGAAATGCATGGAAACATTTGATGCTATATGGATTAACAGCCATATTTTTTAGTTTGGAAAGCATGAGGTGTGGCTGCACGGTATTAAAAGCAGAGCTCAGATCAAGAAAGAACAACCTGGCATAAGCCTTGGGATCCTCCAGATGTTTTAAAACATGATGCATTTGGGACCTGAGTCTGCGCAGTAGAGAGCAGGAAGTAGAGCCGTGATATCAAGACCCCGCCCACACTCCCGCAGTATCTGTTAGCACAGTTTACTGCAGAACAACTCATTATGTTGGTGTGAAATACACAGTTATGGAAATGTAGAAAGCTCCAATCTCCTCCTGAAAACCCGGAAAAAGTCTGTTGGTGCTTCAGTGACTACTTCGCTCAGAGAAGCTGTCAATCACAGCTGTCAATCATAACGTCACACCCCCGTTTTTATAGCATCAAATAACTAACTAAAACCAAACTTATTTAAAGATCAAACACTAACATCACCGTGATTAAAACTACCTAAAATGACAGAAACCATCTTTAGGAAAAAATGTATTTGAAGTGTAATTTGATTGTTTAGTTTGTCTTGAGTACATTAGAATACATGGAGGGGTGGGGGTTATGAGCTACACTGGGACCAACCACCTGGGGGCGATCGAGGCGATTGGCTTCAGTTTTCAGGACGTGTGCATGATCTGTGCCGATGGCTGTCATGTCGACGAGGCCTTCACAGGGGATTGTCAAGTTGACAGGATCTCTGCTGACATTCAGGGCTCTGTTGTGGTCGTGTCAACACTCTAAAAAATAATTCAGTGGCTCAGTAAATATCACAGTAATAATTAACTTTATTAAATCTCTGAATATCATTTACTTGATGGTTTGAGTTGAACATACCAAAATAATTGACTAAAAATCAAACAGTTAATTTTGTCTAAACTGTACAAAAAGATTTTTTCACTAAAAGAATTTAGTATTTGAATAACCAATTATTTATTTAAAATATACTTATAATATGTTTGTGAAATTTCTATCAAAATACTTGAGAATGGAGAATTAAGCGGATCTGTTTCAAGAACCAAAAATATTACTTAATTATTAAGATATTAATATTTAACACACACTTAAAGGTTCAGTGTGTAGTATTTATGAGGATCTATTAACAGAAATGCAATATAATATACATAACTATGTTTTCAGTGGTGTATAAAGACCTTACATAATGAACCGTTATGTTTTTATAACCTTAGAATGAGCCATTTCTATCTACACACACCGCAGGTCCCCTTACAGTGAAGTCGCCGCCATGTTTCTACAGTAGCTCTAAACGGACAAACTTCTCTACAGAACGCTAGCTACTCTCTGCTGTCTCCGACGAGTGTGTCGGCCACCGTAGCTTCTCAATACTCATAACCGGCGCAACGTCACAGAATGTCTCTGAACAGATTCACGCCCACTTTTAGGGGAAAACAAACCACCATACAGTATCGGATCGAGGAAGTGGACTAACCTTGCCAAAGAGTCGTTGTGTGGTTGGGTGCACCAATAATGTTTGTAAAAACACAAATTTTAAAGATCCATATCTTGCTGTTATGGAAATATCATGAATTACGGATGATGCTATCGAAAGCTAAGTCAGGCTAGTTGTATGAGAGAAAAGTGCACTCAGTACTCAGTATAAAGACATATTATATAAATTTAAAGATGTTTACTTTCAAAAACGAAGTAAAATCATTCACTGGCTTACCTGGTGACTCGATGAGGTACGTGTAAATGTCTGGGTAAGACACCTCTGGCCACTGGGTGGGGTTGTTACACCAATTTGATGCGGGGTGAATGAAGGGACATGTTTTTTAAATTGACCAAATTAAGTGTGTGGATGTATCTTTCACGCTCCATGGCAGGCAGGGTGGACATATAATTACTTGACATGTTAAATCTTAGTGATTTCTTAAGTTATTCACGCTTGCCATTCACGCTGTGTACGGACGTTGTTTTGTGCCACTATTTTGTATTAAAGTCTATGGAAGCCTAGTTTATTTTCCCCTAAAAAGGGGCGGTAATGAAATTGACAGTTAAGTTCCTGGATGTGCCGGTAGTCCTTCGAAAGGGGGGGTGAGTGTTGGACGGTTGCAATTCACAACCTCACCGCTAGATGCCGCTAAAATTCACACACTGCAACTTTAAGAAATTGAGTACTTTTACTCAATTAAAACAATACACCCTCCCCCACCCTCCGACGTGACGACGACTGAACGGTTGAGCAGTGTTGCCAGCTTAGCGACTTTTCAGACCCCTTTAGCGACTTTTTTTCAAAAAAGCAACTAGCGACAAATCTAGCGACTTTTTGTACAAACGTCAGTTACTTTACAAATGTCGCCAGTACTGTCCTGCGAGCGCGAGGTCTTGCTTCCCCCCTTCCGTCACACCTCTCTCTGCGTCTACCCTGTTCAGTGAATGGCTGAGAGGAGCAGCAGCGCATGCCGGTGAACGCACACACCAGCTGACATACGTGAATGAGCGAGCTGCACACAGTATTGCCACTGATTTATCACTTATCTGCTTCCTTTGTTTTATATTTAAAGAATTTAGTTTGACCCGTTATGATTTCCATTCTTCTCTTGTGCTTATCACTTATATTACTCACTATCACAGAGCTTTAGTTCATCCAGTTTCTGACCTCTCTCAATTTAGATTATTTTAAACATAATAGGAAATATTATATTATTTTAAAATACAGTATGTGAGCACGGATTAGGAGAGAAAATGTTGGCAGAACGCAAGTACGACGTGATGACATCATGAATATGCAAATTGACGCATGACGTCATTTAGCGGCTTTTTGAGCAGGCTTTAGCTACTTTCCTTGGAAAATAGTTGGCAACACTGCGGTTGAGTGAGCGCGGGCATTTGAATTCTCTTCAGTCTCCAGAGCGGTTCTCTCTTCTCAGCATCGCAGAATTGGTGCATTTCCTCTGTGAAATTCAGGTTTGTGTGTTTTATTTTATCTATAAAATCATTACTGTGCTTTAAATCATTTTATTTAATGCAAAACAACATACAGGGACGCAATGTGAGTCACCTAATCTCGTCTGTCTTTTCTGCCTTGTATAAAACACGACTTTATTCCTAAAGTTAATGAATATAATTAATTTGGATGATGAAATGTTCTCTAAAGTGTGCACTGTTTGTTTATGGGCAGGTTATGGAGTCATCTTTCGGCTACGAGTGAAACGCAGGACGGCGGTCTGAAGTTCAAAGCTCACCCGCAGAGCGCGAGTCCCACTCCGGCACGAGAACCAGCGCTGATACAGTGGAAACAGGATAACAGACCAGTTGATTGCACTTGAATTACTTTTAAATTGTTTCATTTTTACTTCTTACATGTTTGTTACTTGAGTTTAAAGGTAGGCAATATTGTATACATGTTAAACCCGTAATATATGCTGTATTGCTTACTTATCAACAATAAAGGCCAATGTCATGTATACCTGTGGTTGTGTGGAGTATTTTACAAAGGTTTAGAGGAAATTAAAAGTTATTATTGCCCATACTATAAAAGTTAATATTACTTATAAATAAAAACAGTTAATATTACTCATAAATATTTTTCTACTCAATTTTATTTGTTAATGTACCAAATGCAGTTTACTCAGATCTACTTAATTTTTTTACTTACATTTACCCACTTCATACAGTGTATGTAACTGATTTCACTGCTTTAAAATGTAATCAATATTTTTGAGTGTAAAAATGTTTCACCAAAAAAATTGAGGAAATCATAGGAAGCGTTTTTAGAGTATAGGTGCAGATCTTAGAAAATATTTGTATATGGTGCTTGCAAAATCTGCTGCCACCATGTTAGAGTGATGGGGTAGTTGCAAATGTGTCAGGTGTGGGATGCACCCAAGTTTACAACTTAGACAAGAACGTAGCAGGAGGATGTTGGGGACATGACCCCTCCACATTAAAAAAAATTAAAGTTAATTTAGACATTTTTTTGCTCACACTGCACTAGGGCTGCATGATTAATTGAAATTAAACTGAAATCATGATTTGGCTTAGTGCGTTTATGAAATTGCAAAGGCTGCGATGTTTTTTGATTTCTAATGAAATAAATATATGCCCAGCGTGTCAGTGTAAAGCGGCTCTGTGATCAGGAGTAAACGCTGCTCAATCTCTGAAAGGACTGCGAGTTTGAGTCTCTTATAACGTGCGACTGAAAAAGCAACACGCGTCAAACATCTTCACAAACTAGTAATGCGAAGCGTTCATAAACCTGTTGTCAAACAAAGGACATTTAATATCATATTTTTACTACAAACTCACTTCATACATTAATAAAAAGGCTATGTCGATTAGCATTGCATTATAAATAAACTTTATTCTTATGAAAATACCCGAGAGGGCTTGAAGAACTCCATATATTGTCGCAGTCGTGTGTTTATTGTCTTCATGTTTAATCAAAGCATTTATATCTTCTTTTTATTCAGCTACAGTCAGTGTAGGGCTGGTCCGAATACCATTTTTTGAGCTTCGAAGCTTCGGTAGTAATCAACACTGAATATTCGAAGCTTCGGAGGGAAGGGGTTAAACATATTCTTCTCTCTAATAAAGGCAGGAATCTGGAGAAGCGGCGCGCCTCACACGGGCAGGGCTTATATGCTCTGAGAACGGACACTGCACTAGTGATACAAAACACACAGGTCTGTTACGTCCCAGTACAAGCTCCTATATTTCACAGTAGATTCATTTAGATTGATAATAACGGGTAATATTAGGCTTGCTGCGATAATCGGTGTTACTGGTGTTCAGGCATACATCACTTGCCCACCGCGGCACCGCCCCCACTGTCACTTTGATATTTTATAGTAGTAAAAATGATTTAGTTCAGTTAGAGAACAGATTAACTAGCCTACAGTTAAAAACTGAACGTGCAGCGTGAGCCGAACGAGAGTGGCAGCACATCAGCAGCAGGAGTCAGATCTCATTCATCACGAGAGCGAGGAGCTGAATGACAAGATGATCGCGGAAGATTTGGTTTCAAAGTGAAATGTAAAAGCGCCTATTTAAGTGAGTTTGTCATTGTACTGTTTTGTTGTTGTTTCTCATTAAGAATAATAAGCAAATGAACCCACCATTCAAGCAACCCGCCCCCGAATTGGCGCTGATTCTAAACCGAAACTAAAATGCGCACGGCCGCACTGTCATTCATTCACGGCCGCACAGTGCACACGCACTGTATTGTGACGGTGAGGGAAAATTTTCTCACCGTCACATCCCTAACGGGTAAAAAGGCTAATACATTTTGATTCTATTATTCTATTTTCCACAATGTCAAACCAACGCAGCTTAACCCAAAATGCAAGCTCAGGGACGCGCTTCTTCCATATAAGCTCATGCAGTTGTGCGCTCTAGACAGTGAACACTCCATTGCAGGGAACACTAAGAAGCAGCAAATATATTTATTAAGTATAATGAGGTTGGGTTCCTATTCAACTGTCCATCCTATTAAAAATGGCTAAGATATAAGATAATTGTAAAAAAAAAAAAAAAAAGAGTACTGTATTTCGCCAGATTTTATAGTGTAAACTATTCAAGCGCGAATGAGAACTGTTTCGAGGGGGATGCCGGATTTGCGAGAAAAAAAAACAAAAAAAAAAACAACAACGAATATTCGAATCCCAAAATTGAAAATCGAATACCAACTCACCGAACGAATATTCGAATATTCTGGTCCAGCCCTAAGTCAGTGATAGCTGTATTAGGGATTTTCTGGAATGTCATATTATTTTTTAGTTTTTAGTTTAGTTATTAATTCGTTTCTGCTTGAGGGCGCCCTCTGGCCTCCAGTATGAATGAAACATGAGTGTGTTTAGCGCCCAGCAGTGCTCACTCCATCCTACTTTGGGTAAAAAATAGGAAAAATATTACTTCTCTCTAAAGAAATTTATATGATAATCCATATGTTTTGTACAGTGTACAGGAGTTTTTTTTTCCACAGTGGATACATAAGAGGCTCATATTTCATATTAAAGACATGGGACAGAGTTTTTCATTTAGCATATTATTGTCATATTTTTATCATAATAATATAATATTTTATAATAAATCCTTAAGACCTTTCTAATGATTTATAGTCATAGGCTGCCTTCATGTTAACCCTGCAGTTTTTCGTAAATAAGTTTTCTGTAAAATAATAATTATTATTACTTTCTTAATATTATATTGTTATATTTATTCTTAAATACTGTTTTTTATTTGTAATAATGAAAGTGTTACAATAGTAATATTTCTTATTTTGTTTAATACTTTTATTTAGGAATAATAAGAATCATAATAATTATTATTAGTCATATTAATATATAAGCACAAAATGTTGGGCTAAATTTTGCAGGCCTACAAACAAGCACAACAAACCAGGTGTTATATTTATTTTTATAAACCTATATATTTAATTTGTTTTAAAAAATGCATTTTAAATTGCAAATCGCAAATCGTTCATTCTAAAGCCTCTCAGTAACCAGTCACCATAAAGGCAAGCCTCTCAATTCTTATCGTCAAGCACTTTGAGTCATATGGGTATCTACATGGTATTCTGCCATTGATTAACAATTTTATATTTCTTTTTTCACTTTATATCTTTTTTTTCTATATAACATAAGCAAGCCAGCAGCCTATATCAGCTCAAATGTGCACATTAAACTCTTATTTCATAAACACACTGGTGATGTCCCAGGAAATCAAGCACTCTGTTTTCTTTAAATCTTTGGGAATGTGTCTCTTCTTGTATGTCTTCTCTTTTAAATAAACAAAGGTTTGGTGTGTTTTCCCTGTACTGTAAAGTTTGTAAAATCCCTAACTACAAGTACCACTAATAAATCTGCATGTGATGAATCAATAGACTGACATTTAGTAATATGAGGTAAAAGTAATGAATGAAGACATTTTCACTGAAGTAGTAACATGGCTGCATCTCATCTTATAGAATAAAATCCTCTAAAAGCCATCTAAGTACTAAAGAACTGCAGATTGTTGGAGGTACTGGGATGTCAATGGGATGTTACAGTCTTCCAGCTGCACGCATGAGGCAAACATACAAACACACTGGCATCATGACCCAGTTCTGCATCCACTGACACCAAACGCCAGACACCACAAACACAGACACAGAGGGTTACAGAACAGTCACTATCCTTGGGTCAGTTTAACCCACGCAATAGAAAAAATCCTCAAATCCCCGGAAATGGAGGCCAACACACAAGGGTTAGTCTGGAAACTTATAGTTATGTAATTCAGTTCAATTTAAGTTAAACCAGTGATTAAAAAAGCTTGTTGTGCTCAATCACCCCTAAAGATATTTCCATTCAGTTTCATGCAACCTAAGAATTAAATACATAAAATGAATGTTTACAGTTTCTCCAGTTAGAAGACCCGTTCTGTAAAATAGATTTTAAGGATAATGCCTCTATCCAAAATCATACTGACAACACTTTGGATAGTTCCAATTAAACAGATATAGATAATATGTATAATTAATATATATTAATTGTATGTATAATTTAATAGCTATTATGATTATATCAATTAAATATGTTTTAAATTGCTCAATATGTTGAACAGGTTTCATAATAAAATGTAGAGCACACTGAGCAATTGCTTATTGACATTTTTGTAATATATTGAATATATTGACTAACGAACAGTTAGTATATATAGAGTAAAAAAATACATAATATAATGTTGGTTTTAATAACAATAAGCATTTTAATATAAAAACAAATGACACAATACTGTACATAAATTACTCAGATTTTTCAGTTTTGACATTTCCTGAAGGATTCCCTGGATACTCATATTTGGTTCCCTATTAAAAATGCCTAAAGACTACTACTATTCTACTATTATTTCTATCATAATTTGGAAAAAATTCCCTAATGGAAATTTCAATAATGTAAATTACAATAGGAATCCTTCCTAATGAAAATTAATTAAGTTTTTATTATTATTATTATTATTATTATGGTAAATATGTAGTAGGCTTACCATGTTTTGTTTTTTTTCAAATGTTTTTTTTTTTTTTTTGTTAATTTGTGGTTACCATGGTTTAACTACAATAACCATGTTTTTTTGGTTTTATTTAAACCATGGTTAATTTTCATAAGGACTGTACACAATCCTGAAGCATTTTTAAGTAGGGATGAATAGCAATAGCTTTAATACAAAAGCTAATTTCTCAAGGAAATTCTAAATATTTGAAATATCAACATGCAATTTTTTTTCCAGTCTTTTAGGTAGCCTATATAGGAGTCACCGTTTCGTTATTTTGACACAGCAGGAGATGCCATGTGATAGACTGCCTTAGGCCTGTCAAATGATCCTTCTTTGATGAGAACTGGATGCTATTAAATATGAGCAGCATTAGTGAGTCTGTGACTGCATGAGCGGTAATGCACCGCATCAGTGTGTCCTCACTCACGGCCTGCAGGGCTGAATCACACGCGCAGGCCGAGCGTTCCCCACTCACATATCCATACAAAAATAACACGCAATCATGAACACCAAGTGCTGCTGGCTTTCTTGCATGCCTTAATTTCAGCCATCTGCATTTCTATCAGCCCTGCGGTAATACAGTAATTCTGTCCGGTGTCCCTCTCATCTCAGCGACGGCGCGCGCATACAGTTAAAACAGCAGCGACTCAAATATACGCCCAGAATAAATCTATGCTTACCTAGAAAACAATCCGCCACGATGTGCCACAGTCCACAAACCTCAAATCCACAATCATGGTCCTACATATTTCTCAGCGCGACCTCTCAGCATCAGCAGCCGTACAATGAAACGACAAGCTCCGATGATGCTGCGTAACACCGCCCTCCTTCTGCTGTCAGAATGATGCTGTGAAGCCCCGCCCACTCCCGCTGTCAGAATGATGCTGTGAAGCCCCGCCCACTCCCGCTGTCAGAATGATGCTGTGTAACCCCGCCCACTCCCGCTGTCAGAATGATGCTGTGAAGCCCCGCCCACTCCCGCTGTCAGAATGATGCTGTGTAACCCCGCCCCCTTGTACTGTCAAAATGGCCTCATCACATTTACTTTACTCACTGCAGTCCTCGATGGATGGATGGATGGATGGATAGATAGATAGACACACACACACACACACACAGTGAGTTATTAATATATGTATTATGTATTTGTTCAAAACATTTTCCAACTTGTTTACTGTTTTAAAATATTTTTTTATGTTTACTTTTTTAATTAATATACTTAGAAATATGAGTGTAGTTGGGGGATAGGGACTGGTGGTAAATATTGTATAAAATAGTATGATATAAAAATCATTTTGATCAAGTGAATAAATTCTAGCAAAAACCTTCATGTCTAGCAACCCACCACATATTTTATTTGAAGCCGATAAATGTAGAAATATTACATCACAAAAAACAAACACTGCAGCAAAAAGTGTTCCCCTAAATAAATTGTGTGAATCCATTTTTGCCATGACATCACAAACTGTATCTAATCACTTGGATAATGAATGTTTCTGTGCCATCTGCTTTGGGTCTTCTAATCAGATTTGATTGTAGAGCACTTTCTTCTGAACTCTTGCCCATAAGTACGAATCCACTTGTTGGCAACTAGAATGAAGAATTCAAAGGAAGACGTTTTACATTACATGTAAGAATGTTTAGTGCACATATACAGTGCATCCGGAAAGTATTCACAGCACTTCACTTTTTCCACATTTTGTTATGTTACAGCCTTATTCCAAAATCAATTAAATTCATTATTTTTTTTCCTCAATTCTACAAACAATACCCCATAATGACAATGTGAAAGAAGTTTGTTTGAAATTTATAAAAAATGAAAAATGAAAAAATCACATGTACATAAGTATTCACAGCCTTTGCCATGACACTCAAAATTGAGCTCAGGTGCATCCTGTTTCCACTGATCATCCTTGAGATGTTTCTACAACTTGATTGGAGTCCACCTGTGGTAAATTCAGTTGATTGGACATGATTTGGAAAGGCACACACCTATCTATATAAGGCCCCACAGTTAACAGTGCATGTCAGAGCACAAACCAAGGCATGAAGTCCAAGGAATTGTCTGGAGACCTCCGAGACAGGATTGTATTGAGGCACAGATCTGGGGAAGGGTACAGATACATTTCTGCAGCATTGGAGGTCCCAATGAGCACAGTGGCCTCCATCATCCGTAAATGGAAGAAGTTTGGAACACCAGGACTCTTCCTAGAGCTGGCCGCCTGGCCAAACTGAGCGATCGGGGGAGAAGGGCCTTCGTCAGGGAGGTGACCAAGAACCCGATAGTCACTCTGACAGAGCTCCAGTGTTTCTCTGTGGAGAGAGGAGAACCTTCCAGAAGAACAACCATTTCTACAGCACTCCACCAATCAGGCCTGTTTGGTAGAGTGGCCAGACGGCACATGACAGCCCGCCTGGAGTTTGCCAAGAGGCACCTGAAGGACACTTAGACCATGAGAAACAAAATTCTCTGGTCTGATGAAACAAAGATTGAACTCTTTGGCCTGAATGGCAAGCATCATGTCTGGAGGAAACCAGGCACCGCACATCACCTGGCCAATACCATCCCTACAGTGAAGCATGGTGGTGGCAGCATCATGCTGTGGGGATGTTTTTCAGCGGCAGGAACTGGGAGACTAGTCAGGATTGAGGGAAAGATGAATGCAGCAATGTACAGAGACATCCTTGATGAAAACCTGCGCTCTGGACCTCAGACTGGGGCGAAGGTTCATCTTCCAACAGGACAAGGACCCTAAGCACACAGCCAAGATAACAAAGGAGTGGCTACGGGACAACTCTGTGAATGTCCTTGAGTGGCCCAGCCAGAGCCCAGACTTGAGCCCGATTGAACATCTCTGGAGAGATCTGAAAATGGCTGTGCACCGACGCTCCCCATCCAACCTGATGGAGCTTGAGAGGTCCTGCAAAGAAGAATGGGAGAAACTTCCCAAAAATAGGTGTGCCAAGCTTGTAGCATCATACTCAAAAAGACTTGAGGCTGTAATTGGTGCCAAAGGTGCTTCAACAAAGTATTGAGCAAAGGCTGTGAATACTTGTGTACATGTGATTTTTTTCGTTTTTTATTTTTTAATAAATTTGCAAAGATTTCAAACAAACTTCTTTCACATTGTCATTATGGGGTATTGTTTGTAGAATTAAAACAATTATGAATTTAATCCATTTTGGAATAAGGCTGTAACATAACAAAATGTGGAAAAAGTGAAGTGCTGTGAATACTTTCCGGATGCACTGTATTGTTCCTTTGATTTTGGGATGAAATCAATAAATCATTTATTTACAAAGCACTTTAAAAGCTATAAAAGCATACCAAAGTGATGTACAAGAAAATAAACACATTTCATACACAAATAATGAATAAAATTAAAAATGGATTAACATAAGAACAATAAAAATAAATACATATAGCTGCAAGCCTGAAGGGGCTGTAGCTCAGTGCGGAGCAGGAAGAGCAGAAACTTGAAATTGAACGTACATGGATAAACAGCTGGTTCAGAAGTATAGGTGAAAATGAACTCAAAATGAACAGATGTTCAGATGAGAACGAACACAGAATTAACAAAACATACTTATTTCTACTCCAAGAGGAAGAAAAATTAGTCCAACGCTTACCCAGATAATAAAGAAATCAAAATGATACAACATTACATACAATTTTATAAAGCTATCCCACACGGAACTCGAACCCACAATCTCTGGGTCAGGTGCCTGTCACTCATCTTTTTGCACCACTGGGAAGACTTCAGTTTACCCAGATGTCGAAGTTCTATAGTTCAAAGTGAGAATCAACTCAAAATGAAGAATTCGTATTTAAATGCACCGTATGTTATATTTAATAAGATCAGATTAGATCATTCTTAGACACAATGCTTGGAACAAAAGCAACTTCTGCATTATTTCTTGCCACAGTACCTCTTGCAGTCTGGGCATGTGTCACACTGAGTTTCGAACCCACGACGTAAAGCATTCAGGATCCATGCTGTAAAACATTAAGCTAATCGCTCATGCACATTCACCTGGCTTCTGAGGAGAGGTTTCAGTGTGAGAATGAGCACACAAAAGCATTGGTTAGCATGTTAACCAGATTAGCATGCTAAGCTATTTTGATGCTAATGTAGCTTATGTTTAACCTGATAGCTGAAGAGCCACATTAGAAAGAATGGCAACTGGTTAGCATGCTAATCCAACTACAAACCCGATTCCAAAAAAGTTGGGACACTGTACAAATTGTGAATAAAAACAGAATGCAATGATGTGGAAGTTTCAAATTTCAATATTTTATTCAGAATACATCATAGATGACATATCAAATGTTTAAACTGAGAAAATGTATCATTTTAAGGGAAAAATAAGTTGATTTTAAATTTCATGGCATCAACACATCTCAAAAAAGTTGGGACAAGGCCATGTTTACCACTGTGTGGCATCCCCTCTTCTTTTATAACAGTCTGCAAACGGAGACAAGTTGCTCAAGTTTAGGAATAGGAATGTTGTCCCATTCTTGTCTAATACAGGCTTCCAGTTGCTCAACTGTCTTAGGTCTTCTTTGTCGCATCTTCCTCTTTATGATGCGCCAAATGTTTTCTATGGATGAAAGATCTGGAATGCAGGCTGGCCATTTCAGTACCCGGATCCTTCTACGCAGCCATGATGTTGTAACTGATGCAGTATGTGGTCTGGCATTGCCATGTTGGAAAATGCAAGGTCTTCCCTGAAAGAGACGACGTCTGGATGGGAGCATATGTTGTTCTAGAACTTGGATATACCTTTCAGCATTGATGGTGCCTTTCCAGATGTGTAAGCTGCCCATGCCACACACACTCATGCAACCCCATACCATCAGAGATGCAGGCTTCTGAACTGAGCGCTGATAACAACTTGGGTTGTCCTTGTCCTCTTTAGTCCGGATGACATGGCATCCCATTTTTCCAAAAAGAACTTCAAATTTTGATTCGTCTGACCACAGAACAGTTTTCCATTTTGCCACAAACCATTTTAAATGAGCCTTGGCCCAGAGAAAACGCCTGCGCTTCTGGATCATGTTTAGATATGGCTTCTTTTTTGACCTATAGAGTTTTAGCCGGCAACGGCGAATGGCACGGTGGATTGTGTTCACCGACAATGTTTTCTGGAAGTATTCCTGAGCCCATGTTGTGATTTCCATTACAGTAGCATTCCTGTATGTGATGCAGTGCCGTCTAAGGGCCCGAAGATCACGGGCATCCAGTATGGTTTTCCGGCCTTGACCCTTACGCACAGAGATTGTTCCAGATTCTCTGAATCTTTGGATGATATTATGCACTGTAGATGATGATAACTTCAAACTCTTTGCAATTTTTCCCTGAGAAACTCCTTTCTGATATTGCTCCACTATTTTTCGCCGCAGCATTGGGGGAATTGGTGATCCTCTGCCCATCTTGACTTCTGAGAGACACTGCCACTCTGAGAGGCTCTTTTTATACCCAATCATGTTGCCAATTGACCTAATAAGTTGCAAATTGGTCCTCCAGCTGTTCCTTTTATGTACATTTAACTTTTCAGGCCTCTTATTGCTACCTGTCCCAACTTTTTTGGAATGTGTAGCTCTCATGAAATCCAAAATGAGCCAATATTTGGCATGACATTTTAAAATGTCTCACTTTCAACATTTAATATGTTATCTATATTCTATTGTGAATAAAATATAAGTTTATGAGACTTGTAAATTATTGCATTCCTTTTTTATTCACAATTTGTACAGTGTCCCAACTTTTTTGGAATCGGGTTTGTAACATAAGACAACAAACACAGGCAGGGTCAACTTTAGGGAGGTATTTCTCAGGAACGGTAGCGAATATCAAAAATCTGTTTGGTCATTTCTGTGTGGCTCATTATCTGAGGCGATTTTGGACAAAATTTGTAGGAGGAGTAGCGAAAAAACTGTTTTTCATTTTCTTCAATATGGCGGACGGTCACATTGTTGGAAAATGACAAATGAGATATCGTTGGAATTGAACAAAATGATACAAAGAAACCTAATTTTGAACAATGTTTTCAAAAGTTATAAGCGTTTTTGCAAAAGAAACCTTATATCTCTGGAACACTAGGTGGCGCTGTGTTCAAACTTCTCAGGTACATTCAGGACAAGCTGTCGATGATCCCTACCAAATTTTGAGAAGATATATATTTAAAAGATATTGCAATTTATGACAAAATTCAAAATTCCGATCCTGGCAAAATCGGTATCCACAGATTCGGCATGACACAAGGAATCCATAGACACCAAGATGTACAGAAGTTGAAGAACGCATATAAAAGGAAGATCATTCCATAATCAAGGGGCCACAACTGAAAATGCACGATCACCTCTACACTTAAGACTGGGAGATCTGGGAGTTTGATCTTAGCAAACTTGCGGAGGACTGAATGTTTTAAATATTCCTGATGTACTCTGGAGTCAAACCATGGATGGCTTTAAAAGCAAATAACAACATTTTGAACTAAATCTGTTGCTTTATCGGTAACCAGTGAAAAGAGGACAAAATTGGAGTTATATGGTCTCTCTTCTTAGTATTTGTTAGCAGTCTGGTTGTAACCTCGACAAGGATGACTGACAAACCCCTGCATATAACGCATTACAATAATCCAGGCATGAAGTGTATAACTTCAGGATCATTCTTTGATAACAGTAATTTCAATTTCTCAATCCTTCTTAATTGAAAGAAATTTGTGTTCATCCAACCTTTCACCTCCTCAAGGCAATCCAGCAAAGAATTTTTAGCCGTATTACTTCCTGCTTTAAAAGGAAGATACAACTGCGTATCATCAGCATAACTATGACATGAAATGCCATATTTATTAAATATAGAGCCCAGCGGAATCATATAAAAGGAAAAAAGTATCAGACCTAAAATAGAGTCCTGAGGTACCCCGTAATTCGCAAAAGAATAATGATTCCCAATCTTTCCCACAAATGTCCTACCCTGCAGGTAAGAACGAAACCAACGTAAGGCTACTCCATCTACCCTGACACACAGCTCAAAGCGCTCTAACAGAAGGACATGATCCAGCGTTTCAAATGCCGCACTCAGGTCTAAACAAGACAAGACTGACACAATTTCCATGGTCAACAAAATATCATGTAATACTTCAATAAGGGCAGATTCCGTACTATGACCAACTCTGCAACCCAACTGAAACTTATCAGTGATATCTATCTCTGCTTAAAATGAAGAAAGCTGACTAAATACAATTTTTCTAAATTGTAAAATACAATTCTTTTCTATTTTCTAGGATTTTTGCCATTATTCCATCGGGTTCATTTTCAAACTCATTTTTAAAAAAGAATCAAGTGTTCATCAGAGTGGTCAAAGACCTTAGACCAAAGACTTTTGTCACACTTGAACTACGAATACACAAAAAAAAAATTGACTGGATTCAAAGAGTTTTGTGGTTGAAATTTTAAAAAGTAACAAATCCTTCCCTCGCGGGTCAATTTGACCCCCATAGGAGTGAACTGAATGCGAGGAATGCTTCAGTACACATTGAAAAACCTACAAAATGCGCAAAATTAAAACTAAAAATGATAAAACGTTACCAAAGTATGATTTTATAATGTCTACATGTGTATCTGAATGCATACTGAAGAGATAAACTGAAGAAATTGACTTTAGGACCCAGCGGAAGAGTGCATTTGCTCCATATAGAGCTATAAGTCCATCTAGTGGCAAGAGTCAGGAAATATCATGTTATATATTTTTTTTTTCCACAAAAAAGGTTGGCAAAGTATGGAAGCTTGTTATAAAAAAAATAAAAAATGAAATGAAAATAAACAAGGTAATTGCGACTTTTTATCTCACAATTCAGACTTTTTTTCCCGCAATTGCGAGAAATAAAGTCAGAATTGTGAGATATACTCGCAATTCTGAGAAAAAAGTCAGTCTTCTTATCCCTCAGAATTGTATGGAAGCCCGTTTCCGCCACTAAATAAAAAAATAAAAAGAGTAATTGCTACTTTTTATCTCAGAATTCTGACTTTCTTTCTCACAATTGCGAGTTTATATCTCAGAATTCTGACTTTATAACTCGCAATTGTGAGAAAAAAAGTCAGAATTCTGAGATAAAAAGTAGCAATTACTCTTTTTATTTTTTTATTTAGTGGCGGAAACGGGCTTCCATAGAATTGGACTTTATATCTCACAATTCTGAGAAAAAAAGTCAGAATTGCGACTTTACAGTATATCTCGCGATTCTGATTTTATATCACGCAATGGCAAGTTTATATCTCGCAATTTTTGGAGATGTAAATTCGCAATTGTGAGATACAAAGTCGCAATTATCTTTTAAATTGTTTTATTCTGTGGTGGAAACAAGCTTCCATTGCAAAGACACCAGAATTGACCCAATGTGAGATATTTTGAGCTGATTTGAGCTGGTTCTTGCATGTATTGAAGAGTTATTTTGAATTTAAATTGAAAGAATGTGAAGAACGTGCTTAAACTACATTATTTATTGATAAAATCTAAAGCTATTTAGAAATAGGACAAAAATGTTGAAGGACAGAAAGGTCTAGACCGGGTTTCTTTAAGAAGGGTTAACCTAACCCTACACTCAAAAAAATGATTTTACGATACCGTTCACTTTATTTAAACAATTTATTTTGATTCAACACTATTATATCAGGTTTCTGGTTCAAATGTGATTGCTTCATGTTAAATTGACGTGAAACAGTTACTCTTTGACTTCACTTGATGTTTTCATTTTGAAATAACATGCTTCAATCAAGTAACCCTCAAAAAACGATACTTTAAACTAACTCAATTCAATTATGGACAGTGGTTCCACACAACCACCTTATGTTTTATTAACATTAAAAGTTTATTTTTAATCTATGCAAAGTCTAGTAAAAAATCTCCAAATATTTTCCACTGAAGCAACATATGTAGGACTCAATCAAACAGGACTTTCGCTTCCCATCATTCTTTGCAAAGGGGCTGAATTGGGAGTGTACACTTAAGCATAAATGAAACAGGTAAGATTTATGTAATTGTAGTAATAAACTGAATGTGATTCATATATGCCAGTCATACGTAAATGAAACAGGTAAGATTTATGTAATAGCACACAGCAAAATGCCCATGTTAAATTAACACTGCCTAGTGTTCATGCGTGAGCACACTACTGAGTTAAAGTGCCATTGAAGCAGTGTAGAAGTTAATGAGAAAATTAAGTAATTATTGAGCATTAGTGATGAACACCTGATGATAATGAGCGAATCACTGAAGGAAAGAGAAACACAAGAACTACAACTGACTTCAGCCACAGCCTTAGGTAAAATCAACTGAAGATAAAAGAAGACATTAAATCTCTCAAGATCTCAGCAGAGGAGGATTAAACAACTCCACAAACAGCATTACCAGCTTCACTCATTACTAATCAGATTGACGTTATTTCTGTTTTATTGAAAATAATAGTTTTGTTTGTCACCATGATGGAGATCAGTGTTTGCTTTAGTTGGGCTCTTGACCCTTGACTCTTTAACAGTTTTTCTCTGGTGCTGTAACTGTGTGTTTATAAGACAATTTTGTTATGGCAAGAAAAGCCAAAGAGAAAATGTGATCAGGTGATGTTGGCTATTTATTGATGATGACATAATCATCATGTGGTGGCTGAATCACTGATCTCATTCAGAGTCTAATGCTCTGGTTGTAGAGGTAATGTGTTATTCATTTTGTATTATTTATGTGATATTTATGTGATTCTACAGCATGAGATCCAGCACTGTTATGGTAATCAAATAATATTCAAGATTTTAAAATCATGTAGTGCTCAAAAGGTTTTCATCTACAGCATTACTTAGACACACACAGACATCAAGAATCAGCATATGAATTTCAACAATGGTGACAATCAATGAAAAGCTTCATGCTGCAGTGCATGCTGGGTACCACCAATCAAAACTCCCCCATGGCTCCCAGCATGCATTGCGGTATGAATAAATTATGCATCTGAATTGACTAAATTGACATTCTCTTTTACTCTCTTTTCTCTTACTATTTGCTTTTACTTTTGCTGTTTTTGTTGTGACATTTTAGTAGCTTGTTTTATGTTTAGAGTTGATCTGTTTATCTGAATATTTCATTGATTGTCACCATTGTTGAGATTCATAAGTTGATTCTTGATGTCCGTGTATGTCTAAGTAATGCTGTAGATGAACACCTTTAGAGCACTAGATGATTTTAAAATCCTGCATAGTATTTGATTACCACAACAGTGCTGGATCTCATTATCACAGTAGCCATGTGATTCTACACAACAGTGTAGAATCACATGGCTACTGTTATGAACACAAAATTAATAACACATAACCTCTATAACCAGAGCATTAGACTCTGAATGAGATCAGTGATTTAAGCCACGACGTGATGATTATGTCATCATCAATAAATAGCCAACATCACCTGATCACATTTTCTGTTTGGCTTTTCTTGCTATAATAAATGTGCTTTATAAACACACTGTTAAAGCAGCCAGAGAAAAAATAATGTTAAAAAGTCAAGGGTCAAGAGCCCAACTAAAGCAAACACTGATCTCCATCATGGTGACTTCAAATGAAACTATTATTTTCAATAAAACAGAAATGACCGAAATAAAGTCAATCTGATTAGTAATGAGTGAAGCTGGTAATGCTGTTTGTGGAGTTGTTTAATCCTCCGCTGCTGAGATCTTGAGAGATTTAATGTCTTCTTTTATCTTCAGTTGATTTTACCTAAGGCTGTGGCTGAAGTCAGTTGTAGTTCTTGTGTTTCTCTTTCCTTCAGTGATTCGCTCATTATCATCAGGTGTTCATCACTAATGCTCAATCATCACTTAATTATCTCATTAACATCAACACTACTTCAATGGCACTTTAACTCAGTAGTGTGCACACACATGAACACTAGGCAGTGTTAATTTAACATGGGCATTTTGCTGTGTGCTATTACATAAATCATACCTGTTTCATTTACGTATGACTGGCATACAGTGGAGAGAACAAGTATTTGATACACTGTCGATTTTGCAGGTTTGCCCACTTACAAAGCATGTAGAAGTCTGTAATTTTTATCATAGGTACACTTCAACTGTGAGTGACGGAATCTAAAACAAAAATCCAGAAAATCACATTGTATGATTTTTAAGTAATTAATTTGCATTTATGACATAAGTATTTGATACATCAGCAAAGCAGAACTTAATATTTGGTACAGAAACCTTTGTTTGCAATTACAGAGATCATACGTTTCCTGTAGTTCTTGACCAGGTTTGCACACACTGCAGCAGGGATTTTGGCCCACTCCTCCATACAGATCTTCTCCAGATCCTTCAGGTTTCGGGGCTGTCGCTGGGCAATACGGACTTTCAGCTCCCTCCAAAGATTTTCTATTGGGTTCAGGTCTGGAGACTGGCTAGGCCACTCCAGGACCTTGAGATGCTTCTTACGGAGCCACTCCTTAGTTGCCCTGGCTGTGTGTTTCGGGTCGTTGTCATGCTGGAAGACCCAGCCACGACCCATCTTCAATGCTCTTACTGAGGGAAGGAGGTTGTTGGCCAAGATCTTGCGATACATGGCCCCATCCATCCTCCCCTCAATACGGTGCAGTCGTCCTGTCCCCTTTGCAGAAAAGCATCCCCAAAGAATGATGTTTCCACCTCCATGCTTCACGGTTGGGATGGTGTTCTTGGGGTTGTACTCATCCTTCTTCTTCCTCCAAACACGGCGAGTGGAGTTTAGACCAAAAAGCTCTATTTTTGTCTCATCAGATCACATGACCTTCTCCCATTCCTCCTCTGGATCATCCAGATGGTCATTGGCAAACTTCAGACGGGCCTGGACATGCGCTGGCTTGAGCAGGGGGACCTTGCGTGCGCTGCAGGATTTTAATCCATGACGGCGTAGTGTGTTACTAATGGTTTTCTTTGAGACTGGTCCCAGCTCTCTTCAGGTCATTGACCAGGTCCTGCCGTGTAGTTCTGGACTGATCCCTCACCTTCCTCATGATCATTGATGCCCCATGAGGTGAGATCTTGCATGGTGCCCCAGACCGAGGGAGATTGACCGTCATCTTGAACTTCTTCTATTTTCTAATAATTGCGCCAACAGTTGTTGCCTTCTCACCAAGCTGCTTGCCTATTGTCCTGTAGCCCATCCTAGCCTTGTGCAGGTCTACAATTTTATCCCTGATGACCTTACACAGCTCTCTGGTCTTGGCCATTGTGGAGAGGTTGGAGTCTGTTTGATTGAGTGTGTGGACAGGTGTCTTTTATACAGGTACGAGTTCAAACAGGTGCAGTTAATACAGGTAATGAGTGGAGAACAGGAGGGCTTCTTAAAGAAAAACTAACAGGTCTGTGAGAGCCGGAATTCTTACTGGTTGGTAGGTGATCAAATACTTATGTCATGCAATAAAATGCAAATTAATTATTCAAAAATCATACAATGTGATTTTCTGGATTTTTGTTTTAGATTCCGTCTCTCACAGTTAAAGTGTACCTATGATAAAAATTACAGACTTCTACATGCTTTGTAAGTAGTAAAACCTGCAAAATCGGCAGTGTATCAAATACTTGTTCTCCCCACTGTATATGAATCACATTGTTTATTAATTTGTTTATGTTAAAACTATGTAATCCAAATGGATGGAAAAATTATATGCAATTCAAATACATAAATCTTATGTTTAGACATATGTTTATTTTTTGTTTTAAGCATTTTGTTAAGATTTTTAATGTTTACTGTTATATTATGTTGGTATTTAAGAGTTTCTGTTATGTTAGTGGTTTTGGGGGTTACCATTGTGGTGAAGTGTTGAGCTTGTGCTTGGCCTGCTATAGAGTTCAAATTGCTTTAATAATATCACTATGCAGTGCCCTGGATGAAATCAGTATCACTTCCAGACTGCCTACTTTGAACATCACATGTAAAGAAAAGTTATATTTAGTTTGTTGTTATATAAATCACAGGACTATGTTGCTTCAGTGGAAAATATTTGGAGATTTTTTACTTGACAAAAATATGCTCAGAAAATGTAACCAGTTTAAGTTACAGCAAAGTGATTGAATTGAGTAGGTTGGACATAACTGTTTTACATAGATTCTTCCTCGGTCAGTTGTGTTGTCACAACACAATGTTTTTGCATAGATTAAAAATAAAACTTTAATGTTAATAAAAACTAAGTTGGTTGTGTGGAACCGCTGTCCATAATTGAATTGAGTTAGTTTAAAGTATCATTTTTTTGAGTGTACCGCATGTTTCAAACTCTGTGGCACACAACCCTCAGCCAAACTTTTATTTATAACTGATAAAATATATGGACCTAGTCAAAAACTTCATCACATCATTTGCAGATGAAGTGACTTTTAAGGTACCCATAATCTCTGTGATCTAAGAAAGCGACAACAGGCTCTAAATGGATGAAATGTGACCTGGTTATGTTTTCTTGATTTTCACCCTAAGAGAAATTATTTTTCTGTAGTATAATACAAGCCTCACAGAACACTTACCCCATTTATTGCCTACAAACACAGGACATGCTGCATGTAACGTTCTGGCATCGTCATTTCCATTTCTTAGCAGGTTAAACCACAGCACTGCTGTACCCTTATGGAACAGAATCATGTGAGCACCATTTTAAGTAAGCCATTTCAGTTTCAGATGAAATCATTGGCACTGTGTGGTAAATAAAGGTGCTTCGACTAACTCTCTTTGGCTGAAGTGCTGCACCAATGACAGGGAACACTGTTGCCCCGCCAACGTACACATCACTCATCTACAATAAAGTGGTTATCTGTCAATAATCTGGAAAGTGGGAATTAGTTCAAATATATTACATAAATACTCTCACATAGATTAGGACAGTAGAAATCCGGCCTCCTCTGAGTTGGAAGTCCGAGTCATTTGTCAACTGTGGAGAGATTTTGTAACAAAGTTATGAAATAAAACACGGTGCATGCTCTATTGCAGGTACATGTAAAACAGGACCAGAGGGATAACAATAACACATATTTAAAAAATCATAACACCTTCATACAATATCCTACCTTTGAGTCATAATGTGGCTCATACTGGCCTCCAATTCCATAATTTGCAATCTGTTAAAAGGTGAATTTTAGTTAACCATAACAGATCAACACAATTCTCATATGAACAGTCAGTTCTGGCCTCTGTTTGAATGTTTAAGGCACAGAAATGTGAAATTGTTGATTGTGAACTAGATACATAGACCTACAAGACTGTGAATACCTGGAGCTCCTCTGCTGTCTCCAGTTCTAGACCAGTGACATCAGCGATTCTTTGGTTGACCTGTGTGATCACAGGATCTTCATCTTCAGAGAGCCACGCACTGAGAGACATAAAGAGGGCGTCACATTAACTCTTTCCCCGCCAGAGTTTTTTTTTTTTTTAAAGTTGCCAACCACTGCTAGCTTTTTTGATCATTTTCACAAAAATGTAATGGCCCCCAGAAAAGTTTGTTGTATGAATATCTGAACATGCAATATATCAAAAGAAAGAACAGAGCCTCTGCTTTTAAACAAACATAAAAACCTGTTTTATTCTAGCTTCATGCATTCTTTTTTTATCAACACTTAAATGTGGATAAGTTTCATTAAAAAAAGCAAAATTTTGAGCAAAAAGCTGAGAAATCGTTTTTTTCTGTCAAAGACTACAACGTGCAATGTTTTAATTTTTTTGTTTCTGCTCTTTTTTTGCCTGTGTTTTGATCCGGAGGTTCTCTACTCTTTCAGAAGATGCGTAATAGCGCCCCCTACTGTATAACAGTCAGGGTTGCCAGGTCTGTACAACAAAAGTAGCCCAACAGCCAGTCAAAATTAGCTCAAAAATAGCCCAATGCGATTTTCTCCATTGGGCGGACTAATTCCCCACTGAATTTGTACGTTTGGGGTTTGGTGTTTTGGGGGTGTTGGAGCACCGAAATCATACATACGGGGGTGGAAATCAACCCGCAGAAAAAATAAAATTACCCATGACAACAACTTAACAGTAGTCCAATTCTGCAGGAAAACCACAGACTTGGCAACACTGATAACAGTGAAAACACGGAAAGCCAGAAAATTCCTTCAATGGCGGAGAAGCGTTGTCTCATAAATGACGGAAGATTCTGTCAATGGCGAGGAAAGAGTTAAGAACTAAATGTCCTGTGTCCGTCTTCTCAACAGCAAACTGCCGTGGACTATAAGTATTCCCTTACGGAGTAGTTTTCTGTTTGTGTTTTGTCCTGTTTTTTAATTACAAGCCCATACTAGTACACACTACAAACTACACACTACAGTGACAACTCACTGTACACAGCTAAGCTGCATATTATACAAATGTGCTATTATTATTCATGCCAATGACTTTTATTCACTGTATATCAATTGGGAAAAATATGAAGTGCATTATAGAAAATATGTAATGCCTGTTCATACTAAGAACGATAACTATGAGAAGATACAAACCCGATTCCAAAAAAGTTGGGACACTGTACAAATTGTGAATAAAAGCAGAATGCAATGATGTGGAAGTTTCAAATTTCAATATTTTATTCAGAATACAACATACACTCACCTAAAGGATTATTAGGAACACCATACTAATACTGTGTTTGACCCCCTTTCACCTTCAGAACTGCCTTAATTCTACGTGGCATTGATTCAACAAGGTGCTGAAAGCATTCTTTAGAAATGTTGGCCCATATTGATAGGATAGCATCTTGCAGTTGATGGAGATTTGTGGGATGCACATCCAGGGCACGAAGCTCCCGTTCCACCACATCCCAAAGATGCTCTATTGGGTTGAGATCTGGTGACTGTGGGGGCCATTTTAGTACAGTGAACTCATTGTCATGTTCAAGAAACCAATTTGAAATGATTCGAGCTTTATGACATGGTGCATTATCCTGCTGGAAGTAGCCATCAGAGGATGGGTACATGGTGGTCATAAAGGGATGGACATGGTCAGAAACAATGCTCAGGTAGGCCGTGGCATTTAAACGATGCCCAATTGGCACTAAGGGGCCTAAAGTGTGCCAAGAAAACATCCCCCACACCATTACACCACCACCACCAGCCTGCACAGTGGTAACAAGGCATGATGGATCCATGTTCTCATTCTGTTTACGCCAAATTCTGACTCTACCATCTGAATGTCTCAACAGAAATCGAGACTCATCAGACCAGGCAACATTTTTCCAGTCTTCAACTGTCCAATTTTGGTGAGCTCGTGCAAATTGTAGCCTCTTTTTCCTATTTGTAGTGGAGATGAGTGGTACCCGGTGGGGTCTTCTGCTGTTGTAGCCCATCCGTCTCAAGGTTGTGCGTGTTGTGGCTTCACAAATGCTTTGCTGCATACCTCGGTTGTAAAGAGTGGTTATTTCAGTCAAAGTTGCTCTTCTATCAGCTTGAATCAGTCGGCCCATTCTCCTCTGACCTCTAGCATCAACAAGGCATTTTCGCCCACAGAACTGCCGCATACTGGATGTTTTTCCCTTTTCACACCATTCTTTGTAAACTCTAGAAATGGTTGTGAGTGAAAATCCCAGTAACTGAGCAGATTGTGAAGTACTCAGACCGGCCCGTCTGGCACCAACAACCATGGCACGCTCAAAATTGCTTAAATCACCTTTCTTTCCCATTCTGACATTCAGTTTGGAGTTCAGGAGACTGTCTTGACCAGGACCACACCCCTAAATGCATTGAAGCAACTGTCATGTGATTGGTTGATTAGATAATTGCATTAATGAGAAATTGAACAGGTGTTCCTAATAATCCTTTAGGTGAGTGTAGATGACATATCAAATGTTTAAACTGAGAAAATGTATAATTTTAAGGGAAAAATAAGTTGATTTTAAATTTCATGGCATCAACACATCTCAAAAAAGTTGGGACAAGGCCATGTTTACCACTGTGTGGCATCCCCTCTTCTTTTTATAACAGTCTGCAAACGTCTGGGGACTGAGGAGACAAGTTGCTCAAGTTTAGGAATAGGAATGTTGTCCCATTCTTGTCTAATACAGGCTTCTAGTTGCTCAACTGTCTTAGGTCTTCTTTGTCGCATCTTCCTCTTTATGATGCACCAAATGTTTTCTATGGGTGAAAGATCTGGACTGCAGGCTGGCCATTTCAGTACCCGGATCCTTCTTCTACGCAGCCATGATGTTGTAATTGATGCAGTATGTGGTCTGGCATTGTCATGTTGGAAAATGAAAGGTCTTCCCTGAAAGAGACGACGTCTAGATGGGAGCATATGTTGTTCTAGAACTTGGATATACCTTTCAGCATTGATGGTGCCTTTCCAGATGTGTAAGCTGCCCATGCCACACGCACTCATGCAACCCCATACCATCAGAGATGCAGGCTTCTGAACTGAGCGCTGATGACAACTTGGGTTGTCCTTGTTCTCTTTAGTCCGGATGACATGGCGTCCCAGTTTTCCAAAAAGAACTTCAAATTTTGATTCGTCTGACCACAGAACAGTTTTCCACTTTGCCACAGTCCATTTTAAATGAGCCTTGGCCTAGAGAAAACGCCTGCGCTTCTGGATCATGTTTAGATATGGCTTTTTTTGACCTATAGAGTTTTAGCCGGCAACGGCGAATGGCACGGTGGATTGTGTTCACCGACAATGTTTTCTGGAAGTATTCCTGAGCCCATGTTGTGATTACATTTAACTTTTCCGGCCTCTTATTGCTACTTGTCCCAACTTTTTTGGAATGTGTAGCTCTCATGAAATCCAAAATGAGCCAATATTTGGCATGACATCTCACAATGTCTCACTTTCAACATTTGATATGTTATCTATATTCTATTGTGAATAAAATATGTTTATGAGATTTGTAAATTATTGCATTCCTTTTTTATTTACAATTTGTACAGTGTCCCAACTTTTTTGGAATCGGGGTTTGTATATCAGCGTCCACACCAATGAAGAGCGTGCTGCAGTTATGTAAAGCTCTGTAAACTCGGGTGGATTCAGATTGACTGTAGCTATGTTACCTGGTAACTCAATGCTGTGTCATGAGCTGATGCTATAGGGAATGCCTCTGGGGTGACTGTTTCTGAAGCATGTGCAATCACACTGTGATTGACATGCTGTGTCACCAACACCATAAAAGGGCATCTGCATCATCACATCCTCAGATTTTGTTTGTTAAAGGTGGGGTAAGTGCTTTCTGGTAACCAATGTTGATTTCAAATCACCAAAACAAACACGCCCCTATTTTGATAGCTCCGCCCCACACATACGTAACCCAGGCAACGACTATGGCGGAATCTGCTGTACCAGCCGGCCGAGGGTATGATGTCATCAATAAGTGAAAGCAATGTGTGTTACTATGGTAATCCAGGTCGAATGTTCAGTGAAAAAGTCCTCCCTTACATCCCAAAAACACAAACACAGTTCTCATGAACAACTCGATAGCACAAACACGACAGTCCAACTAACGAACATGTTACAATTATGACAAGATTAGAGGGTTGTATCGATCACGAAAAAAGGAACCAAAGGAAACAAACATATATTAGGAGTATATTATCTTACTTTTCGGACACATTTTGGGAGCTGACGCTTGAAACAGATAGTGGAGGAGGTTTAGACGCTCCAGGCTTATCGGGTGTGGAAATGAATGGGTCTTTATCATAGCTGAAGTGAACGACAATACGACTGCAAATGAACAAACAAGCGAACATGACACATGTGCATATTCAAGCAAAAGCCAGCATATATTAGTTCTGTGAAACAAAACAAAATCAATGTTACTCGCCTTTCGAGAAGAAATAAAGCAACCTCGGCCTTCGCTCCTTGAGTTCTCTCCAGCGCTGGAAAGCTGATCCGATATTTACACGGGTCCTACTTCTTGCCTGATCGTAAGCCTTCTTTTGTTTCACAGACATTTTCCACTTTTGTTTTTTATCTGCCATCTCTCTCTTTCTGTCGTCGCTCGGCTAATGTCCGTCCTGTGTGGTGTCTTTTGAATAATGACGTGCACTGAGCGCTCTCTTCTCCCCATCATTAGTAGACACACCCCTTACTGCTGATTGGCTATAAGTTTGTTTTGGTACTCGGCCCGAGACACTTTTCTAAAGCAGTTTTGAAATACCACTTACCCCACCTTTAAATGTGTAAGGAATAAATAAAAAATTAGGAGCCATGTTTTACAAGTGTGAGTTGCTCGGTCCTCACTTCATTACGAGTGACAACATGCACGACTTGTGTTGGAAATCAGCACTCAAGGGTGCTGGTTGCATGCAGTAGTGTCTGAAGGGTTGAGATTGTGGGCTCATGGCCTCAAATGACACCTCCTTAGCAGGCCAAAAGGATTTGAGATTTGAGATCCATTACCTCCACCTGGTCTGTATGAAAAAATCCTGATACCGAGGCATTCAGTGGTCTTAAAGGGTTAGTTCACCTAAATATGAAATTTCTGCCATTAATTACTCACCCTCATGTCGTTCCAAACCCGTAAGACGAATTAAGATATATTTGATGAAATCCGAGAGCTTTCTGAAACATCCATAGGCAAAATCCGGCAAGCCACACTGGGGGAAAAGGTGTCAAACCACAACCTTGTGTGCCCATTCTTCCTTGATACCCCTCAAGGGGCTGTCTGGCATAATCTGGGATTCGGCAAGTGGCAGTTCCCAGCGCACCATTCACCCGTTCTCCGTACATCACTGCTGCCAAAGCGTGGTACCCGCCCCTTACTTGGAAGATATTGGGACATAAGAGGTTGTTAGAGCAGTTTGCCTATTACTGGCACCACCTTTTCAAAAAGTCCATTGGTCAAGAAGTTTGGCTGTTCCCTGAAGTGACATTTCAGGGCAGCGAACAGAACGATTCCCAATCCTTATCTCAGGCTCTGCCCCAAGTCAGTCGGGTAGACAAGTACGAGCACTTGATACCTTTTTCAGAACATTTCAGTGTGGCAACTCTGTTATTGTAGATCCAGAATAAGGTAAGCACAAAGTCCAGTTCTAGAGGTATCCGCCACACTTTAACGGTGTGCTCCCCACAGTAGTAAACTTTCGGGAAACCCTGTTTTTAGCACAGGAAGTGCAGTCTCTTTTGCAGAGGGGCTATAGCACCTTTATGAAGTGCATGAGTGCAGCCCTGGCTCCATGGCACCCGTGTACTGAATGACCACGATGACTGGCCTAAATCTAGCTCAGTCCAAGGCTTTAGCAGTTTAACATCAAGATGTTGTTCTAGCTCACTTAAGGTGTGTAGGTCAGTCAATTTCAAAGGCTTCTGGGTCTAATGGCATCAGAGTCCCTGGTTATTCCGCTGGACCTATTGGGACTCTATATGAGACCATTATAATATTGGCTGAAGAGCAGAGGCTTAGCACTTGGTGTCACCCTCGGCAAGCCACAAGGGTTATGCGCAGGTGCTGTGACCCCAGTATTTGATTTAGGTGTCCCACGGGGGGGGGCGTATTTCCGTTGAAAAATTATTTAAACGGATGCCTTCTTTACAGGCTGGGGTGCTTCCTGGAAGGCCGGATTCTGGGAAGGCCATCATCTCACTTGACACAAAAATTACTTGGAGATGATGGCAGAGCTTCTGGCATTGAGGTACTTTCTCCTAGACCTGAGGGGCTGAACAGACAACACGTCCATACTGTCATATATAAATCACCATGGCAGGTTGAGTTCGCACCCACTGTTCAGGTTGGCGCAGCATGCCTTGCTTTGACTACTCTCACTGAGAGAAAAATAGGACAGGCTGAGGGCACGTCTGTATGCTTTCTCCAATAGTGACGCTCCCGGTAGTTCTGGAAAGAGTATGGCAAGACAGAGTCTGCCCCTTGTTTGTAGCTCTGTTTTGGCCAGCCTGAATATGGTTCTTAAATCTAGTAGCTCTCCTGGGAGGCTCTCCTAAGAAGATATTTTGAAGAATATTGGGAACCAAACAACAATGACGTTCACTGACTTCCATTGTATGGACCAAAAAAAACAAAAAAAAAGAAACATTTCTCAAAATATCTTTTTTTATGTTCCACAGAAGAAAGAGAATCATACAGTTTTTGGAAAGACAGGAGCGTGAGTAAATTATTTTTCATTTTGGGATGGAGGCACATACCTTTTTGACACACGGGATGCAGCAGAAACTTTTTTCCCAGAAACTGGATCTATGACTTTAGCTCTGGAAAGCTAAATATAAACAGAGTTTTGTGTTGCATTAGATGAATATTGTTAATTACTAATAATACATTATTTTATGTTTAAAAATGGTACAACAAATTATCAGTGATACCAGTTATCAATTACAAATGTATTTAATTCCTTATAGATATACACACACACACTGACATACACTTCCTCAAATATTATAATGTCTACACTGAAATAATAATTTAAAATAGCAGTTTAAAATATGTAATTGTAACCTGTTATAATTATTTTATATAAAGAGTTGATGAGCATGTTGTAGTGCTACTTAATCAAACATAAATGGCATTTAATGTACCATTTATATTAAATTTGCCTGTACCTTTGGCCTGGCCAGAGTTTTGATGGTGTCTATCTCTCCTTCAGAAAGAAAGTCATGGTATCGTAGTATCATAGGCTGATCCCACTCCACTTCCTCTTTGAATAGCACCAGCGGGTTTCCTCTTCCTGTTCTGTACCTGCACACCAGTTTTCTCTCTCTCTGTGGCGTCTGTAAGCCATAATGCAATATTACTCCATATTAATGACTATACTTCTACTTGAAATTTGGAAGAAATGTTGTCAGTAGTTTACAGAATAAAACAAAAATGTTTATTTTACTCAAACACATACATATAAATAGTAAATCCAGAGAAACTGCTAATTTTGCAGTGGAGCTATAGTTCTTCTCAGGCACCTACTCACCATCATAACCCTCTTGCCTGTGCATAGAGCCTCATATGCTTTGTCCATGGAGTGAACAGGTGAGTCAGAAGGAGGGATGTGTTTTGCAGTCCAGTCCCAGGTCTTAATGCTCTCTATTATGCTTTTGTAAAGTGCAGACTGAAGATCTCCCTCTGTGTGGTCTAAGAACAATTGCAAATTAGATGCATTATAAAAGAGTGTGAATTAGTGCATTTGTTTCAGGTTATCTTCATTTAACCTTTGTTGGTTATTGTTAAAGCACACTGCTAATATAGCATTGTTTGGGTTTGCATTATTACACATAATGCTTTTGAAGTCAACATACAGTGGCAAATATGTAAAACCATTTTAAAAATCGTGGATTTTTTTTATGGCAGCGGCTATTTGCACTAACTACACCTACCCCTAACCCTACCCAATAAATGCTTTTATTATTATTAAACATTTCGTTAGGCACTTTATTTCCATTTTTAGAACATTTTCTTAATTTTTATTGAACGTAAACGCCTTTCCGGTGTGATATGTGATGGGAAAAGGGAGAAGAGCGAGCTCGGCAAAAGGCGGATTCGAACCCCGGTCGATCGCGTCAAAACCTAGAACCTTAAGCCTTACGCTTTACTGACTACTCCACTAAAGACATTGAAATAGGTGCGTCTTTTTGTAATCTTGTTTGGCCCATTGTTAGGCGGAGCTAGTGTGAATAGCACTTGCCAACAAGGCACGCTATTTGCACTTGGTGTAAATAGACACTACGTTTTTGGATTCATCCATTTAAACCTGGAAATTCTTTCAAATAAAAAAAATTATCAAATAAGCTAGTTTTTTCAGTGATCATGTGAACCCAAAATTGAGACATTTGGATGGGGCATTTTTTCAAAAAAAAAAAGTGTTTGTTTTATTTCTCATATATTTTCAGGTAAACGGACAACCTACTTAAAGAGGCTGTTCCACATTACTAAGCAAGTAACAGTTCTCATGCAATATGGCGCTGACATCTTGCGCTGATTTGGGACCTGCGTCTGCGCAGTAGAGAGCAGGAAGTAGAGAGCAGGAAGTATCAAGACCCCGCCCACACTCCCGCAGTATCTGTTAGTACAGTTTACTGCAGAACAACTCATTATGTTGTTCTGCTCCTGTCTGCCTCCTGTTTGTCCTTCTGACTGCTGTGCTCGCGTGTGCTCTGCTTGCTTTTGAATCTTTATTTGATATCATTCCCTGTTGTTTAAACTGCTAAATATAATTTACCCATCACCATATATTGTCTAATATTGCCTACCATATTAAATCTGACACCGCTAGCTTTTAATCTAAATCACTATCACGCGTTAGCATTTCGCTAGCCTGTTAGCTTGCCATCTCTGCACTCGGGTCTCTTGTTTTCTGAGTTCATTAAACAACTGTGGTGAGTTGGATTAGTAAATAGACTCCATCAAACAACTGTGGTAAGTTGGATTAATCAACAAATACGGTAAGCCATGTCTTCTTCTCCTATCATTGTCACTTGCACTGCATGTTTCATGTTTAGTATATCTTTCTCCGTTGGCGAACAGGGCTTCACATGTGATAAATGTAAGGAGATAGTCAGGCTGACGGAGAAGATTTCAGAATTAGAGACACGCATCCAGACTTTATTTGAGAGTAGTGAGAATGTAACAGCTTTAGACACTGCTTTGGATGCGAATAGCTTAGTGAACTCTGTACATTGTTCGGTTCCGGCTGTAGAGCCCGTGCAGCAGGGCAACTGGGTGACGGTGAGACGGCATAGTCGCGGATCAAAAAACCACTCTTCCGTTCCGATTAGAACATCAAACAGGTTCTCCCCACTCAGTGATGCACCCACTGAGAATCCTGTTGAAAGTGCCCTAGTTATTGGCGATTCTATTACACGGAACGTGAAAATAGAGACACCAGCCACCATAGTCACATGTTTACCGGGAGCCAGAGCGCCTGACATCAAAGCAAATTTAAAAGTGCTGGCTAATGCTAATCGTAAATTCTCTAAGATTATTATTCACGTCGGCACAAATGATGTTCGACTTCGCCAGTCGGAGATCACCAAAATTAACATTAAAGAGGTGTGTAAACTCGCAAGTACGATGGCAGATGACGTTTTTTGCTCTGGTCCCCTCCCCGTTAAAAGGAGTGATGAGATACTTAGCAGACTATCATCACTCAATGGCTGGTTGTCTAAGTGGTGTCCGCAAAATAACATAGGGTTCATAGACAATTGGAAAAGCTTTTGGGGCAGACCTGACCTGTTGAAAAAAGATGGTATTCATCCTTCCTGGGATGGTGCCGCTCTTCTCTCTAGTAATTTGGCACATAGTCTTAGAGCTAAACCTTGACTAACTGGGGCCCAGGTCAGGAAGCAGACGGACTGGCTTACCCGACCGCCTGCTAGCTGTCTCACGTCACAGAAGTCAGATAAATCCCAGCACATAGAGACTCTTTCACCTAGATATTATCACATAGAGACTGTGTCTGTTCCACGAATTAGTAAATACAAAAAACCATCAAAATCATTCAACGGTAAAAATTTAATTGATGTCCAACAAATAAATAACAGATATAATACAGATGATCAAATGATAAAGCTCGGGCTGCTGAATATTCGATCCCTTTCCTCAAAAGCGCTTATTGTTAATGATATGATTACAGATCATAACCTAGATGTGCTGTGTTTGACAGAAACCTGGCTAAAACCTGACGATTACATTACTTTAAATGAGTCCACCCCCCAAGATTATTGTTATAAACACGAGCCACGTCTGAAAGGTAAAGGGGGAGGTGTTGCTGTAATTTATAATAATATCTTCAGTATTACTCACAAGTCTAGTTTCAAATATAATTCCTTTGAAGTTTTGGTGCTTTATGTAACGTTATGTAGTGAAATTGATAAATCCCGTTTGACATTTGTGCTGGCTACTGTATACAGGCCACCAGGGCACCATACAGACTTTACCAGAGAATTTGCTGATTTTCTATCAGAGTTAGTACTGGCTGCAGATAAAGTCCTAATTGTTGGTGATTTTAATATCCACGTAGACAATGAAAAAGACGCACTGGGATTGGCATTTAGAGACATTCTAGACTCTATTGGAGTAAGGCAACACGTGTCAGGACCCACTCATCGCCGTAATCATACGTTAGACCTAATACTGTCACATGGAATAAATGTTGATACCATTGAAATTCTGCAGCAGAGCGATGACATCTCAGATCATTACCTAGTATCATGTACACTTAATTTAGCAAAGGCTGCAAAGCCGTCCCCTCGCTTTAAATATGGCAGGACTATCACTGCTGCGACTAAAGATTTCTTTGTAAATAATCTTCCTCATCAGTTTCATCTCCTCAGCATCCCAGATAGCCTAGAGGAACTCGATGTTGCAACAGAAACTATTGACTCTCTCTTTTCCAGCACTTTAGACACAGTTGCTCCCCGGCGCTTAAAGAAGATTAAAGAAAACAGTCCAACGCCGTGGTACAACGAGCACACCCGGGCCCTTAAAACAGCAGCCAGAAAAATGGAGCGCAGCTGGAAGAAAACAAAACTAGAAGTTTTTCTTATTTCGTGGAAAGAGAGCATGATTGCATACAGAAAGGCCCTAAAAACTGCTAGATCTGCTTATTTCTCGACTCTCTTAGAAGAAAACAAACACAACCCTAGGTATTTATTCGATACAGTGGCTAAATTAACCGAAGATAAAGCTTCACCTTCTGATGTTTGTAAACAGCACAGCAGTAATGACTTTATGAACTTCTTTACCTGTAAGATTGATAATATTAGGAAAAAAATTATAACCATGCAGCCGTCTACTACAGTATCACATCAGACAGTGCATTGTAGTGTCACTGAGGAAAAATTACATTCATTCACTGCTATAGGAGAAGAAGAATTGGCTAAACTCGTTAAATCATCAAAATCAACAACATGTATGCTCGACCCCATACCGACTAAACTACTAAAAGAGATGCTTCCAGAGGTCATAGATCCTCTCCTTAATATCATTAATTCATCCTTGACATTAGGATATGTACCGAAAACTTTTAAGTTGGCTATTATTAAACCACTTATTAAAAAACCGCAACTTGATCCTACAAAATTAGTCAATTACAGGCCAATCTCAAATCTACCCTTTCTGTCAAAAATACTAGAAAAGGCAGTGTCCTCACAATTATGCTCCTTTTTAGAAAGAAATGGTATCTGTGAGGATTTCCAGTCAGGATTTAGACCGTATCATAGTACTGAGACTGCTCTCATCAGAGTAACAAATGATTTACTCTTATCATCCGATCGTGGTTGTATATCTCTATTAGTGTTACTCGATCTTAGCGCTGCATTCGATACTATCGACCACAATATTCTTTTGAATAGACTCGAAAATTATGTTGGCATTAGTGGAACTTCATTGGCATGGTTTAAATCATACTTATCTGACCGTTATCAGTTTGTAGCAGTAAATGAAGAGATGTCACACCGAACACAAGTTCAGTATGGAGTACCGCAGGGCTCAGTGCTAGGACCGTTGCTTTTCACCCTGTACATGCTACCACTGGGAGATATTATTAGGAAGCATGGTGTTAATTTTCATTGTTATGCTGACGATACTCAGCTCTATATTTCTTCACGCCCTGACGAAACTTACCAATTCACAAGATTAACAGAATGCATAGCTGATATTAAAAATTGGATGACTAGTAATTTCCTGCAACTTAATTCAGAAAAAACTGAATTTTTAATCATTGGACAAAAAAACTCCACAAGTAGTAACCTAGAATACTGTCTAACACTCGATGGCTGCTCTGTCAAGTCCTCGTCGTCAGTTAGGAACCTGGGTGTGCTCTTTGATACCAATCTCTCATTTGAAAGCCACGTTTCTAGCATCTGTAAAACTGCATTCTACCATCTTAAAAATATATCTAAATTTCGGCGCATGCTTTCAATGCAAAATGCTGAACAGTTAGTTCATGCGTTCATGACCTCAAGGCTAGATTATTGTAATGCTCTACTGGGTGGTTGCCCTGCCCGCTTAATAAATAAACTGCAGCTGGTCCAAAACGCAGCAGCTAGAGTTCTTACTAGAACCAGGAAGTATGACCATATTAGCCCGGTTCTTTCAACACTGCATTGGCTCCCTATTAAACATCGTATACATTTTAAAATCTTGCTGATTACTTACAAAGCACTAAATGGTTTAGCGCCCCAGTACTTGAGCGAGCTCTTAACGCATTATACTCCATCACGTTTATTGCGGTCTCAAAATTCTGGCCAGTTGATAATACCTAGAATATCAAAATCAACTGCAGGCGGTCGGTCCTTTTCCTATTTAGCACCTAAACTCTGGAACAGTCTTCCTAGTATTGTTCGGGAAGCAGACACACTCTGTCAGTTTAAATCTAGACTAAAAACACATCTCTTTACTATGGCATACACATAAAACATTTTTAATTTCTGTTATTCAAATCGGTTAAATGATTGTTTTAGGCTGCATTAACTAGGTCAGCCGGAACCGGGAAAACTTCCCATAACACCTGATGTACTCGTTACATCATAAGAAGAATGGCATCTACGCTAATGTTAGTCTTTCTGTTTATCCCGAGGTTTACTGCAGTCGGCCGGATCCGGGCCGTATCCAGACCAGATGGTGGACCTTAGCCTGGACATGACGACCATATCCCTGAAGTGTCTGTAGAGACAATAGTGTCAATTAAACTCCCCCCTGTAAATGCCGCATCGACACGACATCCTAATTAAACCCGTCCCCGGCGTGACAACTCCAATCTTTCGAATAATCCTACGAATATCTATTTATCTAATATGACTTCTGACCTGTAATGTTGCCAGAATCATAATCATACACTATTTGTTCGTCGGCCAGAGGAGAACTGGCACCCCGACTGAGCCTGGTTTCTCCCAAGGTTTTTTTTCTCCATTCTGGCCCTGAAGGAGTTTTGGTTCCTTGCCACCGTCGCCTTTGGCTTTTGGCTTGCTCAGTTGGGGACACCTAAATTTCAATTATATTACTGATCCGCCCGCATTGACACTATATGATAATTGAAATGAGCTGGATGACATCACCGTTTTCACCAGAGCGGCTGTACAGCCGAATCAAATTCCGTTGCATTATTTTCCTGTTACCACTGTGAAGCTGCTTTGAAACAATTGCCATTGTAAAAAGCGCTATATAAATAAAGGTGATTTGATTTGATTTGATGTTGGTGTGAAATAAACATTATGGAAATGTAGAAATTAAAGTTAAAGCTCTAATCTCCTCCCAAAATTCCCGAAAAAGGTCTGTTGGTGCCTCAGAGAAGCTGTCAATCACAGCTGTCAATCATAACTTTGGAAAAAAAAATGTATTTGAAGTGTAATTTGATTGTTTAGTTTGTCTCGCGTCCCATTAGAATACATGGAGGGGGCGGGGGTTATGAGCTATACTGGGACCAACCACCTGGGGGCGATCGAGACGCTTTGGCTTCACTTTTCAGGACTTGTGCGGCATGCTTGGTTAGGACTAAATTCAGACAGGAATGTTGTTCCAGGATCAACAAAGTATGTTGACCCAGGAATACGCCTAACCCTGCAAAATCAGAATCAATGTACTTACCGTAGATCAAAAAATGGGTCCCACTTTCTATTAGGTGGCCTTAACTACTATGTACTTACATCAAAAAATAAGTACAATGTACTTATTGTGTTCATATTGTAATGCAAAAAACTTTTGCTGATATTGAGGTGGGACACGGGTAAAGTTAGGGACAGGTGTGGTGGTATGGGTAAGTTTAAGGGTAAAGTTAGGGACAGGTGTGGTGGTATGGGTAAGTTTAAGGGTAGGGTTAGGGACAGGTGTGGTGGTATGGGTAAGTTTAAGGGTAAAGTTAGGGACAGGTGTGGTGGTATGGGTAAGTTTAAGGGTAAAGTTAGGGACAGGTGTGGTGGTATGGGTAAGTTTAAGGGTAGGGTTGGGGCAGGTGTGGTGGTATGGGTATGTTTAAGGGTAGGGTTAGGGACAGGTGTGGTGGTGTGGGTAAGTTTAAGGGTAGGGTTAGGGACAGGTGTGGTGGTATGGGTAAATTTACGGGTAAAGTTAGGGACAGGTGTGGTGGTATGGGTAAGTTTACGGGTAAAGTTAGGGACAGGTGTGGTAGTGTGGGTAAGTTTAAGGGTAGGGTTAGGGACAGGTGTGGCGGTATGGGTAAGTTTAAGGGTAAAGTTAGGGACAGGTGTGGTGGTATGGGTAAGTTTAAGGGTAAAGTTAGGGACAGATGTGGTGGTGTGGGTAAGTTTAAGGGTAGGGTTAGGGACAGGTGTGGTGGTGTGGGTAAATTTAAGGGTAGGGTTAGGGACAGGTGTGGTGGTATGGGTAAGTTTAAGGGTAAAGTTAGGGACAGGTGTGGTGGTATGGGTAAGTTTAAGGGTAGGGTTAGGGACAGGTGTGGTGGTATGGGTAAGTTTAAGGGTAAAGTTAAGGACAGGTGTGGTGGTATGGATAAGTTTAAGGGTAAAGTTAGGGACAGGTGTGGTGGTATGGGTAAGTTTAAGGGTAGGGTTAGGGACAGGTGTGGTGGTATGGGTAAGTTTAAGGGTAAAGTTAGAGACAGGTGTGGTGGTATGGGTAAGTTTAAGGGTAGGTTTAGGGACAGGTGTGGTGGTATGGGTAAGTTTAAGGGTAAGGTTAGGGAGAGGTGTGGTGTATGGGTAAGTTTAAGGGTAAAGTTAGGGACAGGTGTGGTGGTATGGGTAAGTTTAAGGGTAAAGTTAGGGACAGGTGTGGTGGTATGGGTAAGTTTAAGGGTAGGGTTAGGGACAGGTGTGGTGGTATGGGTAAGTTTAAGGGTAAAGTTAGGGACAGGTGTGGTGGTATGGGTAAGTTTAAGGGTAGGGTTAGGGACAGGTGTGGTGATATGGGTAAGTTTAAGGGTAAAGTTAGGGACAGGTGTGGTGGTATGGGTAAGTTTAAGGGTAGGTTTATGGACAGGTGTGGTGGTATGGGTAAGTTTAAGGGTAAAGTTAGGGACAGGTGTGGTGGTATGGGTAAGTTTAAGGGTAGGGTTAGGGACAGGTGTGGTGGTGTGGGTAAGTTTAAGGGTAGGGTTAGGGACAGGTGTGGTGGTATGGGTAAGTTTACAGGTAAAGTTAGGGACAGGTGTGGTGGTATGGGTAAGTTTACGGGTAAAGTTAGGGACAGGTGTGGTGGTATGGGTAAGTTTAAGGGTAAAGTTAGGGACAGGTGTGGTGGTATGGGTAAGTTTAAGGGTAAAGTTAGGGACAGGTGTGGTGGTGTGGGTAAGTTTAAGGGTAGGGTTAGGGACAGGTGTGGTGGTGTGGGTAAATTTAAGGGTAGGGTTAGGGACAGGTGTGGTGGTATGGGTAAGTTTAAGGGTAAAGTTAGGGACAGGTAGGTTGGTATGGGTAAGTTTAAGGGTAGGGTTAGGGACAGGTGTGGTGGTATGGGTAAGTTTAAGGGTAAAGTTAGGGACAGGTGTGGTGGTATGGGTAAGTTTAAGGGTAGGGTTAGGGACAGGTGTGGTGATATGGGTAAGTTTAAGGGTAAAGTTAGGGACAGGTGTGGTGGTATGGGTAAGTTTAAGGGTAGGGTTAGGGACATGTGTGGTGGTATGGGTAAGTTTACAGGTAAAGTTAGGGACAGGTGTGGTGGTATGGGTAAGTTTACGGGTAAAGTTAAGGACAGGTGTGGTGGTGTGGGTAAGTTTAAGGGTAGGGTTAGGGACAGGTGTGGTGGTATGGGTAAGTTTAAGGGTAAAGTTAGGGACAGGTGTGGTGGTATGGGTAAGTTTAAGGGTAAAGTTAGGGACAGGTGTGGTGGTGTGGGTAAGTTTAAGGGTAGGGTTAGGGACAGGTGTGGTGGTGTGGGTAAATTTAAGGGTAGGGGTAGGGTTAGGGACAGGTGTGGTGGTATGGGTAAGTTTAAGGGTAGGTTTAGGGACAGGTGTGGTGGTATGGGTAAGTTTAAGGGTAAAGTTAGGGACAGGTGTGGTGGTATGGGTAAGTTTAAGGGTAGGGTTGGGGCAGGTGTGGTGGTATGGGTAAGTTTAAGGGTAGGGTTAGGGACAGGTGTGGTGGTGTGGGTAAGTTTAAGGGTAGGGTTAGGGACAGGTGTGGTGGTATGGGTAAGTTTACGGGTAAAGTTAGGGACAGGTGTGGTGGTATGGGTAAGTTTACGGGTAAAGTTAGGGACAGGTGTGGTGGTGTGGGTAAGTTTAAGGGTAGGGTTAGGGACAGGTGTGGTGGTATGGGTAAGTTTAAGGGTAAAGTTAGGGACAGGTGTGGTGGTATGGGTAAGTTTAAGGGTAAAGTTAGGGACAGGTGTGGTGGTGTGGGTAAGTTTAAGGGTAGGGTTAGGGACAGGTGTGGTGGTGTGGGTAAATTTAAGGGTAGGGTTAGGGACAGGTGTGGTGGTATGGGTAAGTTTAAGGGTAAAGTTAGGGACAGGTGTGGTGGTATGGGTAAGTTTAAGGGTAGGTTTAGGGACAGGTGTGGTGGTATGGGTAAGTTTAAGGGTAAAGTTAGAGACAGGTGTGGTGGTATGGGTAAGTTTAAGGGTAAAGTTAGGGACAGGTGTGGTGGTATGGGTAAGTTTAAGGGTAGGGTTAGGGACAGGTGTGGTGGTATGGGTAAGTTTAAGGGTAAAGTTAGGGACAGTGTGGGTAAGTTTAAGGGTAGGTTTAGGGACAGGTGTGGTGGTATGGGTAAGTTTAAGGGTAAAGTTAGGGACAGGTGTGGTGGTATCAGTAAGTTTAAGGGTATTTAAATCTCTGAATTAATTACGGTTCTTGTAAACTCCTTACCTTGCTGAGATGACAGCTGAATCTGATGGGAAAATGAAACAAGCTGGTAAAGAACCTCCTCTTTAGTAACAACGGCTTCCTCGCCCTGACTGAGTTTCCTGAAGGTTTCTTCCATCCAGAGGAGGCCGTACTGAAAGTGTTGACTGAGATAAGAGATCATGACGATATGGAACGTTTCATCTGGATCCAGTCTTAGGTTGTGGTTGGTTTCTGAAAAGCCACACATCGAGTTGACGTCACTAACACCCTCAGACCATCAAGTACAAACTGAACAAGACAAAAAAACAGGCAATTGAGATTTGCTTTATAGTGTTAAACTGTTATAGGGTGAGCGTGGCACAACCTAACGCGGGGTTAGTTGTAACAAACTTTCCACACATGCCAGGATGACGAAACTTAGTGTATTTACTAGTTGCTATATCAACACTATATAGAGAAACCGTAGCAAAAGTAAATTTCTTACTGAAGTTAATTTTTCATCTCTGTTTTTTGTGTTTATTTAAAACTAGACAAATCTGATATTATTTTAATCTTATATCTGTTATTTAAGAGTTGAGATCGTTCTTTAATGCTGATCTAACCAGCAGAAGACACGAGCCGGGTTTAATTCCCAGTTTTGCAGGTGGGGCATGTTGTCACACTGCGTTACAATGTACTATTCTATTCTATTCTTTTATGAATTCTATTGAGAAACCATGAGAAAAAGGTGAATAAAGACTGAGAGTCAATGTTCAGAAATTATTCATTATTATTATGTTTTTAACTATGCTGTATAGCTGTGTTTTGTGGTGTTTATTGTCAAACTCGAAAAAATATATATATTTTTAATTATTAAAAAATGCCATTATTTTATATGAAAAAGTTGATAATTGTATTTTATTGACAAAATATTTAAGTTTATTATATTTTTTAATTTTTTCAGCTAACATTTTAAGCTGTCATATGGTCATGTGACAATGTGCCCCTCACATGTTACAATGTACCCCACCTATGGGGCATGTTGTCACATTTCACTTCCATTCTTTCAGGGTATATCAAGAAAAAGGTATACACTGTATTAATGAAACAAAACCACATAATTGTACTAGACGTGTGAAATTAATGTGGGAAAAAAAAATACTCTGAACCACAAGTGGATTTACACAAACTGAGAAAGTCAAAAAGTGTTAGGTTGTGCCCCGCTCTCCCCTACTTATGATTAGGGGTTCAAATCACTAAGCAAACAACACTAATCAGGAAAGTGATAAAGAACACATAAAACCACCATGAAACGCACCAGAAAACAACACGATGCTCCTCGGGTCTAATCTGTACATTTCTTGCAGTCTAACCAAAGCCATCACTACACCTTCCACATCATCTGCGCCGGGGAGAGTCTGAGCTGAAGACTTCAGGCTTTCCAAAGCATCTGAGAGAAATCAGAAGTGTTACTGACCTCGAACTGTTAAACCCGTTACAGATCTACAAACTGATGAAACCTCAACAACAGCACAAGTCTTCACAATTCACTTTACATTTTATGACCTAAATAATATAATAACTCATATCATAATAAGTATAGTGTAATAAAGTACTTACAAATCATTTGCAAACTATTAGTTTATAGTTAATTAATCGTTTATGAACTGTAGTCAATACATTAATAGACTACATATAAATTCTTCATTCATTGTCACTGTAATTAACAAATTATTATTGTTTAATTAGCTCATGTAATGAGTTAGATAACGCTTTAACAACGTATTAACTGTAAAAAGTTCTCACTTTAGATTAGGTCACGGAAAATGACATTAATGAAGTGCTTTAAACCAAACTTAATTAGACATTAATTGCATAATTATTAAGAGTTCATTAAAATGTTTACAATTACATTAAGCATGCACACACACACACACATTTTGTGTTTGTATTTGTATGTAATTCATATTGACAGCATTTGTTATTTATTTATTTATAAGTGGTTATGTTTAGCTTTGGGATAGGCTTAATGTATTTGTAAAATTTTAATGAACTCTTAATAATTATGCAATTAATGTCTAACATAGGTTGGTTTAAAGCACTTAATTAATGCCATTTTCCCATTTTCCCATTTTCCGTGACCTAATCTAAAGTGAGAAGAACTATTTACAGTTAATACGTTGTTAAAGCATTATCTAACTCATTACATGAGCTAATTAAACAATAATAACTTGTTAATTACAGTGACAATGAATGAAGAACTATTTGTATGTAGTCTATTAATGTATTGACTACAGTTTATAAACTATTAATTTGCAAATGATTTGTAGATACTTAACTGCACTGTACTTATTATAAAGTGTTACCATGTTATGAGAACTTCCAGTGTCTGAATGATATTGTGAATGGTAACACTTTAGATTATAGCCTGGAAAGTACTGTGAAAGTAAAGCGAATTTACAGCGTAACTTTCGGTAATTATAGTGTAACTATAAAGTAAGTGCGTGTAGTTATAAGGGAACAATATGTAATATTTGGGGAATAAAGGGGTAACTATCAGGAAAATTAACAACTTATTTATACTGTAAGTATTTTTTAATTAAGGGGTAATTATCCATGTAGTTACAGGGTAAGTGTGAATCGGCGGGCTGTAAATTAAAGTGGTGCTTGTTCCCCTCTTGTTTCATGTAGTTACAGGGTAAGTGTGAATCTGCGGGCTGTAAATTAAAGTGGTGTTTGTTACACTCTTGTTTCGTGTAGTTACAGGGTAAGTGTGAATCTACGGGCTGTAAATTAAAGTGGTGTTTGTTACACTCTTGTTTCGTGTAGTTACAGGATAAGTGTGAATCGGCGGGCTGTAAATTAAAGTGGTGCTTGTTCCCCTCTTGTTTCATGTAGTTACAGGGTAAGTGTGAATCTGCGGGCTGTAAATTAAAGTGGTGCTTGTTCCCCTCTTGTTTCGTGTAGTTACAGGGTAAGTGTGAATCTGCGGGCTGTAAATTAAAGTGGTGTTTGTTACACTCTTATTTCGTGTAGTTACAGGGTAAGTGTGAATCTACGGGCTGTAAATTAAAGTGGTGTTTGTTACACTCTTATTTCGTGTAGTTACAGGGTAAGTGTGAATCTGCGGGCTGTAAATTAAAGTGGTGTTTGTTACACTCTTGTTTCGTGTAGTTACAGGGTAAGTGTGAATCTACGGGCTGTAAATTAAAGTGGTGTTTGTTACACTCTTGTTTCGTGTAGTTACAGGGTAAGTGTGAATCTACGGGCTGTAAATTAAAGTGGTGTTTGTTACACTCTTATTTCGTGTAGTTACAGGGTAAGTGTGAATCTGCGGGCTGTAAATTAAAGTGGTGTTTGTTACACTCTTGTTTCGTGTAGTTACAGGGTAAGTGTGAATCTGCGGGCTGTAAATTAAAGTGGTGCTTGTTCCCCTCTTGTTTCGTGTAGTTACAGGGTAAGTGTGAATCTACGGGCTGTAAATTAAAGTGGTGTTTGTTACACTCTTGTTTCGTGTAGTTACAGGATAAGTGTGAATCGGCGGGCTGTAAATTAAAGTGGTGCTTGTTCCCCTCTTGTTTCATGTAGTTACAGGGTAAGTGTGAATCTGCGGGCTGTAAATTAAAGTGGTGCTTGTTCCCCTCTTGTTTCGTGTAGTTACAGGGTAAGTGTGAATCTGCGGGCTGTAAATTAAAGTGGTGTTTGTTACACTCTTATTTCGTGTAGTTACAGGGTAAGTGTGAATCTACGGGCTGTAAATTAAAGTGGTGTTTGTTACACTCTTGTTTCGTGTAGTTACAGGGTAAGTGTGAATCTGCGGGCTGTAAATTAAAGTGGTGTTTGTTACACTCTTGTTTCGTGTAGTTACAGGGTAAGTGTGAATCTACGGGCTGTAAATTAAAGTGGTGTTTGTTACACTCTTGTTTCGTGTAGTTACAGGGTAAGTGTGAATCTACGGGCTGTAAATTAAAGTGGTGTTTGTTACACTCTTATTTCGTGTAGTTACAGGGTAAGTGTGAATCTGCGGGCTGTAAATTAAAGTGGTGTTTGTTACACTCTTGTTTCGTGTAGTTACAGGGTAAGTGTGAATCTGCGGGCTGTAAATTAAAGTGGTGTTTGTTACACTCTTGTTTCGTGTAGTTACAGGGTAAGTGTGAATCTGCGGGCTGTAAATTAAAGTGGTGCTTGTTCCCCTCTTGTTTCGTGTAGTTACAGGGTAAGTGTGAATCTGCGGGCTGTAAATTAAAGTGGTGTTTGTTACACTCTTGTTTCGTGTAGTTACAGGGTAAGTGTGAATCTACGGGCTGTAAATTAAAGTGGTGTTTGTTCCCCTCTTGTTTCGTGTAGTTACAGGATAAGTGTGAATCTACGGGCTGTAAATTAAAGTGGTGTTTGTTCCCCTCTTGTTTCGTGTAGTTACAGGGTAAGTGTGAATCTACGGGCTGTAAATTAAAGTGGTGTTTGTTACACTCTTGTTTCGTGTAGTTACAGGGTAAGTGTGAATCTACGGGCTGTAAATTAAAGTGGTGTTTGTTCCCCTCTTGTTTCGTGTAGTTACAGGATAAGTGTGAATCTACGGGCTGTAAATTAAAGTGGTGTTTGTTCCCCTCTTGTTTCGTGTAGTTACAGGATAAGTGTGAATCTACGGGCTGTAAATTAAAGTGGTGTTTGTTCCCCTCTTGTTTCGTGTAGTTACAGGGTAAGTGTGAATCTACGGGCTGTAAATTAAAGTGGTGTTTGTTACACTCTTGTTTCGTGTAGTTACAGGGTAAGTGTGAATCTACGGGCTGTAAATTAAAGTGGTGTTTGTTACACTCTTATTTCGTGTAGTTACAGGGTAAGTGTGAATCTGCGGGCTGTAAATTAAAGTGGTGTTTGTTACACTCTTGTTTCGTGTAGTTACAGGGTAAGTGTGAATCTGCGGGCTGTAAATTAAAGTGGTGCTTGTTCCCCTCTTGTTTCGTGTAGTTACAGGGTAAGTGTGAATCTGCGGGCTGTAAATTAAAGTGGTGTTTGTTACACTCTTGTTTCGTGTAGTTACAGGGTAAGTGTGAATCTGCGGGCTGTAAATTAAAGTGGTGCTTGTTCCCCTCTTGTTTCGTGTAGTTACAGGGTAAGTGTGAATCTACGGGCTGTAAATTAAAGTGGTGTTTGTTCCCCTCTTGTTTCGTGTAGTTACAGGGTAAGTGTGAATCTACGGGCTGTAAATTAAAGTGGTGTTTGTTACACTCTTGTTTCGTGTAGTTACAGGGTAAGTGTGAATCTACGGGCTGTAAATTAAAGTGGTGTTTGTTACACTCTTATTTCGTGTAGTTACAGGGTAAGTGTGAATCTGCGGGCTGTAAATTAAAGTGGTGTTTGTTACACTCTTGTTTCGTGTAGTTACAGGGTAAGTGTGAATCTGCGGGCTGTAAATTAAAGTGGTGCTTGTTCCCCTCTTGTTTCGTGTAGTTACAGGGTAAGTGTGAATCTACGGGCTGTAAATTAAAGTGGTGTTTGTTACACTCTTGTTTCGTGTAGTTACAGGATAAGTGTGAATCGGCGGGCTGTAAATTAAAGTGGTGCTTGTTCCCCTCTTGTTTCATGTAGTTACAGGGTAAGTGTGAATCTGCGGGCTGTAAATTAAAGTGGTGCTTGTTCCCCTCTTGTTTCGTGTAGTTACAGGGTAAGTGTGAATCTGCGGGCTGTAAATTAAAGTGGTGTTTGTTACACTCTTATTTCGTGTAGTTACAGGGTAAGTGTGAATCTACGGGCTGTAAATTAAAGTGGTGTTTGTTACACTCTTGTTTCGTGTAGTTACAGGGTAAGTGTGAATCTGCGGGCTGTAAATTAAAGTGGTGTTTGTTACACTCTTGTTTCGTGTAGTTACAGGGTAAGTGTGAATCTACGGGCTGTAAATTAAAGTGGTGTTTGTTACACTCTTGTTTCGTGTAGTTACAGGGTAAGTGTGAATCTACGGGCTGTAAATTAAAGTGGTGTTTGTTACACTCTTATTTCGTGTAGTTACAGGGTAAGTGTGAATCTGCGGGCTGTAAATTAAAGTGGTGTTTGTTACACTCTTGTTTCGTGTAGTTACAGGGTAAGTGTGAATCTGCGGGCTGTAAATTAAAGTGGTGTTTGTTACACTCTTGTTTCGTGTAGTTACAGGGTAAGTGTGAATCTGCGGGCTGTAAATTAAAGTGGTGCTTGTTCCCCTCTTGTTTCGTGTAGTTACAGGGTAAGTGTGAATCTGCGGGCTGTAAATTAAAGTGGTGTTTGTTACACTCTTGTTTCGTGTAGTTACAGGGTAAGTGTGAATCTACGGGCTGTAAATTAAAGTGGTGTTTGTTCCCCTCTTGTTTCGTGTAGTTACAGGATAAGTGTGAATCTACGGGCTGTAAATTAAAGTGGTGTTTGTTCCCCTCTTGTTTCGTGTAGTTACAGGGTAAGTGTGAATCTACGGGCTGTAAATTAAAGTGGTGTTTGTTACACTCTTGTTTCGTGTAGTTACAGGGTAAGTGTGAATCTACGGGCTGTAAATTAAAGTGGTGTTTGTTCCCCTCTTGTTTCGTGTAGTTACAGGATAAGTGTGAATCTACGGGCTGTAAATTAAAGTGGTGTTTGTTCCCCTCTTGTTTCGTGTAGTTACAGGATAAGTGTGAATCTACGGGCTGTAAATTAAAGTGGTGTTTGTTCCCCTCTTGTTTCGTGTAGTTACAGGGTAAGTGTGAATCTACGGGCTGTAAATTAAAGTGGTGTTTGTTACACTCTTGTTTCGTGTAGTTACAGGGTAAGTGTGAATCTACGGGCTGTAAATTAAAGTGGTGTTTGTTACACTCTTATTTCGTGTAGTTACAGGGTAAGTGTGAATCTGCGGGCTGTAAATTAAAGTGGTGTTTGTTACACTCTTGTTTCGTGTAGTTACAGGGTAAGTGTGAATCTGCGGGCTGTAAATTAAAGTGGTGCTTGTTCCCCTCTTGTTTCGTGTAGTTACAGGGTAAGTGTGAATCTGCGGGCTGTAAATTAAAGTGGTGTTTGTTACACTCTTGTTTCGTGTAGTTACAGGGTAAGTGTGAATCTGCGGGCTGTAAATTAAAGTGGTGCTTGTTCCCCTCTTGTTTCGTGTAGTTACAGGGTAAGTGTGAATCTACGGGCTGTAAATTAAAGTGGTGCTTGTTCCCCTCTTGTTTCGTGTAGTTACAGGGTAAGTGTGAATCTGCGGGCTGTAAATTAAAGTGGTGTTTGTTACACTCTTGTTTCGTGTAGTTACAGGGTAAGTGTGAATCTACGGGCTGTAAATTAAAGTGGTGTTTGTTACACTCTTGTTTCGTGTAGTTACAGGGTAAGTGTGAATCTGCGGGCTGTAAATTAAAGTGGTGCTTGTTCCCCTCTTGTTTCGTGTAGTTACAGGGTAAGTGTGAATCTACGGGCTGTAAATTAAAGTGGTGTTTGTTACACTCTTGTTTCATATAGTTACAGGGTAAGTACAATAAAAACACGTACACAATCTGATATCACTCGGAAATCTTTATTTGAAAAACAACTTTTTTAAAACAGATTTACAACACTTATTCGTTTCTCTTGCTTGGCTTCATCCTCCTCTTGTTCCTCTTCTTATTCGTTCTTGACACAGATGAATCTTAACAAGGAATCCCATGTCTCTAGCTATTCTGTAGCTATATTATGTATTTAAAGAAAAAACAGTGCACGCAGAAATGTCCTCACCGTTTACTCATCTTTTACCCTCACGCCATCCGAGATGTACACGACTTTCTTTCTTCAGATGAACACAGAAAAATAAATAATCTCTGATAATGAAAACTCATTTGGGTTCCTAAAAGATGAAGCATCAAACCGCACATACAGCAATAACTACAGCAATCCATACGATCCCAAACGATGAATCAATGTCTTCTGAAGTGAAACATTAAGTGTTTGTAAGAAAAATACCAATATTTAAAAAAAAAAATTAAACGGTAAACTATCGCTTCCGACCAGCAGTCATCTGCGTGAATGAGAGGGTTGAGTCCACGCTTGACGTAACTTGAAGCGTGACTGGTCACGCGGATGTCGGATGCCGTCTGTTTTTATTTTAATTTTTTTTTTTATTAATGCTCACAACAGTAAACAAACAATAACATAATATATGATAATAGCAATGAGAAACAAACAAGACTAGAAGACAGAGACGCCAGAGAGACAGAGTCGCCACTCGCGCGAGACCGTCATGAAAGCTTGAAGCTTCTTTACTCACGCACGCGCTGGTAACAGTTGGTCAGATGTGAAAAGATTAGTAAATTATGAGATCATCTCTGGATGTACTTAATAGTAACAGAATATCAAATAATAATAGTACAGAATATCAAAAGACATGGGATTGCTCTTAAGATCCATCAGTGGAAATAACGAAAAAGAAAAAGAGGAACAAGAAGAGGAAGACAAGCAAGAGAAACAAAAAAGGGATAAAACGTGCCACTTTCTGTCAGGACGTTATTATTTGAAATGAAAAGTTTATTTAAAAAAATTAATAAGAAGTGTCATAAATCTGTTTTGAATTAAGTTGTTTTTCAATAAATGTTTCCGAGTGATATCAGATTTTGTACGTTTTTTATTGTAACTACATGAAACTATTAACAGCCCGTAGATTCATACTTACCCTGTAACTACATGAAATAACAAACACCACTTACCCTGTAACTACATGGATAATTACCCCTTATTAAAAAATACTTTCAGTAAATCATTTGTTAATTTTCCTGATAGTTACCCCTTTATTCCCCAAATATTACATATTGTTCCCTTATAACTACATGTACTTACTTTATAGTTACAATTACTGAACGTTTCGCTTTAGTTACACAGTATTTTTCCGGGCTGTAATCTAAAGCGTTACCTTGTGAATTTCTACAGTTGTGTGAAGTTGAGCTTCGACCTTTCACATGTGTTCCCTCTATAAGGTCCAGTGCAGTCGGCCAGACTTGACTCAGCTTTCTCACAAGCTGGTACGCTGCAAGAGGGTTGCTGATGAATTTCTCTGGATCTTCGGGAGTGTCATCAACGTCAGTCTCAAATGCATTCAGAATCCTGATAAATACATTATATCAATAATAAAAATATTTTAAGATGTGTTACAGACTGTGATAAAAATAAACAGAGTGTCTCCATAACTTACTGATAATTAACAGACACTGAACTTAATTAAATGCACCATATTTAATTAACATAGGCTTTATTAAAAATTAAATTTAACATATTTTTACTTGTGTAGTTGTTCATGAAATGCTTTATGCATTTTGTTAATGTTGAACTCAACTTACATAACACTGTCCTCTCGTTTTTTCTTCGTAATTCCAAAATAAAGTTATTTTTATCTAATGCTGTGTTCTACACTATCACCATAACTAACACTTACCTTTTCAGAAGCTCTGCTTGGCGCTCCAGCGCTTCTATATATTCATGAAAGCATGTGGCAAACTTTTTTTTGATGTCTATAAGTTGAATCATGTGATCTGCAGATAGCATACCACAACAGTTAGCACTTGTTCAAAAACATGCATGGATAAAGAGAGGAGTGTTTTTGACAGCGATGTCATAAACGTGTCGTTTTATCATCTTATTGCAATAGACTAACCTGTTGAAGAGTAGAATTCATTTACAGCAACACAGGACATCCAGCATGTTGAGAACAATACAATCCACTTTGCGTCCATTTCGAGCTGTTAGTTGAGCTGAATGTTCAGTCTCATTCTGTTCAAGGCAAAACTATAGTCTCTATGATGTAATGATGAAATGTGGTGAGTTAAGTCGCGCCTTTCAAGAAAACAGATTACAGCTAATTGTGTTTTTGTCTGACTGAATAATCTCCTACGATTAGAGATCTAGGTAATTACACCAGGTAACATACTAAGACATTGAGGTTTTCACGTTTGAAAAGAAAGCCGTGGTCGCAACAAGCAGGCGTGTTTACAGTAAAAACATTACAAAATCAAATCTAATTGAGAAACAGGTCATTACAGATGCTGTTTATGGTTGTGGTGAGTCATTTCATAGTTTCACAATCTTATTGTTATTTTTGCTTTACAGTGGGGAGAACAAGTATTTGATACACTGCCAATTTTGCAGGTTTTCCTACTTACAAAGCATGTAGAGGTCTGTAATTTTTATCATAGGTACTCCTCAACTGTGAGAGACGGAATCTAAAACAAAAATCCAGAAAATCACATAGTATGATTTTTAAATAATTAATTTGCATTTTATTGCATGACATAAGTATTTGATCACCTACCAACCAGTAAGAATTCCGGCTCTCACAGACCTGTTAGTTTTTCTTTAAGAAGCCCTCCTGTTCTCCACTCATTACCTGTATTAACTGCACCTGTTTGAACTCGTTACCTGTATAAAAGACACCTGTCCACACACTCAATCAAACAGACTCCAACCTCTCCACAATGGCCAAGACCAGAGAGCTGTGTAAGGACATCAGGGATAAAATTGTAGACCTGCACAAGGCTGGGATGGGCTACAGGACAATAGGCAGGCAGCTTGGTGAGAAGGCAACAACTGTTGGCGCAATTATTAGAAAATGGAAGAAGTTCAAGATGACGGTCAATCTCCCTCGGTCTGGGGCACCATGCAAGATCTCACCTCGTGGGGCATCAATGATCATGAGGAAGGTGAGGGATCAGCCCAGAACTACACGGCAGGACCTGGTCAATGACCTGAAGAGAGCTGGGACCACAGTCTCAAAGAAAACCATTAGTAACACACTACGCCGTCATGGATTAAAATCCTGCAGCGCACGCAAGTTCCCCCTGCTCAAGCCAGCGCATGTCCAGGCCCGTCTGAAGTTTGCCAATGACCATCTGGATGATCCAGAGGAGGAATGGGAGAAGGTCATGTGGTCTGATGAGACAAAAGTAGAGCTTTTTGGTCTAAACTCCACTTGCCGTGTTTGGAGGAAGAAGAAGGATGAGTACAACCCCAAGAACACCATCCCAACCGTGAAGCATGGAGGTGGAAACATCATTCTTTGGGGATGCTTTTCTGCATAGGGGACAGGACGACTGCACCGTATTGAGGGGAGGATGGATGGGGCCATGTATCGCGAGATCTTGGCCAACAACCTCCTTCCCTCAGTAAGAGCATTGAAGATGGGTCGTGGCTGGGTCTTCCAGCATGACAACGACCTGAAACACACAGCCAGGGCAACTAAGGAGTGGCTCCGTAAGAAGCATCTCAAGGTCCTGGAGTGGCCTAGCCAGTCTCCAGACCTGAACCCAATAGAAAATCTGTGGAGGGAGCTGAAAGTCTGTATTTCCCAGCGACAGCCCCGAAACCTGAAGGATCTGGAGAAGGTCTGTATTGAGGAGTGGGCCAAAATCCCTGCTGCAGTGTGTGCAAACCTGGTCAAGAACTACAGGAAACGTATGATCTCTGTAATTGCAAACAAAGGTTTCTGTACCAAATATTAAGTTTTGCTTTTCTGATGTATCAAATACTTATGCCATGCAATAAAATGCAAATTAATTACTTAAAAATCATACAATGTGATTTTCTGGATTTTTGTTTTAGATTCCGTCACTCACAGTTGAAGAGTACATATGATCAAAATTACAGACTTCTACATGCTTTGTAAGTGGGCAAACCTGCAAAATCGGCAGTGTATCAAATACTTGTTCTCCCCACTGTATATTCACTTGAATTCTAGAGACTATAATAATGTACAGAACACAATGTCACAATGCAAAAAAAAAATAAAATAAAAAAATGAGCACAGTGCTCATATACAGTTGTGGTCAGAATTATTGGCACTCCTGGTAAATATGATCAAAAATGGCTGTAAAAATAAATCTGCATTGTTTATCCTTTTGATCTATCATTTAAAATTTTTGGCAAAAACCTAACCTTTCAGTGAAGTATAAGAATTGAAAGTGCGGGGGGGTGGGGGGGGGGGGGGATCACATTATGAAATAAATGCTTTTCTCCAAAACACGTTGGCCATAATTATTAGCACCCCTAGAATATTTTATGAGTAAAATATCTCTGAAGTATATTCCCATTCATATTTACATTTTTTAGCACACCAGGGTGACTAGGAACATGAAATTGTCCAGCTATCATGTCTTGGTCCACAGGAGTATAAATATGAGGAAACACAAAGACCAAATTCCCTTAATCATTCATCACAATGAGTAAAACCAAAGAATATAGTTCTGATGTGCAGCAAAAGATTGTTGAGCTTCACAAAATAGAAAGTGGCTGTAGGAAAACAGCTAAAGCATTGAAAATCCCCATTTCCACCATCAGGGCAATAATTAGGGTAGTGGGGGAAAACGCCCCCCTTAAGGACTGTGTAACTTTTCTGTGAAACAAAAGTTAAATTTGTCTAGAATAGTTATCCTAGTTTTCAGTGATAATGACATAAATTATAAACCAAGTATGAAAAATTTTGAAAAGTTTTCATGTTATTAGATTTAAAAAAAAAAAAAAAATTCATATCAAGGGGTAAAATGCCCACACTCAGACAGAGCAATTTGCTTTATATGTTTACAGCAAAATCAGAGTACAAGCATGTTTTAGCTTAAAATTAAAAAGACAAGCCAAAATAAATATGAAAATTTATTAATGAACCATGCTGAAAATCAACCTTTTTAAAAAAAACATTGTTAGCTGGTGCTAACTGGCTGGCTAACTAGCTAGCTGATACTAATGTGAGGTAATTTTTAAATAAAGTGATAATTTTAAATAATTTTTAAGTCCAAATATTTTTATTCAACCACCTAGTTAGATTACATTTGATGGAAAAACAAAGAATGTGATGTTCAGCACATGGTAACTACAGTAATTATGATAGTGGGAAGCAATGCCCCCTGGGGGGCGTTTTACCCCACAGACTATGTTTGAAAAAAAAAAAATGATGTCATTCTGAAAATATAATTATATTTTCCTTAAATGACAAGTAATCCTAACTACAGGCCTTGCTCTTCTCATATCATATATAACTGTGATGTTCTGCAAAACAACAAGCTTTAGAACACTATAATATCACTTAACGTGAAATCCGTTTTCTCTCAGGTACGTCACCAATGTAAGCTTTGCGGTCAAAACTTCTACTTCACTCTGGTCAACGTAGTCCATAGCAACAACAAAAATGTATCTTGATTTTATCTAGTGGTTATTTTGGGAAAAACAGTAGGGGGGTGTTTTACCCCATGGGGGCATTTTCCCCCACTCTACCCCAAGTAGTTCCAATCAACTAAAGATGTTACGAATCTGCCTGGATAAGGAAGTGTGTCTATATCGTCCTAATGCACGGCGAGGAGGAGCGTTAGAGTGGACAAAGACTCTCCAAAATCACAGATGGAGAATTGCAGAGATTAGTTGAGTCTTGGGGTCAGAAAGCCTAAAAAAAAAAAAAGTATCAAACAACCCCTACATCACCTCATGTTGTTTGGGAGGGATTCAAGAAAAATCCTCCTCGCTCATCCAGAAACAAACTCCAGCATATTCAGACACGACTGGAGCTTCAGACGGGACCTGGTTCTGTGGTCAGATGAAACTATAAAAAGAGCTTTTTGGCAGCAAACACACCAGATGGCTTTGGTGCAAACAGGGATAAAAAGTACCCCATGCCCACGGTTAAATACACCGCTGGATCTTTAATGTTGTGGGTCTATTTTTTAGTTGGAGGTCCTGGACATCTTGTTTAGATACATGGTATAATGGATTCTAGCAAATACCAACAGATAAAAAATCAAAACCTGACGGCCTCTGCTAGAAATCTTATAATGGGCCGTGGCTGGATCTTCCATCAGGACAACGATCCAAAACAAACATCAAAATCAACACACAAATGTGTCACTGAACACAAAATGAAGCTTCTGCCATGACCATCCCAGTCCCCTGACCTGAACCCTATAGAAAATGAGTGAGTGAACTGAAGAGAAGAAGCACCAACATGGATCTGGGAATCTGAAGGATCTGGAGAGATTCTGTATGGAGGAATGATCTCTGATCTCCAAACTCATCAGGCATTATAGGAGAAAACTCAGAGCTGTTATCTTGGCAAAAGGAGGTTGCAAAAAGTATTTAATAAAAGGGTGCCAATAATTATGGCCAACGTGTTTTGGAGAAAAGCATTTATTTCATAATGTGATTTACCCCCCACTTTCAATTCTTTTACTTCAATAAAAGGTTAGATTTTTGTGAATTTTTTTAATAAAAGATAAAAAGGATAAACGATGCAGATTTATTTTTACAGCCATCTTTGATCATATTTACCAGGGGTGCCAATAATTCTGACCACAACTGTATATACACCAATCAGGCATAACATTATGACCACTGACAGGTGAAGTGAATAACACTGATTATCTCTTCATCACGGCACCTGATAGTGGGTGGGATATATTAGGGAGCAAGTGAACATTGTGTCCTCAAAGTTGATGTGTTAGAAGCAGGAAAAATAGGCAAGTGTAAGGATTTGAGCGATTTTGACAAGGGCCAAATTGTGATGGCTAGACGACTGGGTCAGAGCATCTCCAAAATTGCAGCTCTTGTGGGGTGTTCCCGGTCTGCAGTGGTCAGTATCTATCAAAAGTGCTCCAAGGAAGCAACAGTGGTGAACCGGCGACAGGGTCATGGGCGGCCAAGGCTCATTGATGCACGTGGGGAGCGAAGGCTGGCCCGTGTGGTCCGATCAAGCTACTGTAGCTCAGATTGCTCAAGAAGTTAATGCTGGTTCTGATAGAAAGGTGTCAGAATACACAGTGCATCTCAGTTTGTTGTGTATGGGGCTGCATAGCCGCAGACCAGTCAGGGTGCCCATGCTGACCCCTGTCCACCACCTAAAGCGCCAACAGTGGGCACGTGAGCATCAGAACTGGACCACGGAGCAATGGAAGAAGGTGGCCTGGTCTGAATCACGTTTTCTTTTACATCACGTGGATGGCCGGTTGCGTGTGCGTCGCTTACCTGGGGAACACATGGCACCAGGATGCACTATGGGAAGAAGGCAAGCCGCCGGAGGCGATGCTTTGGGCAATGTTCTGCTGGGATCCATGTGGATGTTACTTTGACATGTACCACCTACCTAAGCATTGTTGCAGACCATGTACACCCTTTCATGGAAACGGTATTCCCTGGTGGCTGTGTCCTCTTTCAGCAGGATAATGCGCCCTGCCACAAAGCAAAAATGGTTCAGGAATGGTTTGAGGAGCACGAGTTTGAGGTGTTGACTTGGCCTCCAAATTCCCCAGAACTCAATCCAATCGAGCATCTGTGGGATGTGCTGAACAAACAATTCGATCCATAGATGCCCCACCTCGCAACTTACAGGACCTAAAGGACCTGCTGCTAACATCTTGGTGCCAGATACCACAGCACACCTTCAGGGGTCTAGTGGAGTCCATGCCTCGACGGGTCAGGGCTGTTTTAGCAGCAAAAGTGGGACCAACACAATATTAGGTCATAATGTTATGCCTGGTCGGTGTATATAATGTGTGTGTGTGTGTGTGTGTGTGTTTTGTTTGTTTGTTTTTTTAATGTAAAAATGCAGAAAGTTTTCTGTGAGGGTTGTGTTTAAGGGTACAATTAGGGATAGGGAATGAAATACACAGTTTGTACTGTATAATAACCATGTCTATGGAAAATCCCCATTAAAAAAATGGAAACCCAACATGTGTGTGTGTCCAGATAGACAGATAGATGGATGAATGAGTGAATGGATGGATTCTGTTCTCATCAGTCAGTGAAAATATTCCAGACTTACAGAACACCATAAACGGTTCACAAGTATCAAAAGGTGGACAAAGAAACATGACTTCAAATTTAGATAATTTTATTGCAAAAGAATACAAAATAAACACTGAAGAACAATAATTTATGCATTACATGAACACAATAAGAGTTCTGTTATGACGTGATACTCTAAAAAAGTTTAATCAATGGGGAAAAATAAAAGTCAAAATAAAAGAGAAATCCCTAACAGACAGAATGCCTGATAAAGCCCAGCCGGCTCATGTCTCATAGCAGTAAGTCCTGACTGAACTGATGGCGTCTGGAGTGTCTGATTGTGTCCGTGTTTGCAGAGTCAAGGCACAGACGGTAGTACTGAGTTCAAACGCTGACATCACTGGATCAGTCCACTTCAGTCAGGCCACATGGTCGTCTGAACTCTTGACCTCTCTCATGGATCCATTTGTTTGAAACTGCCAAAAGAGAGGAACTTGTAAATGCGAATTGCTGGCATTGACATTTGATGGATTTCAAACAACGTGATTTTTGCATTTAAAAAGTAACTGAACACCAATCTATTCATGAGCACTGCATAAATGACATAGCCAAAATAAAAAGGTTGCTGCTCCAACACTTGAGTTTAAAGTTCAAAACTCAGAATTACTCAGACTGTTATTAATATGGAGATATATGAGCTCAAACATAAAAACAAAAATAAAAATATTAAGAATATAATTTTTAAATGTATAAAAATTTGTGCTGGGCAATCAATTAATCGCGATTAATCGCATCCAAAATAAAAGTTTGTGTTTACATAATATATGTGTGTGTACTGTGTATAATTACTATGTATATATAAATACACACACATGCATGTATATATATTTAAGAAAAATGTTATATTTATATATACAATATTTATATACAAGATAAATTATATAAATATATATACACAGTATATACATGCAAAGATTTCTTAAATATATACATGGAGTGTGTGTGTATATATATATATATATATATATATATATATAAATAATAATTATTCACAGTACACACACACATATAAACATAAACTTTTATTTTGGATGTGATTAATCGCGATTAATCGATTGCCCAGCACTAATAAAAATATGATGTGCCTGTGTTATAGAAACACAATGAAGTTCAAGCCACAAGTGTGGTCATGCTTTATTTCAAATCTGAGGATGATTTCTCTAAAACTATGATTTTTATGAAACATTTTCTAAGACCATTTCATGTGAGTTTTTAGAGAAGGCAGATAAGATGCTAATAAAATACTTTATTGCCCTGTAAACACCTACTTGCAGTCTATTGTCTAAGGTCTGGCGAGGCAAACTGCCCCATTCACGTTTCTTTTGTTCTCACTCGACAAACCTTTCACACCTCTGACCTAACCTTCATTTGTTTGTATTCAGCCATTATTAGCCTTTATTCTGGCATTACATGGCTTGCCTATCAACACCACCTTGATCCCACTATACATTAATCCACCTATTATCTGAAATCTTTCTAGAAAACCAAAAAAAAAAAAAGCATATTCTTGGGACCTTATGTTAATATTAGTTTATGGAATAGAACAGCTCCTGGCACGATAGGTGCATTAGAGCTGTAGTTAGCATCAAGCTACATAACACAATTTAAAAGATTAATACTACGCTTTTACTCAAAATTCACTTTAAACCACCAAAGATTGTTTGTATTACCTTCCGGTCGCGATCTTTAGTTATATAATGATGTTGAAATATGTTATGTATATCCTTTTATATGGAGCCAATCGCTACACCTGCTTAGCATTTATAAATGTAAACATCCATTATTGATATGAGGTTTGGGTTTGTTTTTCACAGAGCTCAGAACGAGGAAGTGTACAGGACAGCGTCATCCAGAAGGGCAGGAATCATGGTCACGTAAAATGATTGACAGCTCCAGATCAAACGAGCGCTTGATGGGTCATAACTGACGCAAATCAGGTAGAGGAGAGACTACAACAGGCTTGCACAAATAGTGGATAAAAGCAAGATGACAAATAAGTTATAATCGTAATTAAACTAAACTATACCTGCAGCATTTATTCTCTGGCTCTGTAGGCATTATTGTCCGACTCCGGTTCGAACTGAACACCACTACTGACAGTTTCTGACATTTTCAGTGCGTGAGATTGTCCTGACACCGGAGCATGAGCCCTTGAAGCTCCGCCCTCTTCTTGAAAGGGGGCCGGGAGCAGCAGCTCATTTGCATTTAAAGGGGCACACACAAAAACAGTGCTTTTTTTCCCGCCCCCAAAAAAGCAAATTTTAACATGCTATAAAAAAATGATCTGTGGGGTATTTTGATCTAAAATTTCACATACACACTCTGGGGACATCGGAGACTTATTTTACATCTTGTAAAAAAGTGCATAATAGGTGCCCTTTAAAGAGAATACTTCACGAGTCTGTATTTAGTCCACTTACCCCATTTACTGCCTACTAGAACAGGACAGGCTGCATGTCTCGTTCTGTAGTCTCCTTCTCCACTCTTAAAGAGGTTGTACCAGAACACCGCTGTTCCCTAAAGAAAGAGGAGAATAGGAGTTTAAATGCTGCATCTGTAAAATGTAATACACTACACGCTGATGTCAGATCAGACTGGCCAATGCTCGATATGATTCCAATATATTAAATACAATGTGACGACACAAAATGAGACGGCTGAAATTAAACTAACCTACATTTACTTCAAATTCTTTCAAAAATGTTATCATAAAATATTTATTCACAAGGCTGTTGGTAGATTTTGAAACTGACACAAGGGAAAGGTAACAGTTCGGGGAAGCAGACATAGTTATTTGCCAATGCAATAATGTTAAATAACCAAAAATTAGTTGGTTAATTCCTGTTAACTTATTCACATTCTAACGGAATAAAGAAACTGATTATAGCAGTACCATCATCATTGACGTAATGATTTCATACATGCTGTATTTAAGTCTTATAAAATATTTTAAACGGTGTCCGTACCTTTCTAGGCCAAATAGCAGCACCAAAATCAGGGAAAACAGTCGCCCCACCTGCCTCAACATCAGTCATCTGTAATGTAGAAAGATTCTTCATTTAAAAGAAATACAACATGGTATGTCATCAGTGATTCACATTTTTGTTGTAGAAGTGTAACAAGATTTACTACATAGTCCAGAATATGACTCGTATCAGAAGGGTCTAATGTTTAAAGATTTGGACCGCTAATACAAGTTCAGCCCAAATGTTAGGAACTGGAGAAGCACTAAGACCCCAGTTCACATCATTGTATTTTACTTTAGTGTTATATGAAGTGCTCTGGATGAAATGGATCTACTATTCATTGTCACAAAATCTACACAAAAGAGCTTTGAAAAGTGTAGTGAAGTGCGTCTCAAGCTTTCCACTCCAAGACCCTACTGTCCACTACAATATTCAAAGGCCCCATGAATTTTTCCAGGTGTTTGTGATTTACTGGATGAGGATTAAGGATTAAAAATCACAGTCGGTCTATAAAATCACACTTTTAAAATTGGCCACCTCATATATTCAGGTTTTCAAGGCAGTGGGAAATCTTTACGTGGCAGTTGCAATTCATTAAATAAGAAATAGGTAACACTTTATTTTGATGGTCCACTTTAGACATTCTACTAACTAGAAGTAACTTTGCATCTACATGTCAACTAGCAGTCATTAGAGTATTAGTAGACTGTCTTGCTTAATATCTGCTAACTCTTTATGTTGATGCTCCCCAACAGACATTCAACTGACTATAAGGCCCAGTTTACACCTGGTGTTAAGATGTGTTTTGGTCGATCGGATCACAAGTGGACGACGCTAAATACAGGTGTAAACAGGGTCTTTGAGCTTGTCCACTTTCGTCCACTTCCGGAGGTAGCTGAAAACACATGGGACTGGATTGCCTTCGTAGTGTAAACGCTCATGTGGTCAAATGCACTGGAACAGCCTCTAAAAGACGCCCTACTCTCCTCCTACTGACCTAATGCTAAACATTATGGGAAGAGCGCTAGCCAGACGGGATTTAAACTCTCGGCTGGAGACCCAAGTTTGGTTTGGAGATGAAAATCGTCCCAAGCACAATGTTCTCTCTCCATTCCTGATTTCTAACACACACTCACAGCGTTCGGCAGGTCTTGTATTTAATTTTCGTATTTTAATGATAATAGGCTCTGTTTTTGTTCACATTTTAATTTTTATTCACAAACTTACAGGACATACATATAGGCTAGATTATGCATTCACTTATTTTTGAAGAGAAAGTTAAACAGAGACCATGGGTCACTTTTCAGGTTTCATCATGAATATTTGTCCAATAAAATCGCAATGATCTTTGTGCTTTGTTACTTTTGATACGAAACAAAGTCTCAGCTTTCAAATTTTATCACAAAATTCAAACAATCAATACCGTTTTGGCGCTCTTTAATGTGGCGCCGGATCACAGTAGCGCCCGTGTTCAAGTGAAGCGGAGCGTGAGTGAACGCGACCATCCCCTTTACTACATTACAGAACGAAATAAACATAAATGAACATCAGAAAATGTTGAAAGATACAGTCAACTTACTGAAATCTGTATCATCTCATGTAATAGCGCAAACAGTGTTTCAACCGCAGAAAGACGTCAATAAAACAGCTTTTAAACAATGCAGAAAAGACATTTGTTGATCATTAAAGTGAGAATTACAGTCACAAGTTACAATCATCCTCAGTGTAATCTGTCAAAATGACGGGCGGCTTTAAGATTTTTCCGTCACTGCTAAAAGAATTCCGTTATTTTCTGTTAACGCGACCTCTGAAGCGGTATCTATCGGTTCAATATGCGTCACATGACTAAACATGCATCATCGTTTTCAAATACCTCCGTTTTCACAGTCCACACTACAATGCGAAAACGCGTTTTCAAATTTATCCACTTGGGAAAAATGCTCCGGACAAAAACGGCATCTCAGTGTGGACAGAAGGCCAAAACGGAGAGAAAAGGATGCGTTTCTCATATAAAAGTGTGGACAAGGCCTAAAGTGGACCATCGAAATAAAGTTTAACCAAGAAATATCTAGATTTTTAGTTGTTGGGACTTATTTGAATGCTTGTTTTGAGGGCCACTGGTGTTGTGTGTAGTTCATGTGGATCCACAGTAGCCGCTGACACAAGACCTGATGCCAAGTCAAGATCAAATCACATAACACATGAGTTCTGGAACCAGGCACCACAAGATACACATACTTACATAATTTAAAAAAGTAGCCACACGATTTCCAGTGCCTAATGATTTGAAAGCATCAGGTTCATCTTTCTATGAAGATAAAATTTTAGAGTAGAGTAAAGACAGGCAGAGAGGCAAGAAACGCTCGTCTCCGAGCGCACACACATGTACTTACGTAGTTCAGATAGGTGGCAAGTCTATTTCCATCAACCTTGAGGTTGCTGTCAAAAGGACGCTGCAACAGACGTGTGTAACTTTTAAACCAGACTGAAGCGCAGCAGTGGAATATCTCCGCCTCTGAGGCAACATTATTTTACACTTGATATGCAACAAAAAAAGCTGAGTGTTGGCTGTCAAATCAATTTACAAACATGTACTCAACGTAAAACAATAGTAAAATACCTTAGCTCCAGTGTTTTATATGAGAGTTGCAGGTACTTCAATAAAATCAATAATGCATTCAAGTTTTTATTCAATCATTAAAAATCCCAATTAAATTATCAGGAAACTTATTACCACCAGTACAAGCTTCTATTCCAACCTTTTAAGTTACAGGCACTTTTTTGCCATCAAGTGACACACTATACCCGCACATAAACATATTATTAAACATAATAATAATTTCAAAATTCAATTAAAGGACAATTATCTTTTTCTTGACTCTACACTTGTGAGCTATCACATCGGAGTGTGTTTTTCAGACATTATTCTGCTGTGGTTTCAGTTGAGCTACTAACTTAATTTCTTTCCTTCATCTTGATGTTAAGCTGTTGTTTATTTGTCATGCTGCTGTGTTGACAGTAAGCTCATTCACTCTTTTAGTTGGAGAAACTTGGTTGTTGGAAAGCGGATTTTCGTTTGTTCTTTTTTAAATATTGTAAATAGTAGCACTCAGAAGTCGTAGGGTATTGGGTGCCATTTACTTTAAATGCTATATCATTTTCCCCTGTTTTTAAGTAAAGAGGGAGTCACTTCTGTTATTTATTGTAATATATATAATATATTGTACAAACCCGATTCCAGAAAAGTTGGGACACTGTACAAATTGTGAATAAAAAAGGAATGCAATAATTTATAAATCTCATAAATTTATATTTTATTCACAATAGAATATAGATAACATATCAAATGTTGAAAGTGAGACATTTTGAAATGTCATGCAAACTATTGGCTCATTTTGGATTTCATGAGAGCTACACATTCCAAAAAAGTTGGGACAGGTAGCAATAAGAGGCCGGAAAAGTTAAATGTACATATAAGGAACAGCTGGAGGACCAATTTACAACTTATTAGGTCAATTGGCAACATGATTGGGTATAAAAAGAGCCTCTCAGAGTGGCAGTGTCTCTCAGAAGTCAAGATGGGCAGAGGATCACCAATTCCCCCAATGCTGCGGCGAAAAATAGTGGAGCAATATCAGAAAGGAGTTTCTCAGAGAAAAACTGCAAAGAGTTTGAAGTTATCATCATCTACAGTGCATAATATCATCCAAAGATTAAGAGAATCTGGAACAATCTCTGTGCGTAAGGGTCAAGGCCGGAAAACCATACTGGATGCCCGTGATCTTCGGGCCCTTAGACGGCACTGCATCACATACAGGAATGCTACTGTAATGGAAATCACAACATGGGCTCAGGAATACTTCCAGAAAACATTGTCGGTGAACACAATCCACCGTGCCATTCGCCGTTGCCGGCTAAAACTCTATAGGTCAAAAAAGAAGCCATATCTAAACATGATCCAGAAGCGCAGGCGTTTTCTCTGAGCCAAGGCTCATTTAAAATGGACTGTGGCAAAGTGGAAAACTGTTCTGTGGTCAGACGAATCAAAATTTGAAGTTCTTTTTGGAAAACTGGGACGCCATGTCATCCGGACTAAAGAGGACAAGGACAACCCAAGTTGTTATCAGCGCTCAGTTCAGAAGCCTGCATCTCTGATGGTATGGGGTTGCATGAGTGCGTGTGGCATGGGCAGCTTACACATCTGGAAAGGCACCATCAATGCTGAAAGGTATATCCAAGTTCTAGAACAACATATGCTCCCATCCAGACGTCGTCTCTTTCAGGGAAGACCTTGCATTTTCCAACATGACAATGCCAGACCACATACTGCATCAATTACAACATCATGGCTGCGTAGAAGAAGGATCCGGGTACTGAAATGGCCAGCCTGCAGTCCAGATCTTTCACTCATAGAAAACATCTGGCGCATCATAAAGAGGAAGATGCGACAAAGAAGACCTAAGACAGTTGAGCAACTAGAAGCCTGTATTAGACAAGAATGGGACAACATTCCTATTCCTAAACTTGAGCAACTTGTCTCCTCAGTCCCCAGACGTTTGCAGACTGTTATAAAAAGAAGAGGGGATGCCACACAGTGGTAAACATGGCCTTGTCCCAACTTTTTTGAGATGTGTTGATGCCATGAAATTTAAAATCAACTTATTTTTCCCTTAAAATTTTCTCAGTTTAAACATTTGATATGTCATCTGTTATATTCTGAATAAAATATTGAAATTTGAAACTTCCACATCATTGCATTCTGTTTTTATTCACAATTTGTACAGTGTCCCAACTTTTTTGGAATCGGGTTTGTAGCATAATAAACCTTCTTAACCCCTTAAAGGGTTAGTTCACCCAAAAATGAAAATTATAGGAGTTTTTCCTGGGTAATCCAAGCTTTATAATGGCAATGAATGGGAGCCCAAAATTTGAAGCCCAAAAAAGTGCATCCATCCATTATAAAAGTGGCCTGGACGCCAGCCGAACTTAGCCCCGCCCACAACATTTGAGGTCGGGAAGTTCGTTCTGGATTTGATCCGTTGTGGAGCAACTATGCTCGAACCAGAGCTGTTCGGACCAATCAAATTGTCGGGGCAGGCTTTATACGATGATGGACAGCAGTAACGTAATCATCCACGTCACCAAAGAGCGCTTGGGTTGAATTTGTTCTAATCCTAAACGGAGAACTTGTTCGTATATGCATTCACCTTTACTATTTCTCTCAAAAATGATGATCGTGTTGGTAAGTACTCCGTGTATCCTTAAATTCTTTTTACAACACCGGCAAAGATCGTTTACACTCATCTTCTTCTTCTACTTCTTCCAGTGTGCGTGCAATTGAGTTCTGTTGACAACTATGCGTCGCTCAAGTCAACGTACGTCACTTACTCCGTTGCTCTGATTGGTTGAGTGCAGAGGCATTTTCTTTCCTGGTTCGGTTGAAACACGCCCAATGGAGCAGTATCAGACTCATATTCTGACTAGAATCTGAGTATGACGACGTCAGGCTAGTTCCATACGGCTCCGGGGGTTAATAAAGGCCTTCTGAAGTGAAGCGATGGGTTTGTGTAAGAAAAATACACTTTCTATATGTTACACTTTCTACGTAAGTTGAATACAAAAGGCAGTCTGGCGGAAGCTAGATATTTTACTTTATAACATGTTAAATATGGACCATTTTCTTACACAAACAGATCGATTCGCTTCAGAAGGCCTTTATTAACCCCCGGAGCCGTGTGGAGCACTTTTATAATGGATGGATGCACTTTTTTGGGCTTCAGATTTTGGGCTGCCATTCACTGCCATTATAAAGCTTGGATTAGCCAGGACATTATTTAATATAACTCCGAATGTATTCGTCTGAAAGAAGAATGTCATATACACCTAGGATGGCTCGAGGATGAGTAAATCATGTAAAAGTATGTAAAGTATGTGTGTTATAGCTCGCCGCTGCATCACAAATGGAGAATCTATCATTTTTTCTTTATATCTAAAACATTTTCAGACCTTTTTTCCTCAAAAATTTTTTATGTATATTATTTTTTGAACTCCTGGCATGAAAACAAACCGAGGTTTCTACCAATCTTTCATGTTCATCGCTATTTCAATATTAAGGTCTGAACACGCCTTATGAGTATGAAAATATTCTTGTTGCAAATTGATATATTACTGCTCCTCTGTAATTTATTTTGAAAATCAGTCACCAAATATGAAAACTTTCTAAGCTTTCAAATGATATATAGTTTCACCAAGATATTATTGTTTTAAATATATAAATGGCAAATGTCCCACCAGTGGGATGGAGACAGTTAATAATAAATCTTATTTCTGTGACTGACAATGAACATTAGAGCTAAATAATTTAACGTACACCTGATTTAATTTCACTTTGTTAATTCTTTAGTTATTTCTAATGTAATGTTACTTGCCCCAACTAGTGTTAATTTTGTCAGCTATTTTTTAATTTAGTCTCAGTCCTAGTCCTGTGTCAAATGAGCTTTTTAGTTATCATCATATTTAGTCAACCTTGTCCTTTTTGTGTTTAGTCAAGTTTTGGTCGACTACATGTCTGAGCATTTTAGTCTAGTTTTCGTCAATGAAAACTCTTGTCATGCTGCATTTATAATCCCGATTATTTTGCTCAAAATTATAATTTGAGAAATGTATTTTTTAGTCATGGAAAAAAAGGTCGTCAACGAACATTTCTCGTCATAATTTCGTTAACGTTATACAATTAAAGATGAGAAATGGATATTGTGTGTCAATTAACAGTAAAAAACCCACTAGAATTCCTTTATTGTCAAATGAAACATTGTTACTAATAATTCCTTATGCACATGATTGTTTTGGTGTGAAATATCATGAAAGAAATGCACAATAGTCTTACCCGTGAGAAATCATAATGTGGTTCATATTGACCTCCAACACCATAGTTAGCAACCTACAATGCAACAGAATTCATAAGAACACTGACAAAAACGATCACAAAAATTCTGTTATAGAATCATAAAACGCTGTTATGTTATTTATATTGGTGTGATACTAGGGGTGTCACAGACTAGTTGACTTTATTGCTCTGCCATGACGCTTTAAGCTTAACGTCGACTAGTCGCTGATCATAGCCTATAGAGGGCGCAACAGGATAAGAGTCCACTTTTTATGCTTGTATGCGTAAATGCATACTCTGAGCGCGCTCCACAAGATATGTTTGATTATACCATCTAGATGCTCAAAATTGATTGTGTGAATGCACATTATAAACAGCTTATTGTACACGCAAGTTAATCGCCCTTCTAAACTAATGCGCTGCTGCATTGTAACGCACACACACATCACATCCAGATCGCACGCACACAGAAACATTCAGTAGAGCAGACATGTACTGTCAACACTGTTCTGTGATTTATCCATATAACAGCTTAGAAACTAAAAAGTTCTAGCATATATTTCTTAGTAACTAAAACCCACAGCTTCACTATTAGTAGAGAGACGCTGGCAGGTAGAATTAATTCACACGCAATGGAGAAGAGACATTTTTCCTGGAGTATTTTGTAAGAATCACCTGTAGCAGTTCTGCAGTGTCCACAGTTAATCCAGTGATGTCCTCTATTCTCTGATTGACCCGCGCGATCACTGGATCATCATCTCCTTCCAGCCACGCGCTGTAGACACACGAGAACAGAATCCAATAATGACAAAACCGGTTGACAATTGACATAATTCCGGTAAACAGCTGTATCGCATTACAAACAAGTACACTTAATGTATTACCTAGTGAGCAGGTATATATCATAATTTAGTTATTTTACTGGAAATTCAATGAGGAAACCAGCTTATTCAGCACTATCACCATGACCAAGAGCACTTGTGTTCTATATATCAGCAGATAAGCACAAGATAATCGCAGCTATGTTTCTTTTTTCTGCTAATTAAACAAGCCTAAAATGGTTTGCTGGTTATAGTTTGGCCAGGCTAGAATACACTAAGACCGTGTGTCCAACAAAGCGTTTTTTCACGCGGCTAGCTGGCGTATTCAATTGTTTTCAATGGGAGCGCTGCGTTTTTAGAACGCCATTAGCGTAACGAGGCGCTGAGCGCTTGGCGTTTCTTACCGGTCGCCGAGAGTTGAAGAATGTTCGACCGAATAAAACTCAGCGCTCATCACTGTCACTTTTTTCCCAGCCGACCAATCACAGTGGAGGAGGGGCGGGACAAATACAACACCGACCAATCACCACATTCTGCTTGTACCACGCCAACGGATGACAAGCATAATAACGGAACAAAATAATTTAAAACAAGAGCCAGAGCAAATACTTTACATTGTATCTGCATTTTTATATAGAATCAATACAGAAATCAACTATGTGTGAAATGAGACACTAGTAACACTTCCGCGGATATTCTGTATCATAGCAAGCAAAGCGTCTCAACTTAAAAAACATGAACTGTACATGAACGCTGCACTGCCAAAACGCTCTCAAGGGCCCACAGCAGGGCGTTTTCAACGAGCTAAAAACGCTTTGGTGGACACACGGCCTTAGAGCAGAATTTTGTGGTATGGTATGGCAACCCTCTACGGACACACTGAAGCTCGAGTCGCCATTGGCTAGTACGTTTATTTTACTCGCCAGACTTTTTACATGGAATGCAAGAACAATGCAAATGAAAAAAATTCTACATAAATATAAAATATACATTTAAAACACTATTAAAGTCAAGTAAACAGTCTGTAATAAAATAAGAACAAAAACTACAAGCAATAGCGCAAATAAATACAATAGAACAAAGATGCTAATTAAATAAGCAGTGCTTTTCAGGTTTTTCACATAGATCTAACAGTAGTTACATACAGATTTTGGTAGATTAGGTACAGAAATTGAATAAAGCAATCAAATGTAAAATAACACTGCATAGTCTTCACTGTGTAGATTAAACATCCTTATTAATTAATCACTATTAAATTTACAAAAGTTATTCAGTCAAGAGCAGTGATTTTTTCTTTGTCTTTAGTTGTTTGATTAACATTAAAAAAACAGTCAGCAACAGGAATATTAGGCGCCTGCCACTTTAAAAGCAAACGCACGGATCTAATATACTGATACACGTGTTTTCTCTCTCGTCTGTTTATGTTCACTTAAGACATAACTAACAGTTTACTAGGATTCACTATTTTTGGCACGTAATTGTGAAGTGGAAGGAAAATGATAAATGGTGTCCAATTTTTTTTTTTTACAAATAAATATCTGAAAAAGTGTGGCGTGCATTTGTATTCAGCCCTCTTTACTCTGATACCCCTAACACTGCACATCACCCTGAACACACCGTCCCCACCATGAAACATTCTTCAACAGGGACAGGGAAGCTGGTCAGAGTTGATGGGAAGATGATGGAGCCAAATACAGGGCAAACTTAGACGAAAACCTGTTAGAGTCTGCAAAAGACTTGAGACTGGGGCGGAGGTTCACCTTCCAGCAGGACAACGACCCTAAACATACAGCCAGAGCAACAACGGGATGGTTTAGATCAAAGCATATTCATGTGTTAGAATGGCCCAGTCAAAGTCCAGACCTAAATCCAATTGAGAATCTGTGGCGAGACTTCAAAATTGCTGTTCACAGAGACTCTCCATCGAATCTGACTGAGCTTGAGCTTTATTGCAAAGAAGAATGGGCAAAAATTTCACTCTCTAGATGTGCAAAGCTGATAAGAGACATACCCCAAAAGACTTGCAGCGAAAGGAAGTATTGATTTAGGGGGGCTGAATACAAATGTACGCCACACTTTTCAGATATTTATTTGTAAAAAATGTAAAAAACACCATTTATCATTGCCACTTTGTGTTGGTCTATACATAAAATCCCAATAAAATACATTTTTGTTTGTGGTTGTAACGTGTCAAAATGTGGAAAAGTTCAGTGGGTATGAATACTTTTGCAAGGCACTGTAATTTGGTCGTATTTGTGAGTGATTTACTCGCACTGCAGAGGGTTGTATGGCAAAATCAGTTAACAGTTCTACCATCATATCGCCCAGCCGTTGTTACCTCACCTTATGTTCAAGCCAGACATGAACGCAATTAAATGTTTTGATGTATATGAGATGCGCTCACCTTTTGGAAACTCTATAATGGGCAACCGTCAGAACGCCTGTTTTAGGATCTCTCACTGTGGCCCTCGCAAGCTACAGAGAATAACTCGTTATTAGATTTGAACCAAAATAAAGTAAAATAACACGCATAATATTTCAGTTTCTTCACATTTCACAAAGACTAAGCACTGGGAACTAGATTACAAAATTTAAAAGGATAGTTCATCCAAACATAAACATTCTGTCATTATTTAATCACCCTTGTGTCATTTCAAACCACTATTGTGATATTTTTTTTAATTCTCTGTGTGATGAACAGACCAAAACTTCAGTAGTTATTCACTGATCATCCGAATCTCGGTCTAACCTAGCATTCATAGCTTTCAGACATAGACTGTCACATCTAGTAGTAGAAAGTAGGGATGCACCAAAATGAAAATTCTGGGCCGAAACCGAAAATTCTGGATACACTTGGCCGAAAAACCGAAACCGAAACAGAAAATTACTTTTTTAAAATAATTATTCATTTATTTTAAATTTGTTTTTTGTATAATTGTATTATTATTAATTCAATAATTTTACTGAATCTGAATTTAAAAAAATACAAGCCAATAAAATAAAATAACCACACTTTTATTTAAAGTAACACACAATAATTAGGCAGAAAATAGGCCTATATTCAAATAATATTAAATATCAATATATTAATATTAGTGCTGGGGAAAAATTTATCGTGATTAATCGCATCCAAAAATAAAAGTTTGTGTTTACATAATATATGTGTGTGTACTGTGTATAATTATTATGTATATAGAAATACACACACATGCATGTATATATTTAAGAAAATTTTTATATTTTTTATTTAAAAAATGATATATGATAAATTATATATACAGTATATACATGCAAATATTTCTTAAATATATACATGCATGTGTGTGTATTTATTCCCCAGCACTAATTAATATCAATATATTAATATCAATATATTATTCTTCATTCAGTTCAGTTCAAATCAGATTTAACAGATTTATTTTTTGACCAATTATCAAAATAACGCATAGTCCTAGAAAACGTCTCGGTTACGTATGTAACCCTCGTTCCCTGAAGGAGGGAACGGAGACGTACGTCGGAACTGACTGACGAATTGGGATCTATTTTCAGAGACCAATCTACTTCGAGTGTTTAAAAACGAGCCAATGAGGATTGGCATGCGGTTGACGCATTCCACGACCCGCCCCGCATCGCGAGTATAAATACGGAAGTGGAATACCGCATCATTGCTTTTCAACTGAGGAGCCGAGACAAGTGACTCGGCCTTCAGCTGAAGCACAGCACCTGGCGACGGGACGTACGTCTCCGTTCCCTCCTTCAGGGAACGAGGGTTACATACGTAACCGAGACGTTCCCTTTCAGTCGGTCACGTTCGACGTACGTCGGAACTGACCGACGAATTGGGATCCCTACCAACACGGCAGGGATGCTGGCCCTTCCAGCGCCCTGCCTGAGCTCACTGGATCACACCTATGTTGGAGTGGAAGTCAGGGCTCCCGGCAGGGAAGGTCAGTCACTGCTGTTCCTGCAAGACCCACTCAGCGTGACTATTGGATAACGCTGGGAAAGCGTGCCCGTCTCGTGGAGATGGTACGCTGCGGAGCCACGTCCTTCAGAGGAAGGAGAGGTGGCGAATACACATAAGGACTAACCTGTCAGGGTAGTACTACATATGGCAGTCTCTGGGGTGGATCCAGCCTGGTCCCAGGGGGGAAAGAACACCACCAGAGACGACAGAGCGGGCTCTGTCAAGGGAAAGACACGGGGCTAGCCAAATAGGGTAGCTGGTACCGTGGAGAATACACATATGGGGTTGCCGTTAGGGAACCGCTACATATGGCACCCAGCCTACACACACGTTCCACAAGCATACGGGTGCAGGCCTGGCGTCAGACGGCCGCAACGTCTGACACCGAAGGGGTGACGGAGGAGCTCGACAGGGTTAGCCGTTTCCGGGGAACACAACTGGAGATAATAGACGCACGTATCCGGCCCAGAGGGCGGGAGTGGCGTTGCAAGCCGACACTAGAACGGGCACTTAGCGCTACTGGCCACTGGGGGCGAGGATGCGGGAAGATACCGCCTCTACACGGAGGCTATAGAATCTAGCGAACGTGTTAGGTGTCGCCCAGCCCGCAGCTCTACATATATCTGTCAGCGAGGCGCCTTGAGTCAACGCCCAGGAGGAAGCTACACTCCTTGTGGAGTGCGCTCGCACCCTGAACGGGCAAGGCACGTCTTGGCACTGGTAAGCCAAGGCGATAGCATCCACTATCCAGTGGGCTAACCTCTGCTTGGAGACAGCCTTTCCCTTTTGCTGGCCTCCGTAACAGACGAAGAGCTGTTCTGAGGTTCTAAAGCTTTGAGTTCGGTCCACGTAGGCACGGAGGGCGCGGACGGGACAGAGCAAAGCTAGGGCTGGGTCTGCCTCCTCCGAGGGCAGCGCTTGCAGGTTCACCACCTGATCCCGGAAGGGAGTGGTAGGAACCTTGGGCACATATCCAGGCCGGGGTCTCAGGACAACGTGAGAGTTGGCCGGCCCGAATTCTAGGCACGATTCGTTGACCGAAAGTGCATGCAGGTCCCCCACCCTCTTGATTGAGGCCAATGCAGTCAGGAGCGCTGTCTTCATGGACAGGATGTTTAACTCTGCAGACTGCAAAGGCTCAAAGGGAGGACCCTGAAGTGCTCTGAGCACCAGGGCTAGGTCCCAAGAGGGTATCGAGGTTGGACGAGGAGGATTCAGTCTCCTCGCACCTCTGAGGAACCTGACGATTAAGTCATGCTTTCCTAAGGACTTACCTTCCACTGCATCGTGATACGCCGCTATTGCGGCGACGTACACTTTGAGGGTGGAGGGAGACAGCCTTCGCTCCAGCCCATCCTGCAGGAGAGAAAGCACGACATTAACCGAACACCTTCGGGGGTCTTCCCGGCGGGAAGAACACCACTCAACGAACAGGTTCCACTTCAACGTGTAGAGGCGCCTCGTAGAGGGGGCTCTAGCAGAAGTGATGGTGTCTACCACAGCTTGTGGTAGGCCACCTAGAACCTCCGCGTCCCGTCCAGGGACCAGACATGGAGTTTCCAGAGGTCTGGACGCGGGTGCCATAGAGTGCCCCGCCCCTGAGAAAGCAGGTCCTTCCTCAGGGGGATCGGCCAGGGAGGGGCTGTCGCGAGGAGTGTGAGTTCGGAGAACCAGGTCCGGTTGGGCCAGTAGGGCGCAACTAAAAAGACCTGCTCCTCGTCCTCCCTGACCTTGCACAGTGTCTGTGCAAGAAGGCTCACTGGGGGAAACGCATATTTGCGTAAGTCCCGGGGCCAGCTGTGCGCCAGTGCATCCGTGCCGAGGGTGCCCCCGGTCAGAAAATAGTACAACTGGCAATGGGTCGAGTCCGGAGAGGCAAACAGGTCTACCTGCGCGGCTCCGAAGAGGTCCCATATCAGCTGGACACTCCGGGGGTGGAGTCGCCACTCTCCCGGAGGTGTCGACTGACGAGAGAGCTTGTCGGCTGTCTGGTTCAGCGCACCTGGGATGTGAATGGCCCGAAGCGACCTCAGACGCTTCTGACTCCACAGGAGGAGATGGCGGGCGAGTTGGAGCATGCAACGCGAGCGTAGACCACCCTGACGGTTGATGTACGCAATGGCCGCAGTGCTGTCCGTACGGACCAGTACGTGCTTGCCCTGTAGCAGCTTTTTGAGGCGGCCCAGGGCGAGACGTACTGCCAATAACTCTAGGCAATTGATGTGCCAACACAGTTGGGGCCCCGTCCACAGACCCGAAACTGTGTGCCCGTTGTACGTGGCCCCCCAGCCCGTGGATGAGGCATCCGTGAAGACCACAGCATGCCTGGACACCTGTTCTAAGGGCACTCCCGCCCGTAGAAACGAAGGGTCTGCCCAGGGGTTGAAGGTTTGGCGACAGTAAGGAGTAACTGAGACCCGGTACTTGCCGCTCTGCCACGCCCATCTCGGGACTCGGTCGTGAAGCCAGCGTTGAAGCGGTCTCATATGAAGCAATCCGAGCGGCGTTACCGCGGCTGCAGATGCCATATGCCCCAGGAGCCTCTGAAAATATTTCAGTGGGACCGCTGTCCTGCCTTTGAACGTATTCAAGCAGTTCAACACTGACCGGACTCGCTCCTCTGTGAGGCGCGCTGTCCGGTTGACCGAATCCAGCTCCATACCGAGATAAGAGATCCTCTGTGTGGGACAGAGTTTGCTCTTCTCTCGGTTGACCCGAAGGCCCAACAGGTTGAGGTGACGGAGCACCAGGTCCCTGTGTTCGCACAACTGATCCCGGGACTGGGCCAATATGAGCCAGTCGTCGAGATAGTTGAGAATCCGAACGCCGCGTTCTCTGAGCGGAACAATGGCTGCCTCCGTGACTTTCGTGAAGACGCGAGGCGACAGGGACAGCCCGAAGGGCAAGACTTTGTACTGATATGCCCTCCCCTCGAACGCAAAGCGTAGGAACGGTCTGTGTCGAGGGAGAATGGAGACATGAAAGTACGCGTCCTTCAGGTCGATCGCTGCGAACCAATCTCGGGGACAGATGCATTCGAAAATGCGTTTCTGCGTTAACATTTTGAACGGGAGCTTGTGCAGGGCCCGATTCAGAATGCGCAGGTCCAAGATTGGTCTTAACCCACCACCTTTCTTGGGTACAATGAAGTAGGGGCTGTAGAACCCCGACCTCATATCGGCAGGAGGAACCGGCTCGATCGCGTCCTTCGCCAGCAGGACATCGATCTCGGACCGCAAGACATGGGCATCGCAACTCCGCACAGTGGTGAAGAGGATGCCCCTGTACTTGGGCGGCCGGGGCGCGAACTGAATCGCGTAGCCGAGTCTGATAGTACAGATGAGCCAGCGAGACGGCCTGGGAAGACCTAGCCAGGCTCCCAGAGACCGAACAAGCGGGACCAACGGCACCACAGACGTACCCGGGGTGGGGCAGCGAGGTGGAGTAGACAGACCCGACTCGGGAGGCCCGGAGGCGGCCTGGAGTGTTGTCTGAGTACTCCAGGGTGGGGCAGAGTATGGGTGAGGAGGCCCGGAGGCGTCCTCGGTGCCCATACTGCTGCCCCCTGGCGAGGGGGAGAGGGGAGGAAAGGAGTGGCGAGGCCCGGGGGCGTCGCACACTGCCAACCTGGCCCTCTTGGGGCCCAGGGAGGGAGGAAACTGCTCTTTTATTGAGAATGTGGGTACCGCTGGACTCCGGAGAGCCAGCGGCAGGATGTTGTAACGACCAGTAGTGACATTCTCCCCCCGGTCCTCCTCCGGGGGGAGGAGGGGTGCGGACACCACCTCCCCTGGAGCAGCTCCTCTTCTCCCTGGGCTGCCCGTCTCAGGGCCGCTTGCCCTTGCGCTTGCCGGCGGACTTTGCGGGACCCTGGACGGGTTGGGCGACGAGCAGGCGGAGGTGCTGCAGCCGGCGACTGGGTAGAGGCAGCAGCAGGTCGCCGGGGCAGGATGTTCTTGATTGCCTCCGTCTGCTTCTGGGCCACCGAGAACTGCTGGGCGAAGCTCTCGATGGCGTCGCCGAAGAGGCCGGCCTGGCAGACAGGGGCGTTGAGAAACCGTACTTTGTCGGTCTCACGCATATCCGCCAGGTTCAGCCACAGGTGGCGTTCCTGGACCACAAGTGTGGACATCGCCCGACCCAGGGAGCGTGCGGTGACTTTCGTCGCCCGGAGGGCGAGGTCCGTCGCGGTACGCAGTTCCTGCATAACCCCTGGGTCGGAACTACCCTCGTGCAGTTCCTTGAGCGCTTTGGCCTGGTAGACCTGCAGGAGCGCCATGGCATGCAAAGATGACGCAGCTTCTCCACAGGCTGTGTAAGCCTTGCCCGTTAGTGCGGACGAGAACTTACACGCCCGGGAGGGGAGACGCGGATTTCCGCGCCAGTCAGTAGCGGTCTTCGGACACAGTTGCATCGCTACTGGCCGCTCGACTGGGGGGATCTCCACGTAACCCTTGGCTGCGCCACCATCAAGGGTAGTGAGGACGGAGGAGTCAGTCGATCGGTTTCTAGCGCTGTAAGGCGCTATCCACGATTTCGTGAGCTCCTGATGCACCTCCGGAAAGAAAGGTACTGGGGCGGGGCGCTGAGAACCAGCGCGGGCCGTCCCGAGATACCAATCGTCCAGCCGCGAGGGTTCGGGACACGGTGGAGGGTTCCACTCGAGCCCAACACTGGCGGCGGCCCGGGCAAGCATAGCCGTGAGCTCCGGATCAGACTCGGGCAGCGCAGCCGAATCCTCATCTCCGGAGTCCATTAGCTCGTCCCCCGATGCAGCTATCGAGACCATGTCCTCAGCCGGAGCCCCGAAAGTAACAGACGGTCTCCCGTGGGAAGGACCAGGCTGCTCTTCCGGAAGCTCCACCGGCGCAGTGGAGGGGGGAGGGGCCCGAGGAGCCTGTTGACCCGGCGGGAGTGCCCTCACAGTAACCCTCAGGTCTCCACCAAAGGCATCAGCCAAAGTAGCAGCCCTCTGCTTCGCAGCAGGAGGGCCACTAGATCGGGGGATGCGCAATGGGACTCCACCCCGTCTGAGGTATTCGAGTCTAGACCGTAGTACTGCGATGGTCATGTTCCCGCAATGGGAACATGAGTCATCCACGAAAGCCGCCTCAGCGTGCTGAACGCCCAAACATGAGAGGCAGCGATCGTGTCCGTCAGCTGGGGACAGATAACGACGGCATCCAGAAACACACGGTTTGAATGACATCTTGAAAAAGACGCAGGGTCAAACCGTGTTGCTCTTTTAGAAGGGGAAAAACCGCTCCAATCAGTGCCGAGGCACACAGGGGAATGACCACGGCTCGCAGCGGTTCAGGGGTGCAAGCCCGCTGAGAGCACTCAAGCCCAGGAAGCTGTGAAAACAGCTGTTGTTTTTTTTTTTTTTTTGCGATCTCCGCTGAAGCGCCGTCACACCAACACCGTAGACTGGAGCAGTCCTCTTGACTTGACAAAAAACACTCTTTGTAGGGAACACAGTAGCGTTCGGCTCCGAAGTTGAAAGCAATGATGCGGTATTCCACTTCCGTATTTATACCCGCGATGCGGGGCGGGTCGTGGAATGCGTCAACCGCATGCCAATCCTCATTGGCTCGTTTTTAAACACTCGAAGTAGATTGGTCTCTGAAAATAGATCCCAATTCGTCGGTCAGTTCCGACGTACGTCGAACGTGACCGACTGAAAGGGAACTATTATTATCAGAGCATGTGAGCAGAGAGCGAGGAGCAGGTCGTTACCCCAGCACGGCTATACCATACCATATTACAGCACAGTAGGGCTAGTGCAAACAGAAACAAGTCTGGAGAAATGTCATGTCTGCACGCGGCGCACACACGGAGCGGAACACGGAGCAGTCGTTTTGAAGCTGTGCATCTTCGGAAGCGGAGCCACTCGCAAAGTTACAAAACATGCTGCGAGAGAGTGAAACCTGATCGCCGAACACGGATGGGCGGGGCGGCATATTTTCGGCTCATATTTTCGGCCTTTTTTCTCTTTCGGCCAAAAAACGAAAATTTTCGGCGGCCGAAATTTCGGTGCATCCCTAGTAGAAAGTGAATGCAACAGTTTGTCTCCACAATGAAAATAATGTAAATGGGTAAAGTTCAGGATTAAATCAGCAAATGCCTTTTGAATGAGGTTCTTAGCTTAGTGGGTTTATTAGGAGATCAATGGTGCAGTTACCTTTATGTTCTATTGACCAAAAAAAGTGATATTTATGGATTATAATTACAGATAGAACATTAAATCTATTTGGCTCAAAAGGTTTGTAAATTGTTTTCATTTAATATGGTTATCAACTGCTTTCATAGAGCTTTGTTGTTTTACAGCATCTTGTTCAACACTCTGTGTCCTGTGTTCGCTAAAACATAAATTATTGCTATTTATTTACATTTTTCTTAATTGTAAAATTCTTATCAACACTGAGCCGGTTTCTTCAAACTGGAGGCAGTGACTGTCAGATTGTCCCATCACAATTTGATGTACAACAAATCATTTTTCTAGTGCTTTCTGTCCTTTTCCAAATAAACACACAAATGGGCTCATTTGGTATATGTAATTTTTTTTAAATAATTTTTGGATGAACTATTCCTTTGAACTGGTCTAATGGTGAGCACACACTCACCTTGGGTTTGGCCAACTCCTTGATCTTCTCAATCTCTTCGTCAGACAGGGCGTCCAGAAAGCGGACAATATGAGGACTGTCCCACTCATCCTCCTCCTTCATCGGCTTCAGCAGCAGACGCGGGTTCCTGTTGCCGTCCTGATAACGGCAGAACAGTCTGCTACGTCTCTTCTGAGTCTGTTGGGGAATTAAGATTAAATAAAAAAGGCTTCATGACATTTTAAGATTGTGAGATACAAACCCGATTCCAAAAAAGTTGGGACACTGTACAAATTGTGAATAAAAAAGGAATGCAATAATTTACAAATCTCATAAACTTATATTTTATTCACAATAGAATATAGATAACATATCAAATGTTGAAAGTGAGACATTTTGAAATGTCATGCCAAATATTGGCTCATTTTGGATTTCATGAGAGCTACACATTCCAAAAAAGTTGGGACAGGTAGCAATAAGAGGTCGGAAAAGTTAAAATGTACATATAAGGAACAGCTGGAGGACCAATTTGCAACTTATTAGGTCAATTGGCAACATGCTTGGGTATAAAAAGAGCCTCTCAGAGTGGCAGTGTCTCTCAGAAGTCAAGATGGGCAGAGGATCACCAATTCCCCCAATGCTGCGGCAAAAAATAGTGGAGCAATATCAGAAAGGAGTTTCTCAGAGAAAAATTGCAAAGAGTTTGAAGTTATCATCATCTACAGTGCATAATATCATCCAAAGATTCAGAGAATCTGGAACAATCTCTGTGCGTAAGGGTCAAGGCCGGAAAACCATACTGGATGCCCGTGATCTTCGGGCCCTTAGACGGCACTGCATCACATACAGGAATGCTACTGTAATGGAAATCACAACATGGGCTCAGGAATACTTCCAGAAAACATCGTCGGTGAGCACAATCCACCGTGCCATTCGCCGTTGCCGGCTAAAACTCTATAGGTCAAAAAAGAAGCCATATCTAAACATGATCCAGAAGCGCAGGCGTTTTCTCTGGGCCAAGGCTCATTTAAAATGGACTGTGGCAAAGTGGAAAACTGTTCTGTGGTCAGACGAATCAAAATTTGAAGTTCTTTTTGGAAAACTGGGACGCCATGTCATCCGGACTAAAGAGGACAAGGACAACCCAAGTTGTCATCAGCGCTCAGTTCAGAAGCCTGCATCTCTGATGGTATGGGGTTGCATGAGTGCGTGTGGCATGGGCAGCTTACACATCTGGAAAGGCACCATCAATGCTGAAAGGTATATCCAAGTTCTAGAACAACATATGCTCCCATCCAGACGTCGTCTCTTTCAGGGAAGACCTTGCATTTTCCAACATGACAATGCCAGACCACATACTGCATCAATTACAACATCATGGCTGCGTAGAAGAAGGATCCGGGTACTGAAATGGCCAGCCTGCAGTCCAGATCTTTCACCCATTGAAAACATTTGGCGCATCATAAAGAGGAAGATGCGACAAAGAAGACCTAAGACAGTTGAGCAACTAGAAGCCTGTATTAGACAAGAATGGGACAACATTCCTATTCCTAAACTTGAGCAACTTGTCTCCTCAGTCCCCAGACGTTTGAAGACTGTTATAAAAAGAAGAGGGGATGCCACACAGTGGTAAACATGGCCTTGTCCCAACTTTTTTGAGATGTGTTGATGCCATGAAATTTAAAATCAACTTATTTTTCCCTTAAAATTATACATTTTCTCAGTTTAAACATTTGATATGTCATCTATGTTGTATTCTGAATAAAATATTGAAATTTGAAACTTCCACATCATTGCATTCTGTTTTTATTCACAATTTGTACAGTGTCCCAACTTTTTTGGAATCGGGTTTGTATTTTATAAGAACCTGCGGCTTGTTTAGGATGATTTTGAGTCATCAGAATTGGTTCATACAAATTTAAAAAGATTTAAATTAGAAATGATTTATCTGTGCACACAATTCATGAACTTCATCTTCCTCTTGCAGCAACATCTCTTCTCTGATGATGCGTTTACACACGTGAGGGCGGGGCAACCTGTCACTCACATGAGATCAACCAATAGCAAACCACAACCATCCAATCAATTCCCCATTGACAAAATCAAGTCCCGCCCTACATTTTTTCTAGTTCGAGAAGCCCTTTCACTCGGATATACTGTATGTCACAAAGGGCCAGATTTACTAACAGTTTGCGCCAGCACACTCTTTTGGTGTTAAAAAACTACTGTCAGGATTTACTAAAGACCGACCTTAGACTCGTGCGGCTGACCTTATTGCATATGCATTTGTAGGAGTTTGTGATGTCAAGAGTTTAAATCCCCCAATCAGAGCTTTTCTTTTAAAAGTATACATTTTCTTCCCTGTGTTTTACTTAATCTTTATAGTTTATAAAGTTACTTTTATGCTTCAAAGTCAGGTACCACTCACTGCCATTATAAAGCTTGGAAGAGCCTAGTCCCAGACTAAAATGCATGTTTGAGCTGTTTTAACTGAAAGCAACGTGCACTGATATATCTTAAAATATGTCAGTGCCATTGTTTTGTCTTAAGATGCACACCAGTTTTTTTTTTTCTAACATTTATAAAAGCTACTTAAATGCCCTAATTGAACTAAGGCTTAATCCTGGCGTAATCTAAGCCCTGTCTGTGAAACCAGGCCTATATGATGTAACATGAGACTAGTGTGATAGAATCTATAACTCTTGACCCAGTTCATACTCTCTGCATAATATATACATATACAATAAACACAGTTTGAAACATGAGCCACTGCAAATAACTCAATAACAACTGCTTACAAAAGTTTTTAAGGGTAAATAATTGAGCAATCACATTTCCCAAGTCCTCATGGTGCATTAGGTCTCACCATTTTGACGCCCTCTCCCCTGCAGAGGGCCTCATAGACCTCTCTCTCAGGCAGGTAGTCTTTGGGCCGCTCATACGTGTCAAGCTGAATGGGTCTCTCGTCTGTGAGCTCCTGTTGGCTCCGACCCATGTCCCTCAGCTCCTTAGAGAGCAGCTGCTCAAAGTAGCGCAGGTTTCCTCCTGCCCTCTGGTGGCTAGGATCTGAATTACACAGCATAGGATTTGCAATGGTTAGTTTACTTATTAAATCTGATGCATTGCAGCAAATAATGTATCAGATATTATGGGTATTTTCCTTATCTATATATTTCAATATATTATGATATAAAATATTACATCATAAAATTCTGTAAATGTGATTTTTATTTGGGCATTACATTCCCAAGAGAGAGAGACAATGGCCTACCAATGGCCACCAAGCGTCGGGTGAGTTCGATGGCTCGTGGCAGATCACCCATCTGATAGACAGAGTAACTAAGATAATCTAAAATATCAGCCTTGAGCGTCTTGGCGTCTTCTCCCGAGTCCATCTGTCTCAGCGCCTGCTGCATCCACAGCACTGCATGATAGTAGTCGTTCTCATTGTAAGCCAGTTTCCCCATGTCAAAGCAGTCATCCACCGTCAACAGAGCATTGTAGCGCACTCCTGTGGACAGAACATCACATAATTTATCACAGGACTTAGTGAGGATTTTACATTGGACCACTGGACCTGGAAATCTTGCTTATTTACAACCTACTCTTTTCAGGAAAACTCATGTAAAGTACATAGTTATAAATAAAATTACACTTAAGAGTGGTTATTCACTGACAGACTAAAAGTTCTGGCTTGTTCACACTCACATACAGCACAGAATGACACACAGCTGAATGTGCCTTTAAAAGTTTCCGAAGAAAGGAGCAAAACAAAGAATATGCTACCATATTATCAAAACAAGGTACCATTTAAGGAGCAATTAAGGGGCCAATCACAAAGAAGGCACGCTACGTCATGCCATCAGGGCTGGGAGCATGAGACCCACTGCAACAATGAGAAATTTAAGACATATTAAGGTTTTAGGCAAAATGGCTGAAAAAAATAAATAAATAAATAAAATACTAGCCACTAGTAAAATTATTTAATGGTTTATCACTTTCGACCAATAGGTGGCGCTGTGACCAAATTCATGTGGTGTGGTCAGAGTAAGGTGACAATGACATGCAAAGTTTGGCAGAGATAAAACCTCAAGAGTCATTCTGGCATCAAGCCTCAAATTTGTTGCTGCGGTATACGAAAACAGTTTCATCTATCGACACGAAATCCACAACTTTTTGCCGGCATGTCTTAAGATGATACGATTTTATTTTGGTGTTGGAGGAGTTCGAAAAAGTCGTTTTTTTAAGAAAATGGCGGACAGGAAGTATTGGTATCTATTTTGGCTGAATCCCAAATGGCACACTTCATATGCACTTTCGGTCTTGTGGACTTACAATGGCTGCCGCGTGCACATGTCCGCTAAGTCCATGAGACCGTAGGGTGTCCCATTCATAATTTTAGGTTTCACAAGGGTGCTCCCCATTCGCGGCCGTTATGCGTCCTCGATGCGCAATTCAGCTGAGCTCGCAAGTTCACGAGCTACGCAGAGGACTTTACCCGGCAGTCAAAGCGCATTATGTCACGAAAGTGCAGACTCAGAGGAAGACCGTGAGGGTTTAGGGTGCCATTTGGGATCCAGCCTTTCTCGGCATGACCCAAGGAATCTATCAAGACCAGTTTCATTACAATAGGCAAAGCTAATAAAAAGTTATTCGTATTTTTGGAAATTTCATTATAACTTTTGACCACAAACTTTTTGAGTACCTTCAGGGCATGGTGCCGAAGAAACATACTGAGTTTCGTAACCAGGGTTTGAAATTAACACCCACCAACCCGCCAAGTAACGCTGTCAAATCACTAGCCAATTTGGCGGGTAACTTATGTTTGCTCACTTTGCTGGGGAAGTTCGTGTAAGCCAAATCTGCGGAGATTTAGCGCAAATACTCAACTCGTGAGTCACCATGATATATTAAATACAGCGTATTGAGCAGAATCTGCACATATCTGGCTTGCTTGAACATACCCGTCACTACACAACAAATAACGGCGCACTTATCATTTGCATTAAAGCAATAGCGAAGATTAAAACACATAATGTGGCGATACTTGCCTAGGGTAACTAACACCAGTGAAAAGGAAAAGACCCGCCAAGCAACGAAGGAAACCAAGAAAAGAAAATTAGAAGTTTTAATACCATTGGCAAACGGCGCGAGTGACAGACCACAGGTTTGTTTTGTATCACGTGGTGTTTAATGTTCTTTGTACCGTATTGAAAGGGATGAGGATGAAAGAGGATGGAAGGGAGGAGATGGTTGGATGACAGGATTTTGTTTGAATAAGTATGAATAAATGTATGAAATCCAAATTTTATAATAATAATATGGCAAACCCAATTTTACAGTGCTTAAGAAGGAGATTAAAATGTGCACAGATGTGATATCAAAATCTAAAAATAGCAAAGCAATTAAAACAACTGCAATATGATGTTCTTCATTTAACATTTTCAAATAAATAGTATCTATTTATGCTTGTTCAACAATATATAGATATATACCCTCTCTGTTGTTTCCCTCTTTTTTAATTTCTATTTTATTGTGAAGCATGTGATGTTCTTCTGATGTAATATGGAAGTTACCCTTGTAGGTTTGCAGTGTGTGTGTTCACTACTCACTACTCCTAATGTGTGTGTGCACTAACTTGGATGGGTGAAATGCAGAGGACAAATTCTGAGTATGGGTTACCATACTTGGCCGTCACATGTCACTTTAATTTAAATTTTTTAACTTTAATTTACATGCTATTTGTTGATAATAAAGCATTAAAAAAGCCATTGTATATATATATATATATATATTTTTTTTTTTTTTTAATTTAATTTAATTTATTTATTTTTTTTTGGCTAGTAGAAGTTTTGAATGGCTGGTAACTTAAACATTTATTAGCCAAATTGGTTTAAGTTAATTTCAAACCCTGTTCGTAACGATACGATAACGATATAAAATAAAAATGGCAAAATTCAAAATGGCCGGTGCCCAAAATGACCGATATGGGTGAATTGGGTATCAATCGACTCGGCACGCTGCACCAAATCTAAAGACACCAGTTGTGTGAATTTTGGCCAAACCGTTTCGCAAACCGCAAAAAAGTCAATTTTTCATATCTCCTGACCACTAGGTGGCACTGTCCCAAAACTATGCAGGTCGCCTCAGGTCATGGTTGTCATAACATGCACCAAGTTTGGTCAGAATACGCTAAAGCGTTGCGGAGATATAGCCTCACGTTCATTTTGGCTTGCTCTTCGTCAAATTAGTTTGTGCATTATTCAAGAACGGTTTGACAAATCAACTTTAATTCCATAACTTTTTGTCAGCATGGTCTGAAGATGATCTGGTTTAATTTTTGTCAAAATCAAAGCAACTGAAAAATGCGTTTTTTCGAAAAATTCTAAATGGTGTTCAAAAGTTATTAGCACAAACCTAAGTGAAAATTTGGACAGTTGGTGGCGCTAGAGGGATTGAGTTAGAGACTTCAAAATTGCTATGGTGACAGTTCAGACTGTCCTCTACCTGTGCACCAAATTTCATAACTTTCCCATAAGTGGATCTATGGGCTGCCATAGACTCGAGAGCGGAAGAAGAAGAAACGGAAGAATAATAATAAGAATGCCAATGATTACAACAGGTGCCTACCACATGCATTTATATAATAAGCACATATATTTACAAAAATACTACAGCTTCGACTTATTCTCATGAAGATGCTATTGAAGTCTCAGAAACCCACTGCACTGATAGTGAGAGTGTACTTAATTTGTTCCCCCTTTTCATTTTATTACTGTTTATATTGGAGCACAAGACTCATAGCCCTTTATTAAATGAAAACAAAGAGATCTGAAAACAAGAGTTGGAGTTACCAGAGTGCTGCCTCTGACCTGGCAGTTTGCCTTTGGAGAAACTCTCCGAGTCCAGTTTATACGTGTCCTGCAGACGCATGAGCGCTTTGGCTGCTCCCTTCTCATCCTCCTCATCAGGGAAATACTGTCTGTGCACAGACATGTTTGAAATGAAGCCTTCAGAGGAAAAGAGAGAGAGAGAAAAAAAAAGCTTTGTGGAGGGGTTCTTATTAGACACGATTTGAAGGTATCTGGTGTTTGCTGGGAAAAAAAGAGATTTGAGAATAACTGATTACTTTTAATGACACAGCACTTTGCCCAATGAGAATTACGTGATCAAATATTTTTGATTAATAAGAGTTTAACTGTATACCGGACCGATTTCCTACTCTATACAGCTGTGATAGATGCATGTCTCTCGGCTGCATGCCACTCGGTGATCTTTCTCCTCACATTATAAAGTAATTTTAACTCAAGTACTCTGTATTTCATAATAATCTGCTTAATGTTGGGGTCCTAATCTCCCTGTCAGGGTTACGTCCTGTGACTGGCTGACTGTACTTTATCCTTAACTTGACTTTCATTTTAAGTGGAAACATTCTCAAGAACTCCATGTGTCAACATGTTGCAACATGCTCACACAAGTTCACATTAGGGTGAGTGAAAATAAATCAGCATCTGCAATGAATGACTGTATTCACAACAATCAGGCAGTTGAGATTTGCTATATAGTGTATATGAGTGTACTTTATGTTTGCAGATTTATGTTGTATTTATGTTGCTTTTTGTTATTCTTGGTTTCTCACAACTCGTGTGTTTTTCTGGGCGAGACGGAGTGAACTGCGGCACTAATAGACTCTCACGATTGCGCACGTTGTGCAGAGAAACCCAACGGCCAAGGTCAAGAATTGCATTAAATAATACATTAAATTTTGTTTTGTTTTTTAACAAAACTCTATCGTATACCCCTAGAACACATGGAATACACTGCATGTGTCGCATGGGATCATTCTGTAATACTTGAAGCTTGATGCTGGTCGTTATTCACTGCCATGATATGGACGAGCGCGAGCAGGACAATATTAAAAAAATTCTCACTTTGTGGTCCATAAAAGAAAGAAGGGCATACGGTTAGAACAACACCAGGGTGAGTAAATGATGACTTAGGCCCCAATCAGACAGAACACGTTTTTTGGAGTGAGAGGAGCCTTTTTTAAATTGTTTTCTATACATCTCTGGTTCACCCCAAACAAAGATAAAACCTTACAGTAATCTCACAAAATCATGTATTCCATAAGTATGTAATCATGTCAGTGCAATTTAGACAAGTCCAATGGATTCATAGACCCAGAAAACACGGGGTTAGACACCAAGATTACTTGGCTAGGTCAAATAATGAAGGAGTTAGGATATTTTAAGGGCTTCCTGCCCATCTTGGACGCCATCTTGAAAATGACACCTTTCTAGTGGTCAAACTTTGGTAAACTTTTAGTATGTTATTAAGGACACCTAATACTACAAAAAACAGCTGAGAAACCTTTTGTTTGAATTTTTTTTTAGTGTTGGGTGTTTTTTTTTCATATATGCAGCCGCCTATATTGGCGTTTCGCGTTTTAGCCGCTTGCTGCGCCACGCGTTTTTGTATCTTTTCCATTGTCCAATCGAATAAATGGAGAGGCAGGCCTTCCGTTGTTACCTTGATTAGATTGACAGGACAGCTGATTTGGGTGTTGCCTAGCAACATAAAAAAAATGCACACTGCTCTTTTCTCAATTAAAAAACATCAACCAAAAAAAGGGCGTTTACACTAGTGAGTTTTCATTTTAAAAAGCATAACTTTTTGCTACAGTTACACCTGTCGTCTACACTACTCCGCCGTTTTCGAACCTCAAAAATGGAGACTTTCGAAAACGCTGCAGACCCCGTTTTAATTTGAAAACTCCAGGGTCGCGGAGCAAAACGGAGACTTTTGAAAATGATGGCGTGGCTGCCCACATTACGCCACCTGAACACGACAATATCAGACCATGTGCGTTTCCCAAAAGCACTGTATGCCTAAGATGATCGTGGAGACCATTGGTGGCTATTGTTACAATGCTTTTGGGAAACGCAGCCCTCTCTCAACGGCTGTGTAACAGACCAGCCTCGACGACCGTGTAAACAACAACACGGAGGCGGATCTGCATGCTTTGCTGACTGTGGTCCTTTTTAGCAGCTGTTTTAAAACGAAAACACACTAGTTGTAAACGGGTTCATTTTAGGGTAAACTGTCCCATTAATGATTCCAAACTTTTGACCAGTAGTGTATATATCAGTGGGCGACCAATATATTGGCCGATATTTGGTATTTTTTAAATATGGGCTGATATGTTTTTCTGTTTGGCCAATGTGTCATAAAGCGGGACTTTTATATGGACGCTGTGCTGAGTGTTCCCAATCTCAGTCTTCATTAGTTTACAGTCTCTATTTAACAGTCCTACCTAATATGTTACTAGATAGTATTGTTAAACAAAGAAAGTAAACGCTATATGAAAAAATATTATAATGTTTGCTTATATTATTAGTAACAAAAAGGCAAACACTATAATACTTTCTCATTTACCATCAGGATTCAGCAGATAAAGATTTATGTCATTTAAACAAATCTTTGAATATCAAATAAACATTTCATTTCTCAAACTTTGCAGACTTAGTCGAATTCAGCTGTGAGATCAATATCGGTCGACCACTAGTATACATAACTGTTTATATTCGTATAAGTGTTTTAAATGGTATTAAATTATATTTGACCTGGTCTGGGATCTCTACCTTACACCACTTCAAACGTGTTAAACTGTTGTCATTAGGGCTGCAAAATTCTGGGTATTTTCAAGGCTGGAAACTTTCCATGAGAATTAATGGGAATAAACTGGGAATTTGCAAAATTGCAGGTTAGCCTATAACAGGGAACTTAAATGTAGTTTAATCTTGCAGCATAATCTTGGTTAAAACAACCAGATTTAATGCACTTTCAGTTGAATTTCTACTCTGCACATTCCTCAATCATCTGCAGACAGCACATTACTCACTGCAGGGTGTGTGTTTTTTTTCAATCAAAAATACAGAAAAAACTGTCATATTGTGAAATATTATTACAATTTAAAATAATGGTTTTCTATTTTAATATACTTTAAAATATAATTTATTTCTGTAATGCAAAGCTGAATTTATCATCATTACTCCAGTCTTCAGTGTCACATGATCCTTCAGAAATCATTCTAATATGATTATTTATTATCAATGCTGCTTAATGTTTTTTTATAACCTGTGATACTTTTTTTTTTTCAGGATTCTTTGACGAATAAATAAAAAACATAAAAAATAAAAATAAAAGGACAGCAATATAAATCTTTTATAACAATATACACTACCGTACACTAAAGTTTGGGGTCAGTAATTTTTTTTTTTTTTTTTTTTTTTGAAAGAAATTAATACTTTTATTTAGCAAGAATGTGTTAAATTGATAAAAAGTGATAGTAAAGACTTATATTGTTAGAAAAGATTGATATTTTGAATAAATGCTGTTCTTTTTTAACTTTTTATTCATCAATGAATCCTGCAAAAAAGCATCACAGGATCCAAAGAAATATTAATTATACTGATTTCTGAAGGATCATGTAACACTGAAATAAATAACACATGCATAACAATTGCTGCAATAAAAATATATTTATTTTACATTTACTAAATTAGTAAAAATTAATTGGAAAATGTACCAATATACAAAAAAACATGTCCACTTATGACCAAATAAAATGATTATATTTATGTTTGTATATGATACAGTTTATATAAATTTCCCATAAATTCTCATAAATTCCTGTTAAGTTTCCAAATTCAAATATTTCCAAAATTTCTCAGATTAAGTTCCCATGGAAAATTCCCCTTTGCAACCCTAGTTATCATATCTCAAAAAGAGAGGTTTAAAGATGGTGCCAAAAGATAAAACTGTCATAAACTTGCAGTCCCTTCCAGACCATTTACTTTGATTATATCATTCTTCAGTATAACTTTCTCAGAATTAAAGATACCATGACTTCTTTGTGATAAACATATCCACCTTTTTTCCTGACAAGCCGACTGCGGTTTAAATTATGGGAGGCATTTCCGGTTTGGGGAAGTTCCACTCAAAAAGACTAAAACAAATCATTTCAAATCATAATGTTTAACAGTACAAATAAGTTTGACAGAATGAGCTGTAAAATTTCCTTCATGTTCTCATGTTCAGACTTCAAGAGAATAACGTAATGCTTGTATTTTAATGTGACGTGGTATAACAATAATATCTGTGGTAAGAGCTCTTTTCAGTCGCTGCGTTCGTTTCCTCCTGATTATTTCCCTTTGCATTCAGCTGTAACCGTACGAAAAAAGAAAACATATACTGTGTATTTGTGGTCTGCTCTCCCCATTTAATTCACGATATATCCCAGAAATAATTCACTGGAATGCATAAGAATCTCTTTAGAGATTTAATCTCATAAGAATCTAATTTTTCTCCCCAAAATCCCCACGTCTCTTTCCAAGTTTGTTTTCACACGGACGCTTTAAAATATAATGGTCTCCACTTTTCACTTCTAATCCCTATAGCAGTGTTTACTGGAATCTTTCTGAAGCAGGTACAATACAATATTTATTGTTAAAATGATGGAAATGTTATCACTCAATGATCCAGTTAATGAACATTTTTGATTAAGGAAACGTATGTTACAGATATTACTACAGTGATATTTAACACGTATGTAATATTGCTGTGGGTATAATTGGGGGTTATTCATGGTCTGTTGTAGTAATTTGTTAATGCTTTTACACTTTTAAATGTCCTTTTGATGGTTGAAGAGTGAGCAGAATAATGTCATCTCATTGTACCCAGGTTTTGAAAATGCTTATTGCGTTCATAGAGCAACGCTTTCGCTGATTGTTAACAGTTTAACAGAAGTTACTCCCACAATTTGCGCAAAGCATCATGGGTTGTAGGAAAAAGGTGGATAGACTGTACCATCTGATGGGTCTTGTAGCACCAGGCTCTCTAACTCCGACCACTCCGTGTTGAGTCTCTTCATCAGCTTGTAGGCGTTCACCGGATGAGCCAGGAAGCCTTCGGGATCCGACGTGGATGCATGCGTCAGCATATCTAGTTTATTAGCCCAGCTGAAGCCAGCAGATGGACACCAAAAAATAAAAATGAGTCATGGGTTCATGTGAAGTCATACTAAAAAAATAATTTTAGTTAAAGATTTACCTCTTCACAGCTTCAAGTTTCAACTCTTCTGCCTCGATGTACTCTTTCAGGGATTTGACGAGCTCCCTCTCTGTAAATATCAGGTCTGTCATTTGGCCTTTACCAAAAAAGAAATGACCACAAGACCAAAAAAGCATTAGAAGATGATTTGGCACATTTATTCAAGCTTTACCATCCTTGAGATCCTTCAGCAAAGCCAGCCATGACTGGGTAATATCTTAGCACATGAACACTCTAAAAAACAATGGGTTGTTTCAACACAAATTTGGGTCAAAAACCCAAACGTTGGGTTAAATTTTTAAATAAAATTTTTAACCCAACGGCTGGGTTTGTCCATATTTGACCAACCCAGCATTTTTTTTTTTTCAAGTGAAATAAGTATTACATGTGGAACACCTAAACTTTAAAACTTTTACTGCGTTTTTACTATTTCAGCTGTGGAGATTAACTAATGACATAATATAAAGTGTTGATTATAGCATTATATTTAGATCTACTCCCACTGCATTGTCCAGTGTAAACAGCGGGAGTTTTGGTGAGAGTGTAGAACAGATAAACTCTTGATTAGAAGCATTCCTTGATTGCTTTCTGTTGATTTACATGTTAATAAGTGAGTTTACAGATTTGCGCAAAACTTTTGCAATATTTCCTAAATGTTGATAAATTATTGCGAAATGACGGTGTTTCCATTATCCGATGTTATGCGACTAAAACATAATTGAGCATGTTTACATGCACACTAGTAAACTGATAACTCACAAATATCAGCTTATTGAAATAACCAGTTTTCCCCGTTTACATGCACATCAGTAACCTGACAACGCAAGTAAACCGCGTTTACATGACTTTATTAATAAATCAGGTTATTTGCCTGTAGTGACGTCAAAACATAATCATTTGCGTATCTGTCTCTGAGTATTCCATATGTTATTGTCAGTTGTAATGTTAAATAAAGCTTGCAACATGTCAGCGGGAACTTCCAGCTCATGTTATCCTCTCGTGCAGTTACAGATGCAACGTTTTGACTGAACCACTTCTACTTCTGCTGCATGCTACACATTTTCTGGGTCATGAAAGATTATGCGTTTGTGATATTTCCTTCTTTCTTTCCTGCAAAACGCTAGCTCTGTTTGGATGCGCTTAAATCTGAAATAAGGATGCTTTCCTGTCACGTAACACACATGCACACTTCAATAAGCCCACAGAAAGCAGATTAATGCGTTTACATGCCGCGCAAAATCGGGGTAAGAGGCAAAAAACTACCTGTGTCGACCGGTTTATGCTTAAGCGGTTTATGACCGTACTCCGTTAAAAGAAAACGGGTTACCGCGTTTACATGACCACTGTCTTATTAAGCATAAGCGGCTTAAGAACCTGCATGTAAACGCACTCATTGTTTCCTCTCGCGATAAGTCCTTCCAAAAACCATGGCGACGGATGTTGGTAGGTTTACGTACACTCACCTAAAGGATTATTAGGAACACCATACTAATACTGTGTTTGACCCCCTTTCGCCTTCAGAACTGCCTTAATTCTACGTGGCATTGATTCAACAAGGTGCTGAAAGCATTCTTTAGAAATGTTGGCCCATATTGATAGGATAGCATCTTGCAGTTGATGGAGATTTGTGGGATGCACATCCAGGGCACGAAGCTCCCGTTCCACCACATCCCAAAGATGCTCTATTGGGTTGAGATCTGGTGACTGTGGGGGCCATTTTAGTACAGTGAACTCATTGTCATGTTCAAGAAACCAATTTGAAATTATTTGAGCTTTGTGACATGGTGCATTATCCTGCTGGAAGTAGCCATCAGAGGATGGGTACATGGTAGTCATAAAGGGATGGACATGGTCAGAAACAATGCTCAGGTAGGCCGTGGCATTTAAACGATGCCCAATTGGCACTAAGGGGCCTAAAGTGTGCCAAGAAAACATCCCCCACACCATTACACCACCACCACCAGCCTGCACAGTGGTAACAAGGCATGATGGATCCATGTTCTCATTCTGTTTACGCCAAATTCTGACTCTACCATCTGAATGTCTCAACAGAAATCGAGACTCATCCGACCAGGCAACATTTTTCCAGTCTTCAACTGTCCAATTTTGGTGAGCTCGTGCAAATTGTAGCCTCTTTTTCCTATTTGTAGTGGAGATGAGTGGTACCCGGTGGGGTCTTCTGCTGTTGTAGCCCATCCGCCTCAAGGTTGTGCGTGTTGTGGCTTCACAAATGCTTTGCTGCATACCTCGGTTGTAACGAGTGGTTATTTCAGTCAAAGTTGCTCTTCTATCAGCTTGAATCAGTCGGCCCTTTCTCCTCTGACCTCTAGCATCAACAAGGCATTTTCGCCCACAGGACTGCCGCATACTGGATGTTTTTCCCTTTTCACACCATTCTTTGTAAACTCTAGAAATGGTTGTGCGTGAAAATCCCAGTAACTGAGCAGATTGTGAAATACTCAGACCGGCCCGTCTGGCACCAACAACCATGCCACACTCAAAATTGCTTAAATCACCTTTCTTTCCCATTCTGACATTCAGTTTGGAGTTCAGGAGATTGTCTTGACCAGGACCACACCCCTAAATGCATTGAAGCAACTGCCATGTGATTGGTTGATTAGATAATTGCATTAATGAGAAATTGAACAGGTGTTCCTAATAATCCTTTAGGTGAGTGTATTTTTAAAAGGAATAATCACACAATTATTCTTCCATGTTTTAATTTTAACAGTAAACCTCTGTTTAAATTTCATTTGATTAAAAATAAATTAATGTTTTATGCCTTCATTTGATTACCAGAAAAACTAAAATACACAACACAGAATTTCTGGGTAGAATTTTTTTTTCATATTATTGTAAACAAATGAGTACAGTAAGTTATGTCAAAATGCCCATCTTGGCGAGTATTCAGTTAAAGAAAAACACTCTCTGCTCTTAACTGAATAACTAATATAATAATGAATAACTGTAACTAGTATTAAACTGTATTTAATTTTTACATGAATGAAGACTGTCCATCTGTTGTTTGAAATGTATTTGTTCTTATTTTAGTACTGTCTTTTTACTTGTTTTTTTATTAAACTAAAATTTTGCATTTCAGAAAAGTAGATTTTTGTTTTTATATGCTGTCAATTATAATTCTTTGAAAGAAAATCATAATCGGCAAAAGTTGGTATTGGCAGGTCACACAAAAAAAAACGGAATCGGCCAAGAAAATTGCAATCGGTGCATCTCTAGTATTTTCAATTCACAATTTGCGCAATTTAAAGGGTAATGGAAACACGGCTAGTGTAAAGTTGACCGTTTAAGTAACTGGCTTGGCGAGAAGAAAATGAGTTGTTTTGTTAACTTGGTTTCAATAGAAGCCGTTTTTGGACTAATAAGGGATTTTTGAGTTCTGAAACTTACAATCCTGTATGTTTTATAGCATAATGACCTCTTACTGTCAAAAATCAGGGAATAATTCTCAACACATGACCCAAAAACAAACAGCTACATTGTGATAGCACTACAAAGCCACAGTATTTACACGGTTTGGGGAAATCAAACCTTCCACTGGTTTACTTACAGTACAGTTGTCTCTGCATGTTCAACTGCAAAATCGAATGACTTTATTAAGAAATTTACCAATTGACGTGAAGATTTCTGCTTGCGTGTGAGAAGAGAAGAACAGCAGAGTCAACAGCGTTAGCTCCAGAAATGTTGCCATCGTCAAGCAAAACCTACAAGAAAACCATTTTAGAAATGTGCAAATGTACTGTATATACCATTGGACTTAAAGTCTTCAACTGAAAATGGCTGAGATTGTTAAAATAAATGTTGTATATATATATATATACACACACACACACACAATACCTGTCAAAAGTTTGGAAACCTTACAATTTGTGTTTTTGAAAGGATTCTCTTCTGCTCACCACGGCTGCATTTAATTTAATCAAATGCAGTAAAAATTTAATTTTGTGAAATATTACAATTTAAAATAATTGTTTTCTATGTGAATATATTTAAAAATGTAATTTCTTTCTGTGGTCAAAGCTGAAGTGTCATTACTTCAGTGTCACATGATCCGTCAGAAATCATTCTGATATGATGATTTGCTGCTCAAGAAACATTTATGATTATTATCAATGTTGAAAACAGTTTTTACTGCTTAACATTTTTGTGGAAAGAGTGATACCATTCAAACATTTGTGGTAAGATTAAAAGAGAAAGATTCATACTTTTATTCATCAAGGATGCATAAATTCATCAAGGACTTCAATTTAATAAATGCTGTTCATTGAACTTTCTATTCCTTATAAAGAATCCTGAAAAAAGTATCACCATTTCCACAAAAGTATTAAGTAGCACAAACTGTTCTCAACATTGATAATCATAAATGTTTCTTGAGGATCAAATCCTCATATTAGAATGATTTCTGAAGGATCATGTGACACTGAAGACTGGAGTAATGATGCTGAAAATTCAGCTTTGATCACAGGAATAAATTACACTTTAATATTGAAATAGTAAGTTTTTCATTTTTAATATTTTGCAATATTTCTGTTTTTTAATTACTGTATTAAATAAATGCTGTATTGGTGAGCAGAAGAGACTTTTGACTGTGTGTCTGTGTGTGTGTGTGTGTGTGTGTGTGTAGGCCTATTTACTTGCAAGTCTACACATATGCGTGTCAAGTATTTTTTTTTTTACTATTGAGGGCAGACATTAAATACTAAGCCAAGTCAGGGCATAGTCTGCAGAAAGCTCTTTGGTGTTTAACCACAAATGGGTCAAGAAACAGCTGCAGAGTTTTTCTTAAAGAAGAGTGTGACCAGAAAAGATGCTTGTGTACTGTAGATCGTAAAACTTGCCATGTAACTAAGCGACTATACAACAGTATATGTTTATACAGCAACTAATTCAACTTGCATAAGGCTAAGAAATGGAATAAAATCTGAGACCAATATATTCAGTTTGATGTCTGACTTAGTTGTTTTTTTGTTCAGGTCTACCAAGAAATGGTGCCAGTGTACTACTATGCATTCACCAAGTTTGCATGTAAAGTAGCTTATTTATACTTATTATAAATTAGTAATGCTTGAAATATGATGTAATATAGATAACAGCCACTGAATGGATTATATGCAACTTTATGATTTTTATAAGTGGAATTAGTTGCAGTCACAAACAACAAACTTTTAGTACAAAAGTGAGGCTGAGAACTAATCTTTTAGCTGATGACCAGTCATTACTGTCTCAGAGCATAAAACCTGCCAGAGCGACCGGTTTAAATGGGCGTGGGTGAAATTGGTTGACCTCGAAATGGAAACCACAGAGAATCTCTTAAAAAAGTTCACCATAGAGACCTCATGATTCCATTCGTTTTTAGATTCAGGAAGTCACAATCCAATTCCAACACAATTTTGATGCATCTCATTTTTTTTAGCAGGAGTGCCAACAGATTATGTATAAAACTCCTATTTATGTATCAATCCAGCATAGTCTGACTCTGAGAAAGAAGCAGAATCTCTGAGTTTATCTATTTTTCCTCCACCCCTATAAGAGGCTGTTTATATTTGTGCAATTTGGTTAGTAACTTGACTCAAGCACTCAGCCAAATAGTTCATTAATACACAGTCAGATTCAATCCACTTCTTAAACATCTGGAGTTCAGACTCTGCCTTTGCACCTCCTCAAACTCACTGTCATGTAAACTCAGCTGTGTTTGACTCTCTTTAGCCGTTCTTGTTTGTGCTAATGGTCCTTCTTAAGGGCTTTGAATGGTGACAGGTCATTGGATAAAGCTGAAGATTCTTCTGTGTGTGAAAATAGGACACAATTCCCTCTCTACCGTTGATCTGCCTGCTCATCTGAACGGAGCTTCAGACGAATCAGCAATGTTCATCAAATCATTTGCCTTAAGGCAAATAACGTTAGTGTACAGTTAGAAAAAGACTGATTAAACTTTAAGAGCAAACCAACACTTCCTCTGAACTCTCATGTTTCTGAAGTCAGTGCACAAGAGCGATGACGACACCTTCTAGAAAATTTCCTGTCCACCTCATGAGGATTTGCCGTTTCAGCCGCTGCAGAATATCAGCAAAACTCTACCATCACTTAATAAAACTATCAATTATTTCATAGCTTCAGCTAAATTCAGACACAGATGTTTGCTTTTATTAACACACAGTAAATAATATTTATTCATATTAATTAGACTCATCACTGCAGCTAACGGTGACCCTTGAATTCAATGTGAAAAGTGGAATAAAATAAATCAATACATACAGTATATTTAATCCAACTGTTATACACTTATGTCAAACATCTGATTTAACACATGCATGAAAAAAAACACTAAAATACTAAAATTCATAAATGAACCTAAAACAAACACCTTGTATTTAAGATGTTCAAGAAATAAAAAGAAATTTAAAGCAGTATTAAATGTACAAATAACGTATTATTTAGGGTTTACACTAATTAAAACACCATTTTATGAAAATTAACCATGGTTTTACTACAAATAAAACCAAAAAAAAATTGTATTGTAGTTAATGGTAACCACAAATGAACCATGGTTTTGTTATACTAGTTTAACCATGGTATTTGTAGTAAAACTGGTTATACTTGGTAATCAATCTGCCAAAAAAACATAGTTACTACACTTTTACTATAATAATACCTCATTTCATCATCTGCTGATAGGCTGCACATTCTAACGTGCATGCAACTGATTCCAATAGCCTACTCTGAATAACAAGAATAACGTTAGGATAAGAAATATTGTAATAACTAAGTTATATAAAGGTAAAATGTTTGATAGGTAAAATGTTAGAGGTTTAAGTCATGTTGCTGTTGCATGACATGCAGATTTGTTACAAATCAAACACTCGACTCAATTAAATCTGAAAACCATTCAAATGTATGAGCTCTTACCTCGTTTTGAGTTGAAAGTAAAGTGTGATGGGGCAGACCCACTAAAAGAGTTTTATAAACACTCCTCCGCTGTGTTTTGCAGTGATTTTAGTCGCTGCCACGTACAGAAGACCCAACACTTTCCACACGCACTCGCAATCCTTCTAATAAATGCGCACTGACATTCCAAAACTACATGACGATCCGCTATATCAGGGGAAACATGTAACAAACAGCACTTAATGCGTGAAATAATTTTATCATCTGATCCATACTTGACTACAACCCATCTTCATATTTAAATTCAACGAATCTCTAATGGCATCAGAGGACAACGTGTAAACTCCGATGAATGATAATCATTTTTCTTGACCCGTCTCTGCGTCGCCATAGCCTTGATAGTTTGAACGAGAAAAACGTTTAGGCGGAATTTACTGTTTTGATCCTCTTATGTCCAAATGAAATACCGGTTGCTGGATCTTAATCGAGGCACTGGATTAGAATAGAGGTTTACTCCCCCTGAGGTTGACCAATATCTGAGATCGACACTATACTGAAGACCAATGTATATACGGTGGTTTACGGTAAAAAACGAATCATGCTGGACTGCACGTTCTCTTTTTGACTTGGGGCTCTGGTGAATCATTCAGTACTGATTATGATGTACGTGACCTTACCTATGGGGCTAGAATCGTTCCTTAATTTCAAATAAATTGATTATGAACCACAAATATATTTTAGGAATTTACAAAAATGAATTAAATTTACACATAAAAAGATTTGCCAATAAAAAACATATTCACAAATATGCTTTTATGTCACAAACACAACTGCCTGGCATTAATTTGTGAACGGATTCCTGTGTATTTGTGGATGGCTTTCTGTGCATCTGTGGATCGCTGCAAGCATTTGTGTATTTCGAAACAATTCTAGCGCCAAGCTGTGCAGACAAATCCACAAATAGGTGAACTCCACCCACGTCTGCTCAAGCCACTCAGGGGCTCAACTCCATTTTCAACTAAAAACAGAAAACTTTTTATGCCTTTTGGCCATTCCTTTACATGACAACGGTGTTTTAGGGGCCTGAAAATGCAAAGTTCCCTTTCGATACAGTGAATAGTTCCTGTAGCCGCCAGCAGGCCCCCCGTCAGCGACCAGCCCCGTTCTTCTCGGAGATCCACGGAGAACTAAAGACGGGGGTATACGGTGTGTTTTTTGCAGTCGTACGAGCTCGCAGACGATTTTTTTCTCTCAGGAGAAATCGCGTGGACATCGTGGATGCTCGTATGGTCGCGGCTCGCAGCGTGTGAGAGGATTTACGAGACGAGCCGAGCATGTTACGAGCACCTCCCGACCTCACGATAATTTTTAAACATGTTTAAAAAATTAGGGGAGTCGGTCCGATTTTCACCAGCGTATAGGCTGTTCCCTATTGCCAAATCATGCACAGCCACGTCACATAGGCTAGATTGATGAGTATTATTAGGCTATAGCTCAGTGGCTGGAACCATACAGCGTGCATACACTCTCTCTCACACACACACACATTCACTCACTCGCACACACACACTCACTCTCTCTCTGTCTCTCTCTCTCTGGTTTCTGTTGAAAGGAATGGCTGCTGTTCCCTGCTTTTCAACAAATCATTTGCACACAAATAATTTTTCTTTCTTTTTTCATTGAAAGCTCCAGTCTCTGTGTTTAGCTCGAAAGCTCGTGTGATTGCCGCCGGCTCGCTGTGCAGTACAGTCGTGCCTTGTACCAGCTGCTTTGACGCGATTATCAAGTTAACTGACTCGTAGCGTGTGCAATATCTCACGACCTCCGGAGTGTCCGAATTCGTACAGTGTACACCCGCCTTAAAGTCATGGCGGGCCCCCTATCCGATGCGCATCCATTACTCCTCTTCAGTGGCCCTCACCACTGTTGACGGCGTGGAGCATAAAGGATACACTAAACTTCCCACGCTAAAGGAGGCCGTCGCTGCACATCTCTGCCCACCCACAGCCATCAGCTGGAAGTCTAAAGCCTCCCACCCATCCAAGCCATGCAGAGCAACATCTGCGCCCGCGGCCAGAGCGTATGCCTCGAGCGGCCAGGCTGGCTCTGCCCTTCACACAATGGTGGTCCTCCAAGTTTATAAGGTTAAACTCCTCCATGACATGGATAAGAGCAGCTCTGACCCGACGGCCTTCAAGGAGCTGTGCAGCGCAACTGACATCGTCCTGCGCACCACTAAGTCGACGGACCAAGCAATTGGGCGCGCCATGACCAACGGTCCTCGAGCGCCACCTTTGGCTTAATCTTACTGAGATCAAGGATGCTGACAAGACAGCCCTCCTCAACTCCCCTGTCTCTCCCTCAGGCTTATTTGGCAACACGACAAGCCAGCACGACAAGCCAGCTCCTGCACCCACTCAGCCCCAGCAAAAGGTGGAACCTGAGGTGAAGCAGCACTTCTGTCCAACAAAGCGCTACCCATTTCCTAGGCGCCAGGGACCCCCCCTAAGCTAGAGCTGATCCCTGAGTCACCTAAGCAGCCCTGATATCTTGGGCACATCCCGGACCGCCACCTCCCAACCCCCTGTTCAGTTCCAGACGTTGTGTTTGCTGCCAGGACTGGGTCCCCCCTACCTGTAATATGGGCACCTAGACCTCTTTCCGCTGTTACAGTGAATCAAATAAAAAACCAACACCTTCACAAAAAGAGCATTCCTCCTCCGTTTCATGCTGCTGCAAGCTTCAGCCCCCCGCCACAGTGCTGCCATCTGGCTTGGGAAGCCATTATCAGTGGATCTAAAGGACGCATACTTTCCTATCCAGATAGCTCCTCAACACAGATCATTCTTGAGATTCACGTTCGAGGGGGTGGCTTACCAATATACAGTCCTACCATTCAGACTGTCCCTACCTCCACACACTTATGAAATGTGTGGATGGTCCTCAATTGCTCTTAGCCCAATTGAAAGATAAACTGTGTGTGCACAGATCTCTGCTCCTCAGCCATCTAAAAGGTCTGGGGATCAACTTGAGCAAGAGCTCGCTGTCCCCCAGCCAACGCATCACGTTCCTGGGGGCAGTGTTCGATTCGTCCCAAATGCGGGCCTGGATTTCGCCGGAACGCTTCTTGAAAATTCAGAAGTTAGTGACGCCGTTCAGAACAGGGACCTCCCCTTGAAAATGTTTCAGAAGGTACTGGCCCTCATGGCAGCAGCCTCCTTAGTAGTGCCCTTAGGCCTATTACACATGCAGCGACTACAACACTGGTTGAAGGCCCGCGTCCCACCTCGAGCGTGGTGCGAGGACCGCATTATTCTCAGGGTGACCTACGGCTGCACCAGAGCCCCTGGAAATCGCACCATCTGTATCAGATGGGAGTGGATGGGAGACGCCTCCAAGACTGGTTGGGGTGCCCTGTGCAACGGCAGGCTGGCCTTTGTCTCTTGGACAGAGCCAATGTCAGGCTGGAAAATCAACTGCCTGGAAATGATGGCAGTACTTCTGGCCTTCAGAGAGTTCCAGCCAGAGGTCAGAGGGCACCATGTCCTGGTCCGGTTGGACAACATGACAGTGGTAGCCTATATAAATCACCAGGGGGGTCTCAGGTCCTGTCTGCTGGACAGACAGGTGCACCGTCTCCTCCTGTGGGCACAGGACAATCTCCACTCAGTGAGAGCGATACTGGGCTCCATGAACTCTGGGGGAATGGAGACTCATCCCCCAGACGGTCTGCATGATTTGGAGAATTTTCGGCCGGGCGAAAATGGACCTCTTTGCATCAAAAGAGAACACCCAATGCCCTGTATTCTTTTCGAAAGGAAAAGGATGCATTGGCCTAGAGGTCTGAACCCGATCAGTTTTCTTGCGGCGCGGGAGTACATTTCCAAATCAAAGACGGTAGCGGTCGGTAACTTTGGTGTACTTTGGACGGGAGTGGGCAGCGTATCCGCGCTTGAAGTGAACTAAACTTTCTGCAATGGTGGCGTTCACACAGTTCCCATTTCCCTGCCCTGAACCTGGCAATATTATGTTCTTTGCATCCCGTCCACGAGAGCACCTTCAGAGAGAACATTCAGCCTTTGTGGTCGGATTTTGGAGGAGAGACGTTCGGTAATGAAACGTTTTGTCTTCAGTCAATGACATTCTGTTCTTGCATGGATGTTAAAAAAATATTTCATTTTGCAGTAGCTATAGTAGTAAGCCGACAGTTTTCATTTATTAATTTTTGGCTAATAATTTTGAGTGACAGGTGTCGTATTTGATTTAGCCTATTTTTCTCTGTGACATTTCTTACGGTGTTGAGAGTATCATGATAAGACAAAAATAACAAATAAAATGATTGAATAGCCTACATTTTATATTTGTTATCCCAGTCACTCTCTTTCTTTAGGGGAAATTTAAATCTGGAAACGAGGTCTAAATTTAGCGGGATCGGTCGGGTCAGGAAGAAAATCATTCTAAGCGGTAAGCGGATGAACACAGAGTGAATTTTAAGCGGGAGCGGGTGGGTGCGGAATAGAACCTAGCGGGAGCGGGACGAAAAAAACAGTCCTGCGCAGACCTCTACATTGGCCCAAAGGTGGCCCTCTCTGCTCCCTCAGGTCATCAGCCGAATCGGGGAGGACATATGCCCGGTCTTACTCGTAGCACCACTTTGGCAGAACCAGCCATGGTGCCCGGGAATAGTTCAGCTGCTGTCAGCAGCACCATGGCCAATCCCTCTGAGGAAGGACCTCCTTTCCCAGGCGGAGGGGTCAATCTGGCATCCTCAGCCCAAACTGTGGAGCCTTCATATGGCTGCTTGATGGGAACCTTCACGTCTCTCCCAGGGAGGTCATGAACACGATCTCTGAGGCTAGGGCACCTTCTACCAGGCACCTTTATGCACAAAAATGGATCTTTTCTGGCTGGTGCTCAGCCCGGCATAAAGACCCTATGTCTTGGGAGATTGCTTCCATTCTTTCAATTCTGCAGGAGCTGTTGAAAGGCGGGCGTACCTCGTCCACGCTCAGAGTATACACGGCAGCTATGTACTAAGCTCCTATAACAGGCCAGTCGAATGAGAAACAGGACCTGGTGGTCAGATTTCTCAGAGGGGCCAGGAGGCTAAATCCACCTCGCCCCAACACAGTCCCTGCCTGGGACCTATCTATTGTCCTGAGGGCACTCTGGGACCCTCCGTTTGAGCCGCTCACGACAGCTGACCAGGACGACTTCCATTCTGCATTAGTAGCACAGTGTTTTGCAGTGTGTTCCCCATATGCATCAGAAACATTGACACAATGCAATCCCGTATCGAACGGGAATGCTTCGGTTCCCTCCCTTACAAAAAAATACTGCAGTTTTAGAAAAATGCAGTTTTTTGGACACGAAAAAACTGCAATTTTGCATTTTTACTGCAGTATATCTAAAGTACTAATAAAATACAACTGCAATATTACTGCAATACAGCTGAAGTAGTACTACAATAATACTGCAATATAACTGCGGTGTACTGCAATACATAATACAACTAAAGTACAATTACAATACTACCTAAGTGCAATACTAATAAAATGCTGTACAATATCATTGAAATACAACCAGAATATCCAGAATAAGTTTTATTTTCACACATCTGCAATATAATGAATTAAGGTACAAAACAACAGTCAATGTCTCAAACAGCAAAGCGACAATAAATGTGATTTTACTTTTTTTTTTTTAAACTTCAAATAACAGGCTGAGAGTTAGACAATGTATTTAAAGTGTTTATTTACAAACCATACAATCATGCATATATCTTCTCATATTATTCAGGGAGGTTTTGTTTTTTGAAGAGCTTATCCTCATTATTCCACGTGGTTCTTATAACTGCATTTATCTCAGATGTGGAAACACTATTTTGGATGTAGTCTGGAAAAAACAAACAAACAAAAAGAATCAGAGAAACTCTCAAGTTTCAGTTACACTCTTCACCACAGGCATATAGTATGTTTAATATTAATCTTGAATTGTGGAAAGTATTCATACTATTTCCAGTGAATTTCTTATGGTATATTGGTCAGCATTATCAAATCACAAATATGCTTTGAACACTCCCGGTAAAAGAAGTTAAAGGGTTAGTTCAGCCAAAACTGGGAATTCTGTCATCAATTCCTCTCCCTCATGTCGTTCCAAACCCATAAGACTTTCGTTCATCTTCGGAACACAAATGAAGATATTTTTGATGAAATCTGAAAGCTTTCTGTCACTCTATTGACAGTCTGTGTAACTTGCACAATAACACGCATTTCTGAAAAAAAAAAAAAAAAAGCAGAGAGACACAATCATGTTTAAATACTGTACAGCACCCTCACCAAATATTGGCCCTCTTTATCCTCTCAGACTTTTATTCACAAATCTAACCTTAAATAAAAATAAAAATGAAATATTATTGAAATACAGTATATGGAATATATGTGTTCCACAGTTATTGTCCCCCTTCATTTATTACTTTGTGTAACCTATAACCTTTCACATAAGTAAGGGCTAATCCATGGCTAGGTGTGCATTACATTTTAATGAACAAGATGGAGGTAAAGAACCACCTGACATGAAGCGGGTTGCCTCTGTGAAGTGCACTAAAATTGTGCAATACACACCCAGCTGTTAAAGATAGGTAAAAGAGTTAAGTTAAAGCTGTCCTTAATGTTTGTGGAGCACAATTTGACTGGAAGGGTAAAACTAACAGTTAATTTTCGTTTTTCTTTTTTTTTGGCTATGGGCCATTAGATCTAGCATTCTGCACACTTTAAATCAGGCACAGAGATAAATTAGCGTGGTTGGATTACATTTATTTGAATGAATAAACGAGGAAGAGAGAAAGAGATTGTGCATATGTGAATTATCTGCGTCTATGCAGCATCACTCTAGTAAAGCTGTCAGTTGAATTACTTAAGAAACAGCAACGTTAAAGGGATAGTTCACCCAAAAATGAAAATTACCCCATGATTTACTCACCCTCAAGTCATCCTAGGTGTATATGACATTCTTCTTTCAGACGAATACAATTGGAGTTATATTAAAAATGTTCTAGCTCTTCCCAGCTTTATAATGGCAGTGAATGGCTGTTTCTGTTTTGAAGTCCATAAAAGTGCATCTATCCATCATATAACTGCTCCACACGGCTCCAGGGGTTAATAAAGGCCTTCTGAAGCGAAGTGGCACGTTTGTGTAAGAAAAATATCCATATTTAAAACTTTATAGACTAAGATAACTAGCTTCTGGCGGTCAGCAGTACGCAAGTCGACTTACGGCAAAAATGAATCATCAATTCAAATCAAGTCAATGCCATTATAATACTTGGAAGAGCCAGGACTTTTTTCATATAACTCCGATTGTATTCGTCTGAAAGAAGAATGTCATATACACCTAGGATGACTTGAGGAAATCATGGGCTAATTTTCATTTTTGGGTGAACTATCACTTTAAGACTTTGTTGCTTAGAAATATGGTTCTGTGTGAGAGTGACTCTATATGTGTGTGTGTGTGTGTGTGTTACAGGAAAGGCAGCTCATTAATTTAGAATGGTGATTAAACTGACTGTAACTATCTGTGCATTCATTGTTTTAATGCACATCTTTCAGTCAATCAGAATCCAGTATTCAAACAGACTATGGTATAATATATACACATGAAGAAGAGAGTCCACAAGCAAACTGTTGAGAACTGATGTCAAGTACTGAGAATAATTGCTGTGGTATAACTAGATTTTATTACCTTTCCAGCGGCGCTAATACTGTAAATCTTCTTTTAGCTCTTTGATTTCATTTTTTAAATCCTCGATCTCTTCTTACATGGCTTAGGAGACAGAGGACTACACTTGATTCCTCCTGCATTCCCACAGTGTCTTGGTTCCTGAAGTACAATATTAGTTATTATGTATTCTAAACTATAAAAATAATAGTTTATAAAAGATGAAATAAATAAAGTTGCTTACTGCTCACTATTATTTGAGTGCAGCTTTGTTTCACCGGTGCCATTATCTTCTGTTGAATTACATTTTTGGTCTTCTTTTTTGTTGTTGTTACCAGTGCATTTTTTCTGAAAATAGCAATCACACAATAAAAAGTATTCCTGTAAAACATCCTTTTCTTCAAACTATTGAATAGAAATGCTTGTGTACAGTGCTGTGAAAAAAGTCCTGATTTAGTCTATTTTTGTGTAGGCCTATATTGTCAGATATTCCAAAGATATTTAACATAAAACAAAGGCAAGTACAATTAGATCTGAACCAAAGGGGACATATCATGAAAATTTCTGAAAAGGTTTAAGTGCTATAATCGGGTCCCCGGTGAATCTATCAACCCAGAAAATGTGGAAAAGAGACAACCCAGGCCAGTAACTTTGTTTTGGTAACCCTTTCTCTTCAAGCACAGTGAAAAATTGGCCTTTCAAATTTCACTCCCTTTTTGCCGTAGGATCTTATATTACCGCCCCTCTGCACTGTTTTCAGAAAACAAGAACCTTGTGTGTATTGTGTGAGACTTGACGTCTGACAGCCAGTTGTCTGTGTGGGTGTGCTCAGAAAACGATCCATTATCCGTGAGAGTGATTGCGATGATAATCAGAACCAATCAGATGGGGGCAGCGTGCACGCAGCAGCTCATTTGCATTTAAAGGCACATGCACAAAAACAGCCTGTTCTTGACTGTAGTCCGAAATTAGTATTTACAACATGGATTTATAAATGATCTGTGAGGTATTTTAAGATGAAACTTCACAGACACATTTCTGGGGACACCTGAGACTTAAATTACCTCTTGTAAAAATGGGCACAATAGGTCCCTTTTAAGTCAAGACACTATTATTTATAGCACTTTAAACAATACAGATTGTTTCAAAGCAGATTTACAGTGATAAAAATGAAAATAATGATGCCAACAGAATTGTTGTGAAGCAGCTCCAACTTGCCTGATGAACTTTTCTTCCAGAAAACGCTTCTCCTCCGTCCTGCTTGTGAATCTGGGTTGCCAGGTTTTCACAACAAAACTCGCCCGATTGTGTTTCGGTGGGATCCCCCGGTAAAAATCCCCCGTTCCGGGGGATAAATCTGTATTTTTTTGGTGGGGTTCCCCTGCTAAAATTCGCATTCCCGGGGCTAAATACCATATTATTGGGGTCGTTTCAACCCGGGGACATGAAAACCAGCCAGCGGCAACAGTGTTAAAGTAGCCCAGTTCATGTTTTTGTATTTTAATTGTGGTAGTTCACATATATGAATAGTGTTGTAAGTGAAAAAATCAACCAAAACATATTTTATATACAAAAGGACGAAATTGCCATTAAAGTGAAATTACTGAACATAAACATAGGAGCCCAATAAAAAAAAAGCTTATTTTAAAAAAATGTCAGACGGACATTTGCATCGATGTCTTAACATGCATTACAGTGCATCACTGTACTGCAGTTATATTGCATCTATACTTCATTATACTACAAATCAACAGTTGTACTTTAATGTACTGCAGTTGTATTTTTTGTTCTACAGTTTTACTGCTGTTGAACTTCACTGTACTGCAGTAATATTGCATCTATACTTAATTATACTGCAAATCTACAGTTGTACTACTTTGTACTGCAGTTTTACTTCAATGTACTGCAGTTATTTTTTGTAAGGGCTGAGATCACAGCTACAAGGATTGCGTAGCTACTGCTACTCAGTCGAAAATGTTTCACTCGAAATGGCTTTTAGCGCGAATTAATAGGCCCCGCCTGTTTTGGCGAGTTGAAAAGCCATGTGCACAGACATGAACCAATCAGGCTTCAGTATTCAGATAGTTTCCCACCATATGCGTCAGAAACATTGACGCAATGCTTGTTCCTGTTATTTCAGGGAACTGAGGTTACGTTAGTAACCAGAGCGTTTTGAAAATGGGTGTCAAAGTGGATGTTTTTTGAAAACGATACTGTTATCGCCTCCGTGTACACTACAAAAGCACGGATCTGTGAAAACGGTGACAGCATGCGTGTGTATTACATGTTTAGTCTATAGAGTGGTGCAGGTATGACGTCAGAACCCGGAAGTCTAATTTGCCGCTGGTTCCTTCGTGATTTTCTTATGGGGTTTTATAATGGGGTTTTTCGATTTATGACTGAAATAAAGCCTGTGGTAAACATAATGTTTGACGTACGTTTTCAAAAATGACCATAACTGCTTCAAAATTCACCTATGGGTGCGTGTAATTTATGTTGTAGAACAAAATGTCAAAGTATTGTATATTTATGTTTATCACAGGCTGGTTTTGTATAAAGAGGCGGCATACCTTCACCCAGAGTGGACGAGACACTGGATGGAAGAAGCTCCGCTGGGTCTTAAAGGCAAGTGTGTCAGCCAAATATCTGAAATATATGTATAACCCCTTTTAATCTTTTGAGATGAACAGTTAAAGTTAGGAAACCGTTTTGAATGTGTTTGCAATTGATCGGCTACAAAACGTTCATGTCATTAGTCAAGAGTGCAGATAAAACGGATTTAAAAATCAGTTGAAAGGGGGAGATGTAAACATATTTGTAGGAAAACAGCAATATTACTGCTTTAGAGCTTGAAGCTTGATATTGGGTACAATAAACAACCCAACGTTTTTTAGAGTATGGTCATGTAATCTTGTGGGTCACAGAATTTGGCATAACACCGGAAACACAGTGAGCCCGGAGACTGCAGAGAACAGTATGTGAGTTTTTAAAAGTTTTTTTTGTCTTAAAGGTGTGGTATAAATGAAAAGCGCTCATAGACAGATGCCGTGATTGTATTTTTACTTCAAAATGGAGCAGTGGCTTGGAGCTGGAAACGATAAGTCGGTAAGTCACAACTAAACAAGCAGATGGGACTATATCTCCGACCCACTGGAACGGTCATGTCAGGTTGTGGCTCAACCGGTGGTGTGAATTTGGGGGCAGGTCTACGTTTGTTTGAACCAAGTGATTAAGGTTTGGCTGGTTACACTGCACTGGGGCTGAGGCATGCTGGGATAGGCTCCAGTTCTCCCTGTGACCCTAAACAGGATATTGGGTATGGAAGATAGATGGATCTGTGGCGCAGACACCTTTAAGGCTTATTCCCAGCATTTTTGCATCTTAAATACACAGTTTTAAATAACATGTTCAGTCTTTTGTCTAATTAGAAAAAATTACAGCTCGATTGAGAATGATGCTCAACAAAAATATTCTGTTTATGTAGTTTGTTTCATAGAGATGGAGGCTTTTATATGCTGGAGAACAACATGTCTTTATTATCAGCCATCACAGAGAAATCCAATCACTCGTATCAACTCGTGGCAATCCCAACACAGGAAAGACCATATATGAACATAGCTTTCTTGAACCCATCTCAAGTATATCTTAACTAACTGGATGGCACATCATCAGTTATCTACAGTTTACAAGTGAAATTTACTTTGAATCTTCATTGATACATCATTGCTATCTCCTCTGTAAATAAATAAAAAACTTTTGAAAATGTTCAAGTTCATATATTCACAATTTTTTTGTTTTTTTTTGTTTTGCGCTTTACATTATTATATTTTTTTTAATGCAATTCATATTTCTAGGGTGGACCTTTATAATTTAGGATTAAAGGTCTTGGTTTGGGACAAGACAAGAGTAAACACACACACACACACACACACACACACACTGCTTTCATGTGTTATGGGAACTCTCCATAGACATATTATTTTTATACTGTACAAACTGTATATTCTATACCCTAACCCTAACCCTACCCCTAAACCTACCCATCACAGAAAACTTTATGCATTTTTACATTTTCAAAAACATCACTTAGCATGATTTAAGCTGTTTTCCTCATTGGAACCAAAAAATGTCCCCACAAGGACAAGGATTTTGGATATTGCCATCTTTGTGGGGACATTCTGTCTCCATAATGTAGGGTTTACCAGGCCACACACATGATGGCAGATCTCTAAAGGAGTGAGTCATGAGAAAATAGTATGACTTTTGAAGTCATGACTTGGCAGGATATTCTAGTTTGCAAATACATCATTGATTATTCTGTCCTTGTGTCCTGGGAATCACATAAGGACACAAGCAGGAAGGCCTTTGATTAGTGACTTCTGGATGATAATGGCTTCTGGAACAGGATATATTCACTGCGAGGACCCTAGTTAAGGATTATACATACAGTAACAGTTATTGCTAACTGCTACTACAGTTATTTCAAATATTTTTTCCCCTGGGACTCCAGGGGTCGCAAGGGAGCATTAGGAGGTCCATAGAAAATTTCAGGGGAAAAAAGTTGCTTTACACTAATATTTGTGAAATGATATACAAATAAATTTGAATTATTAATAATCATTTAAAATTATTAGTAGTAAATTCCAAAAATTATTTGTAGTAAGATGACAACATAAATGGAAAGTTTAAGTACGTTATGTTTAACGTTTTAAACAAATTTAAATGTATAACAAATTTATCACACTTGCTATTTTTCTATATAAATAAATCCTAAATAATAATACAAATATTTTGTGTATTTTTGCATTCTTCGGTTGCACCCCCGTGACGTTCATTCAACTTGAAAAGGATTCAACTGACACTAGCGATCGAATTGTGAATAGTTGAGGATTTTCATTTTAAATGTTATGTTTAACGTTTTAATTTTTTTTTTTTTTTATAATATCACACTTGCTATTTTTATACATAAATAAATCCTAAATAATAATAATAAAAAAAATTGTGTATTTTTGCATTCTTCGGTTGCACTCCCGTGTGTGACGTCAGCGGTGACGTTCATTCAACTGCAAACGGATTTAACGGACACTACCGATCGAAATGTGAAGAATCGAGGATTTTCAAGCGTACAATGTAAGTAAAGTTAGTAAAATGCATAAAAGTTATCCAAATATGTTTATGTTGTTTTTACTTGATTCGGAAAGGTTTTAAGCGGTCACTTGCTTCCTGAATTCAGTGTTCAGAAAAACGGACGGTCGAATTGTACAGTTAGCGATCGTGTTTTCTCTTCTTCCTGCTCTAAAATGATATCTGCATTAGTGTAGCTACTCCAGTGGTGTGTCATAGATAAAAGCTCGAATCTTGTTGCAGATGCAGGAGACCAAGGAGCTGGAGAATGAGGAGCCGGTTTTTTCTCCGAAGCATTATAACGTTCGCTTGTGGAACGCGTTTATTTCCGTGACATGCCTGGTCGCAGTAGTACTGGATGTGTATGAGGTAAGATGTTTTCATCAAACCGTTGTATGTAAGTTTGAGTCAATTATTGGAGGTTGTAGTGGTACGGTAATGCGTTTCATGTACTTTAATGGTTTTACACAATTTTCTTTGAGAGGGAAATCCATTATAGTGCAGTCTCTTAGAGAACTGGATTGCTCATGACGTCATAAAATGTGAAGCGACCGCGCCGCCATATTGGTATTCCCTAGTAAACTCAAACATTCTATTGAATTAAAGGTGCAATATGTAAGATTTTTGCAGTAAAATATACAAAAACCACTAGGCCAGTGTTATATATTTTGTTCAGTTGAGTACTTACAATATCCCAAATGTTTCCAACTATTTGTAAATCGTGAGAAAATTTTAACCAAGGAACCAGGACGTGTGAGGGAGACGCCTGTCAATGGCATCATATCCCCGTTACCCTCGGTTTCCACTTTTACTGCCATAGCTGGAAGGAAGCCTGGCTGTTACCTCATAAGTATTGCATTTCCAATAAGACTAAAGAAGTTCATTTTAAGATCTTGCATAAGATATATCCTGTGAATGATACTATGGCAAACTATATGGATGTTGACAGTTCTTGCTCATTTTGTGGGAATAAAGATGAAACACTGATCCATTTATTTTTCCAATGTGAAAAAACTCAAAACTTTTGGAATAGTTTGTATCTTCATAAAGGTAACCACCTTGATTCTTCCAAATCCTTTCAGTTAAAAGATATAATATGTTACTATAAAGGTACAACTAATTCTTCATTGAATTACATTGTTAATTTTTTTATTTTGTTTGGAAAGTTTTTTATTCATAAGCAAAAATTCTCCAACTCGCAGCCTACTCTTTCACATTTCTTAATTGAAATTGATGCATTTCTCAAATCTCTTAGGTTGATTAAAAACAAGAAAAGTGACAGATTCTTGAAATATTATGATGATTTTTTTGATAATGCCACTGATGCATAATTGTTTCCTCTGTATGTGTTTATAGTATTATAGTATAGTTATTATTCTTTCTTTTTTCTCTCTCTCTCTCTTTGTAGTTGTGTTTGTGAAACTTTACATGACGATTTGATGTTATTTTCTTTTCTGTAGAGGTTCTATCTGTTCTGTCCTTTATGTCAGTTTTACTGTTCGATGCATTATAATAATTAAAAAAAAAACTTTTACTGCCGTAGAAACCATGGCAACAGACGTGGACAATTGCGTAACGTCTAGCGGCACGCTGTTGTATTTTCTAGGGATGGGCATTTTCCCAAAATATTGTATTTGAATATTTGGGCTCATAAAAATCGAATATTCGTTTATTTAAATGACGTTATTCTGAGAAAATGAGAGACGTTTTTTTTTTATTCATCAAGTTTTTGTCACCATTTCTGAACAAGCTTACGATTAGGCAATGTACACAACAAGCTTACGTTATGTCTTAAGGTTCCCTTTCGAGGGAACTCGCACTGCGTCTATTGACACTTTGGGAACCCCCTCTAGCGTAGCGCATCTGAAGCATGAATGAAATCTATCTCCAATCCTGATTGGTGCTGCATCATGACGTAGTATGTGACGGCATACACAGAAGCTACAACATAGTACAGACAGCATAGTACAGACAGCCAGCCAGGCTCGCGCGCCCCGTGGTTCTGGTCCCGCGTCTGTTGAGGCAGCGCGGCGACGCGACGCAGATCATGGGGCTCACAGATGGATCTGTCAGCGGGACTTGGGACTGCCAAGGCATCTTCCCAGTCCTCGTCTGACAATTCAGATGCTCTCCCGCCCCGTGCGGAAGCCCGCGAAGTGGCTTCTTCCCACGGGGTGGAGAATCCGATGCTGCAGTTGTCTGGCTCTGAGGAGTCAGATGCACTCAGTATCGAGGCGGGTGAAGTGCAGGCTGAATTGCCTCTTCACTCTCCCGCTCAAGAGGAGCTCGTGGAGGTTTTGACCCGCACTGTGGCCAAGCTGAGTATTGATTGGCCACAGGAATAGCTTGAAGTCCAGCCGAAAGTCCAGCGATTGAGGTCGCCTCCTCTCCGAAGCTCTGGGGAAATCGATGCTGTGTTCCCGCCGTCCAGTACGCCACATCGGTTTCCCGTGCACGCACGTTGCTCCAGCCGCCTCTAAAAAGACCTGCGGCTGGGCACACCGAAAATCGTTCTCGACTATTCCCTGCCGGGCAGCCGCTTCAGGGGGTCGGGAACGGGGCTCGGTTGACACCCGAGACCAGCCTCGAGATGGTTATGCCTTCCGAATATATCTGCATGGGCCCTGCAGACTGTAGTAAAGGGGTACAAACTGCAGTTCAGTTCTCCACCACCAAAGTTCAACAGGGTGGTCTGGACTGTAGTGGCCCCAGAGCAGGTGCGGGTTATGGAACAAGAAGTCCACTCTCTGTTGGTAAAGGAGGCCATAGAACGTGTTCCTCCGCCAGACAGGGAGTCTGGGTTCTACAGCCGGTACTTCATAGTTCCCAAGAAGGATGGAGGGTTGCGTCTAATAATAGATCTGAGGCACTTGAATCGTTCTCTGAGGAGATTCAGGTTCAAGATGCTCACAATTCCAGCCATCGTGAGTCAGATCCAGTTCGAGGACTGGTTTGTCACGATAGATCTAAAGGACGCATACTTCCATGTATCCATCCTTCCATGTCACAGGAAGTTCCTGAGGTTCGCTTTTGGGGGCGAAGCGTACCAATATCGTGCTCTTCCTTTCGGCCTAGCTCTTTCCCCTCGCACCTTCACCAAGTGCATGGATGCAGCGCTGGCTCCTCTCAGACTCTAGGGCATCCGTGTACTGAATTATATCGACGACTGGCTCATATTGGCCTAGTCGCGCGAGGTGGCATTTCGGCATCGAGATGTCGTTCTGTCCCACATCAGGTGCTTGGGGCTGAGACTCAACACAAAGAAAAGTGTGTTGACGCCTTCCCAGAGGACCACGTTCCTGGGAGTCGTATGGGACTCAACTACAATGCAGGCACAAATGTCTCCCGCGCGTATCGAGTCCATACGGGCGGAGGTCTCCAGGGTGAAGCTAGGCCGCAGCCTTACTGTGAAGCAGTTCCAGAGACTGCTGTGGCTCATGGCAGCAGCGTCCAACATAATTCCGTTCGGCCTGCTACACATGAGACTCCTACAGTGGTGGCTGAAAACCAAGGGGTTTTCCTCGAGGGGAAATCCGTTCTGTATGATCAGGGTAACGCGCAGATGCCTTCGTTCCCTCGTCATATGGAAGAAACCTTGGTTTCTGTCCCAGGGGCCAGTGTTGGGAGCGTCATGTTGCCGGAAGACAGTTTCAACAGACGCCTCCCTCACTGGTTGGGGCGCGGTCATGGAAGGCCGATTTGCGAGAGGGCTGTGGGAGACCCGGCATTCTTCCTGGCATATAAATTGGCTGGAAATGCTGATACAATGTCCTGATACGATCAGACAATATGTCTGTAGTTTCGTATCTGAATCATCAGGGGGTTTGAGGTCGCGCCCTCTATGCAGACTGGCACACCAGATCCTCCTGTGGTCCCAGGGGAAACTGTCGTCTCTCAGAGCGTTGTACGTCCCAGGGGACCAAAATCAGGGAGCAGACGTCCTGTCGAGGCAGGGGCTGAGGCCTGATGAGTGGCGACTTCACCCAGAAGTGGTGGAGGCCATGTGCGTGAGGTTTGGCCCAGTGGAAGTGGATCTTTTCGCGTCTCGAGAGACGTCCCACTGTCCACTGTGGTTCTCCCTCAAGCATCCAGCCCCGCTAGGGTTGGATGCCATGACACAGAGGTGGCCGAGGCTGCGTCTGTACGCATTTCCCCCGATCGCTCTGCTCCCGGGAGTCTTGGAGCAGGTCCGCCAAGAAGGGATCAACCTACTTCTAGTAGCACCCTACTGGCTGACCCGGGTATGGTTCTCAGACATTGTAGCACTGCTAGACAGTCTCCCGTAGCAGGTCCCTCTGAGCTGTCTGAGGCAGGGGGCACAATATTTCACCCCCGGCCAGAGCTTTGGAACCTCTGGGTCTGGCCCCTGAGGGGGCCCGGTACCTAGAGGCTGGCCTGTCAGCAGGTGTTGTTAAGACCTTACTCAGCTCCAGGGCTCCTTCCACCAGGAGACTGTACAGCCTGAAGTGGAATGTGTTTTCCACTTGGTATAGAGAGCGTGAGGTGGACCCAGTTAACTGCCCAGTGGCTTCAGTGCTAGAGTTCCTCCAAGATCGTTTCTCCGCCGGTCTTACCCCGTCCACACTTAAGGTGTACGTGGCTGCCACTGTGGTGCTCGAAGAGTTGGTTGAGGCCCCCTTTGAACCACTCGAGTCGGCTGAGGCAAAGAACCTGACCCTTAAGGTGGCCTTTCTCCTTGCCATCACTGGGGGACCTTCAGGCCTTGGCGGTTACGCCAGCTTGCCTGGAATTTGCCCCTGGCGGAGTTAAGGCCATCTTACATTCTTACATCCAAGGCCGGGCTACGTGCCCAAGGTGCCATCGAGTGTGGCACGGTCGGTGGTTCTTCAGGCCTTCCATCCTCCACCTCACGTGACGGCGGAAGAGGGGAGACTTCACCTGGTGGTGTGCTTTGGCTCACCCAGGAAAGGGCTGCCTACATCAAAACAGACAATCAGTAATTGGATTGTCCAGGCTATAGCCACGGCTTAACAGGTGCGCAGTTTGCCTTCACCTATGGCCGTGAGGGCTCATTCCACCAGGGGCATGGCCTCCTCGGTGGCCCTCCTTTCTGGAGTCTCGCTTCAGGAGATTTGCGAGGCGGCCGGGTGGGCCACCCCGCACACCTTCATCAGATTCTACAGTCTGCAACTTCCTGCGACGCCTGGTGCCAGGGTGCTCGCGTCCTAAGTGTGCCTGGGTTCCAGCTTCACACTAGGGCGGGCGTGATTGTCGGGGTGGCCTAGTGGGTATTTCGTTCCCAAAGTGTCGATAGACGCAGTGCGAGTTCCCTCGAAAGGAACGTCTCGGGTTATGACTATAACCCTTGTTCCCTGAGAAGGGAACGAGACACTGCGTCTCGCCGCCACCCCTCATTACGCAGGGAGCGCCTGCTTCATCGCAAAAACTGTCTGTACTATGTGCCGGCGTCCCCTTTGTAGCTTCCGTGTATGCCGTCACATACTACGTCATGACGCAGCACCAATCAGGATTGGAGATAGATTTCATTCATGCTTCAGACGCGCTACGCTAGAGGGCGTTCCCAAAGTGTCGATAGACGCAGTGTCTCGTTCCCTTCTCAGGGAACAAGGGTTATAGTCATAACCCGAGACGTTTTCTTTCAGTTTAAAACATTAAACAGTATGTGTAAACAAAAAATATAGGCCTAAAGAACAAAAGCATTATAAGCTCAAGCTAATAAACGCTAAAAAAACGCTAATAAAGCAGACTCCAGTTATCGTGCAGAACGTACATATACACTCGAGTCGGTGTATGGTTATCGTGTTTATATTGTTTCACATTTTCATGTTGAGAAAAACAATAATATCATGTGGATGATATTATTCTCGGGTGAGAAACGTGCCCCGCTGACAGACGTTGCAGAGACACACAGATAACGGTGTTAAGTGAAGTTTCTAACAGCACTTTGTATTTTCTGTTCTTACACCCTCAACGAAACTTATATGTCTCGAGATCATTTTGCTATCATATAAGTTATCTCGCTCTCACTCGGGGTACAGCTGCGCTCACCTGCACTTATGATGCAGTGATGGACAGCTGTCTTTCCTCATTCGCCTGGTGTTTAGATTTCATGTGATTTCTCATTGTGGTCATGATATTATGATAGCTCAGTTTCATTAATTCATTTTATCAAAAGTAACTCTGTAAGAAGTAACTTTGTAAGATCATTTTCAATTTTCATGTAAGTAATTCCAAACATCGCGAGGCAGACAACGACATTATGTGATCAAATACAATCAACTTATTAACGCACTCCACAGCGCCACCCAGTGGATTTAGTTATAACTGCGAGTTTTAGAGGGATTTATCATGGATTCACTGCATTTACGGCCAGCAAAGCAACGCAGTAAAATTCTAATAGTATTTTTATTTTTCGAATACTAATTACAGATCGAATATTCGACTATTCGTGCACACCCCTAGTAGTTTCGTTCAAACATTATGGCCCATGGCAAGTAGGGATGCACCGATGATATTTTTTTTTCAGAACCGATCCGATACCAAAAATTCTGAGTATCGGCCGGTACCGATACAGATCTGATACCAGCGCAGTTTTGTTAAAAAATTCAATGTAGAATTTCTATACCTCAGTGTGTTGAACTGATAATCACTATATTGTGTGTTAAACACAATCTACTAAACACAGACAACTTCATTATAAAGAAAAACAACAAATTAAAAAAATATGTAATCATAATCTATGACAAAAATACTACTATAAACTAGAAAAATCATGAGTGCACAATAATTGTACAAACCCGATTCCAAAAAAGTTGGGACACTGTACAAATTGTGAATAAAAACAGAATGCAATGATGTGGAAGTTTCAAATTTCAATATTTTATTCAGAATACAACATAGATGACATATCAAATGTTTAAACTGAGAAAATGTATAATTTTAAGGGAAAAATAAGTTGATTTTAAATTTCATGGCATCAACACATCTCAAAAAAGTTGGGACAAGGCCATGTTTACCACTGTGTGGCATCCCCTCTTCTTTTTATAACAGTCTGCAAACGTCTGGGGACTGAGGAGACAAGTTGCTCAAGTTTAGGAATAGGAATGTTGTCCCATTCTTGTCTAATACAGGCTTCTAGTTGCTCAACTGTCTTAGGTCTTCTTTGTCGCATCTTCCGCTTTATGATACGCCAAATGTTTTCTATGGGTAAAAGATCTGGACTGCAGGCTGGCCATTTCAGTACCCGGATCCTTCTTCTACGCAGCCATGATGTTGTAATTGATGCAGTATGTGGTCTGGCATTGTCATGTTGGAAAATGCAAGGTCTTCCCTGAAAGAGACGACGTCTGGATGGGAGCATATGTTGTTCTAGAACTTGGATATACCTTTCAGCATTGATGGTGCCTTTCCAGATGTGTAAGCTGCCCATGCCACACGCACTCATGCAACCCCATACCATCAGAGATGCAGGCTTCTGAACTGAGCGCTGATAACTACTTGGGTTGTCCTTGTCTTCTTTAGTCCGGATGACATGGCGTCCCAGTTTTCCAAAAAGAACTTCAAATTTTGATTCGTCTGACCACAGAACAGTTTTCCACTTTGCCACAGTCCATTTTAAATGAGCCTTGGCCCAGAGAAAACGCCTGCGCTTCTGGATCATGTTTAGATATGGCTTCTTTTTTGACCTATAGAGTTTTAGCCGGCAACAGCGAATGGCACGGTGGATTGTGTTCACCGACAATGTTTTCTGGAAGTATTCCTGAGCCCATGTTGTGATTTCCATTACAGTAGCATTCCTGTATGTGATGCAGTGCCGTCTAAGGGCCCGAAGATCACGGGCATCCAGTATGGTTTTCCGGCCTTGACCCTTACGCACAGAGATTGTTCCAGATTCTCTGAATCTCTGGATGATATTATGCACTGTAGATGATGATAACTTCAAACTCTTTGCAATTTTTCTCTGAGAAACTCCTTTCTGATATTGCTCCACTATTTTTCGCCGCAGCATTGGGGGAATTGGTGATCCTCTGCCCATCTTGACTTCTGAGAGACACTGCCACGCTGAGAGGCTCTTTTTATACCCAATCATGTTGCCAATTGACCTAATAAGTTGCAAATTGGTCCTCCAGCTGTTCCTTTTATGTACATTTAACTTCTCCGGCCTCTTATTGCTACCTGTCCCAACTTTTTTGGAATGTGTAGCTCTCATGAAATCCAAAATGAGCCAATATTTGGCATGACATTTCAAAATGTCTCACTTTCAACATTTGATATGTTATCTATATTCTATTGTGAATAAAATATAAGTTTATGAGATTTGTAAATTATTGCATTCCTTTTTTATTCACAATTTGTACAGTGTCCCAACTTTTTTGGAATCGGGTTTGTAAAAAATCTAAACATTTAGTGGGGAAATTTTTTTTTTTAGTGGGGAACAAATAAAAGTGAATAAGTGTAGCACTAAATTTGGTAAAATATTACATATTGTTGTAAAAAACATTCATGAAAAACAAGTAAATATATTTATAGAAGGGCCTATATACTAAGAAATAAAAGACATTTATTTTAAATGTATAGTGCAGCTTTTTTAATGAGGCAGCAACATATTATAGATAGCGCAGAACAAGAAAGGCTATTAATAATCTTTCATTGCGCAAAAGTATTATAATACGAAAGGCTCCAATACAGAGCGGCACAAAGCGCTTATGCGCATCCCGTGCGCAGGATGATGCGCTTGAAGCAACACAGAGTCAGCGCGCAGTGCTCCGTCCGCATTGAAAAGTTCAAAACACAAAGGGATATATCAATGCGTACTGTATCTATGCAATATTTTATTGAGCCTTTTCTTTTAACAGTTTAAAATTTCAGTTATCGTGCGTGTGAAGAACAATACAATCTCTAGTCCAGTGCTGTGATCTAACAGACACCCGGTAGAAAGTAACACGATTAAGAAACAACAATAAACTCCAGCCAGATAAAGTCATTTTATGCGAAACCATAGAGCGTTATCTACAGATCAAGCATAATAACAGGAACATTGAATCATCTTGGAGAGAGTTTCATCGTGTTGACTGTCGTAACAGAACGCGACACACAGTTTAAAGCTGAATGGAGAATGACTGACAGCCGCATCGGAGGGAAGCATTTACGTGAACTTGAATTTAATGACTCAAATATTCATCTGTACCTCACATTAAACTTTGAAATGGCTTCAGAACACATAATATAGTGCACAAAGCATTGATGATGCTTTATAATGCTTTTGTGTCTATTGTGGGGCACTGGGGCTTAACAATAACACAGAATATTATATGCACAGTATCGGATTTGGATCGGTCCTGTCTGACCGATACCCGATCCGGCAAATAATGGCGGTATCGGAGCCGATACCGATACTGAGTATCGGATTAGTGCATCCCTAATGGCAAGCAGACATTGGAACAAAATGAGAAATCAAAAGAGGACCAGTATCGACGTGGCGTTTTCGAGATGGCGAGAGCTTTGCAACAAACTTCGACTTGACAGAGATGCCGTCCTTGCATGTGCTTTATTAGACAGGTGAGCAAATGAAATGTAGAATGAAATGTCCTCATTTCTTTATATCCGCCGGGACTCGCGCGTGTGGCGCTGATATCTGTCTCTTAATGTTAATCGCGCCCTGCTTCATACCACAGTCATGTTAAAAAACATGAATGCGTCACTCATCCATAAACATAATTTCACCATAAACATTATTAGATCCATCAGTATGATGACAAATTCCATGATTCCACGCTCATTCACTGCGTCATCAATCTACACCTTTGCTATTGTTTTGAAGAGGTTAGCGACCCCTAGCGGTGAAAAAATACATATTGTAGCTTTAATTGGAAATTATATAATTTTACTGAGAAAACATTGCTTAAAGGATTAGTTCACTTTAAAATGAAAATTACCCCATGATTTACTCACAGTCAAGCCATCCTAGGTGTACATGACTTTCTTCCATCCATTATAAACGTACTCCACACGGCTCCGGGGGGTTGTGCTGTTGAGGCTCGCGCAGCCTCTCGAGGAGAAATGGAAACAAATCAGCGCGCTCACACACAGAAACTCATTAACATAGTCACAGTTAACATACTGCGGTAAAAAATCCAAATGTGGAGTTTTTATATTTATAACATATGATACAGTTAAGAAACATCACACAACCAAGAGTGCTGAATACCATCACGATGTGACACTGATTTCATGACAGTTCCATAAACAATTAATTAACATTAAGTCCAGGGCTTGACAATAAGCCTTTTCATGTGCTTTCAAATCTGTCATTTACTTGTCCGAGTAAAGAATTTGCTTGTCCGGAAAAAAACTGAATTTTTTTTTTTTTTGTGTTGTAAATATAATTTATTCTGAAGCAATATTCTCACCAGTGTTCAGTCAGCTTTGACATATTTAAATCTGCATATTTGTGATATTTTTACCTTTTATAAAGGGCATTTTCCCCCTAATCTTATTAAATATAGGCTATGCTTAAGCTTTCATTCTTAAATTTGATCAATAAATTAAATTAGAATAAGACACAATAGGGCTGTTACCAATCAAATTAAATTATTTAATGCAGTTTGAATTTTTCAGTGTAAATTATGTTATGAGATTGTTTTAAATATTTTTTGAATATACAAATAAGAAATGTTGGAAAGAATGTTTAAACATGAAACTTAACCGGCAGGTGACCTTAATGAGTGAGTCATTGAGTCGATTCGTTCACACGGCTGATTCATTCAAGAATTAGGCAGTTGTTTATGAATAGGTCATTGAATCTTTGATTCAGCCGATTCATTCAAAACACTGAATCATTCAGTAACGCACTGTTGCTGTGAGACGTGCTGTGGTTCTGCTGTGATCTTTGTTTGGAACTATTTTCACTGCTGAAATAGAACAAAAAAAATATTGCATCTAAAATGTAAGTGACTTAATGTTAATTAATTGTTTATGCAACTGTCATATGAAATCAGTGTCACATTTTCAAATGTGATGGTATTCAGGAAAACAGCACTCTTGGTCGAACTGTATCATATGTTATAAAAATAAATTTTTGCCACATTTTGAATTTTTACCACAGTATGTTAACTGAGTTTCTGTGTGTGAGCGCGCTGATTTGTTTCCATTTCTCCTCATGAGGCTGCGCGAGCCTTAACAGCACAACCTTGTTACCGTCAGTTCATTATAATTATATATTATTATCCACTATCGATCGCCACTTACACTAATGAATGAATGCAGAATCATTCTCGTCTTTTGGTGACTCCCTAGTTATTTTTTGTTATTGACGTTTTAATCAGGCTACTTGTCCGGTCAGGCAAGTAAAATTCTCTTTCACTTGCCCCTTCATAAAATCAACTTGTCCCGGACAAGCGGACAAGCCTTAATGTCGAGCCCTGAAGTCACTTACATTTCAGACTCAATATTGACTGTTTTTGTTTTATTTCAACTAAGATCACAGCAGAACCACAGCGCGTCTCACAGCAACAGTGTGTTACTGAATGATTCAGTGTTTTGAATGAATCGGCTGAATCAAAGATTCAGTGACCTATTCGTAAACGACTGCCTCATTCTTGAATGAATCAGCCGTGTGAACGAATCGACTCAACGACTCACTCATTAAGACGGTCACCTGCTGCCACCTACTGGTGGTTTAGTTTCATGCTTAAACATTCTTTCCAACATTTCTTATTTGTTTTAAATATTTTTTGAATATACAATCTCATAACATTATTTAATGCAGTTGTAATTTTTCAGTGTAAATAATTTAATTTGGTTGGTAACAGCCCTATAGTGTCTTATTCTAATTTAATTTATTGATCAAATTTAAGAATATAAAATGAAAGCTGAAGCATAGCCTATATTTAATAAGATTAGGGGAAAAACGCCCTTTATAAAGGTAAAAATATCACAAATATGCAGATTTAAATATGTCAATGCTGATTGAACACTGGTGAGAATATTGCTTCAGAATAAATGATATTTACAACAAAAAAAAAAAATCTAATTTTTCCGAACAAGCACATTTTTTTCTCATACAAGCAAGCGTGGACAAGCGAAGGACAAGCACATGAACAGGCTTAATGTCGAGCCCTGGTAAATGGTTATTTGTTTAAAGTCTGGATTTTCCCATGCTTATTAAAAAGTTATGTTCATATACAGTGGGGAGAACAAGTATTTGATACACTGCCGATTTTGCAGGTATTCCGACTTACAAAGCATTTAGAGGTCTGTAATTTGTATCATAGGTACTCTTCAACTGTGAGAGACGGAATCTAAAACAAAAATCCAGAAAATCACATTGTATGATTTTTAAATAATTAATTTGCATTTTATTGCATGACATAAGTATTTGATCACCTACCAACCAGTAAGAATTCTGGCTCTCACAGACCTGTTAGTTTTTCTTTAAGAAGCCCTCCTGTTCTCCACTCATTACCTGTATTAACTGCACCTGTTTGAACTCGTTACCTGTATAAAAGACACCTGTCCACACACTCAATCAAACAGACTCCAACCTCTCCACAATGGCCAAGACCAGAGAGCTGTGTAAGGACATCAGGGATAAAATTGTAGACCTGCACAAGGCTGGGATGGGCTACAGGACAATAGGCAAGCAGCTTGGTGAGAAGGCAACAACTGTTGGCGCAATTATTAGAAAATGGAAGAAGTTCAAGATGATGGTCAATCTCCCTCGGTCTGGGGCACCATGCAAGATCTCACCTCGTGGGGCATCAATGATCATGAGGAAGGTGAGGGATCAGCCCAGAACTACACGGCAGGACCTGGTCAATGACCTGAAGAGAGCTGGGACCACAGTCTCAAAGAAAACCATTAGTAACACACTACGCCGTCATGGATTAAAATCCTGCAGCGCATGCAAGGTCCCCTTGCTCAAGCCAGTGCATGTCCAGGCCCGTCTGAAGTTTGCCAATGACCATCTGGATGATCCAGAGGAGGAATGGGAGAAGGTCATGTGGTCTGATGAGACAAAAATAGAGCTTTTTGGTCTAAACTCCACTTGCCGTGTTTGGAGGAAGAAGAAGGATGACTACAACCCCAAGAAAACCATCCCAACCGTGAAGCATGGAGGTGGAAACATCATTCTTTGGGGATGCTTTTCTGCAAAGGGGACAGGACGACTGCACCGTATTGAGGGGAGGATGGATGGGGCCATGTATCGCGAGATCTTGGCCAACAACCTCCTTTCCTCAGTAAGAGCATTGAAGATGGGTCGTGGCTGGGTCTTCCAGCATGACAACAACCCGAAACACACAGCCAGGGCAACTAAGGAGTGGCTCCGTAAGAAGCATCTCAAGGTCCTGGAGTGGCCTAGCCAGTCTCCAGACCTGAACCCAATAGAAAATCTTTGGAGGGAGCTGAAAGTCCGTATTGCCCAGCGACAGCCCCGAAACCTGAAGGACCTGGAGAAGGTCTGTATGGAGGAGTGGGCCAAAATCCCTGCTACAGTGTGTGCAAACCTGGTCAAGAACTACAGGAAACGTATGATCTCTGTAATTGCAAACAAAGGTTTCTGTACCAAATATTAAGTTCTGCTTTTCTGAAGTATCAAATACTTATGTCATGCAATAAAATGCAAATTAATTACTTAAAAATCATATAATGTGATTTTCTGGATTTTTGTTTTACATTCCGTCACTTACAGTTGAAGAGTACCTATGATAAAAATTACAGACTTCTACATGCTTTGTAAGTGGGCAAACCTGCAAAAACGGCAGTGTATCAAATACTTGTTCTCCCCACTGTACATTACTGTAGTGAACATCAGCTCGGCAGGCGGACGAGACACTTCAGCATATGTATTACAGATGTCAAAGTGTGCATTCCCGAAATCATACAAGGATTTTTATAAGCTAGTGTGCTCCAAAATAATGACACAATTCACATTTAGAAGATATAAGCCTTCAAAACTTACAGTTTCTCACTTCCGCCAATATGGATCAATTATTTTGATAACATCACTCTGCACTTCACCATCTCATCAGATTTTCTGTCCAATCAAACGCTCTCTACAATCTGAAGCCCCGCCCCCTACATTATAAACAGAACCTGCGGCTGAAATCAGTCACTTGTTCACACATTTACTATTTTCTACATGGTGAATGACACATAGTGCACTATATAGGGGATAGAGAACGATCAGACAGTGCACTATATAGGGGAAAGAGAACGATCAGACAGTGCACTATATAGGGGATAGGGAACGATCAGACATGGCACTATATAGGGGATAGGGAATGATCAGACAGTGCACTATATAGGGGATATGGAACGATTCAGACAGTGCACTATATAGGGGATAGAGAACGATTCAGACAGTGTGCTATATAGAGGATAGGGAATGATCAGACATGGCACTATATAGGGGATAGGGAATGATTAGACAGTGCACTATATAGGGGATAGGGAACGATCAGACAGTGCACTATATAGGGGATAGAGAACGATTCAGACAGTGCACTATATAGGGGATAGAGAACGATTCAGACAGTGCACTATAGGGGATAGAGAACGATTCAGACAGTGCACTATATAGGGGATAGAGAACGATTCAGACAGTGCGCTATATAGGGGATAGGGAACGATCAGACTGCACTATATAGGGGATATGGAACGATTCAGACAGTGCACTATATAGGGGATAGAGAACGATCAGACAGTGCGCTATATAGAGGATAGGGAATGATCAGACATGGCACTATATAGGGGATATGGAACGATTCAGACAGTGCACTATATAGGGAATAGGGAATGATTAGACAGTGCGCTATATAGGGGATAGGGAACGATCAGACAGTGCACTATACAGGGATAGGGAACGATCAAACAGTGCAAAATTATAATTGCAGAGCCTTGAAGTTTACTTTATCTTTGTGGTTTGGATGGTAGAACTAGAGTATGGATTAACTGGGTTCAGTTAGTTGAGTTGATATCCTGATACTTCTTCATTGCAATTGTATTGTGGTTTCAGATTTATAAGCATTTCTGCCAAAATGAATGTGACATCTATAAGAACGTATATGAACAAAGAATGGTGAAATGCCTCTTTGTCTTGATTTTCTATGTGCATTTTTGTGCTGGCTTATTGTACGTGTCAGCGTGCCATGAAGAAAGGTAAGTGTTTTATTAGAGTGCTAGTCTAGAAAAAAAATCAATATTTATAGAATTATTTTCTAGAAATTCAGTTTTTTTTTCAAGCCTTTTATTTATTTTTAAGATGTAATGAGGAATCATGGGCATGGAAGGCTGGACTTAAATCTACTCAGTCCAAATTCGATCATTATATAGTTGTAGCATATTGGACAATTACAACCATCACAAGTGTTGGTAAGTACCATATATCTATGTGTCTTTCTGTGTATGTGCCATTCTATTGAACTGCTTCAAACTCAAAGTTAGAAAAAAAAAATTTCCATCAAATTTTTGACCATACATTTTAGGTACACATAGCTAGTAAAAAGTGCAGTAAATTTTTATATTGTATTTTCAGACTATTCTACAGTCATTGCCAGAAGTTTTTGCAGTGACAAATTTTGTTTCACAAATTTTGCTGCCTTGTTGTTGAGATTTACAAATGATTTACAAATTTCACAGTTTTTTTGGCCCTGGCACAAAATGACCAGCTAACATAATTTCACTAATCATATTATCAGCACATGGAACTGTATGAACAGGGAGGTCCTGCACTTAGTATTTTCGCCACTTAGGGAGGGTGACAGCAGAACTGCTTGTATTTCATGTGGAAAAAAACTAACCCCCAAATAAAAATAACTAATATTATTTATAATAAAACTTTACTTTTGCTTTCACTGTAATAAATGTAATCATATCCAATTATACACTCACCTAAAGGATTATTAGGAACACCATACTAATACTGTGTTTGACCCCCTTTCGCCTTCAGAACTGCCTTAATTCTACGTGGCATTGATTCAACAAGGTGCTGAAAGCATTCTTTAGAAATGTTGGCCCATATTGATAGGATAGCATCTTGCAGTTGATGGAGATTTGTGGGATGCACATCCAGGGCACGAAGCTCCCGTTCCACCACATCCCAAAGATGCTCTATTGGGTTGAGATCTGGTGACTGTGGGGGCCATTTTAGTACAATGAACTCATTGTCATGTTCAAGAAACCAATTTGAAATGATTCGAGCTTTGTGACATGGTGCATTATCCTGCTGGAAGTAGCCATCAGAGGATGGGTACATGGTGGTCATAAAGGGATGGACATGGTCAGAAACAATGCTCAGGTAGGCCGTGGCATTTAAACGATGCCCAATTGGCACTAAGGGGCCTAAAGTGTGCCAAGAAAACATCCCCCACACCATTACACCACCACCACCAGCCTGCACAGTGGTAACAAGGCATGATGGATCCATGTTCTCATTCTGTTTACGCCAAATTCTGACTCTACCATCTGAATGTCTCAACAGAAATCGAGACTCATCAGACCAGGCAACATTTTTCCAGTCTTCAACTGTCCAATTTTGGTGAGCTCGTGCAAATTGTAGCCTCTTTTTCCTATTTGTAGTGGAGATGAGTGGTACCCGGTGGGGTCTTCTGCTGTTGTAGCCCATCCGCCTCAAGGTTGTGCGTGTTGTGGCTTCACAAATGCTTTGCTGCATACCTCGGTTGTAACGAGTGGTTATTTCAGTCAAAGTTGCTCTTCTATCAGCTTGAATCAGTCGGCCCATTCTCCTCTGACCTCTAGCATCAACAAGGCATTTTCGCCCACAGGACTGCTGCATACTGGATGTTTTTCCCTTTTCACACCATTCTTTGTAAACTCTAGAAATGGTTGTGCGTGAAAATCCCAGTAACTGAGCAGATTGTGAAATACTCAGACCGGCCCGTCTGGCACCAACAACCATGCCACGCTCAAAATTGCTTAAATCACCTTTCTTTCCCATTCTGACATTCAGTTTGGAGTTCAGGAGATTGTCTTGACCAGGACCACACCCCTAAATGCATTGAAGCAACTGCCATGTGATTGGTTGATTAGATAATTGCATTAATGAGAAATTGAACAGGTGTTCCTAATAATCCTTTAGGTGAGTGTACCTTTCTAATAAATAAAAAACGAAATGTCAAAATCAAGTCACAAGGTGCAGAACAAATGTGTGCAAAATGCCTAAAGTGCAGTGGAACATATTTTCAAAACACAAATAGTTAAATTAGATAACCCTAAGTGATCAATAAATAAAATAAAAATAAAGACATTATTAAAATAACGAAAGTATAGACAGAATTGTCAACTTTGTTTTTCTAATAAATAAAAATCAAAAACGAAATGTCACCAGGTGCAAAATGCCTAAAGAACATATATTCAAAACACAAGTCACAAATAGTTAAATTAGATAACCCTGAGTGATCAATAAATAAAATTAAAATAACGAAAGTATAGCCAGGGTTGTCAATTTAGATTTTTTTAACTGCAGAGACAAAAATAAATGCTAAATACAAAAGACAACAATGTCTTTTTAGCTAAACATGTTCACGCAGCATCCAATTTTGATCGGTTGTATCCTACCTGATCTGAAAAAAAATCCAGTCTTTCACTCTGCCTGTGTCTGTTTCAGTCTTTTCAAATTGTGTGCGAGGAAAACCAACTTGTTAACGTTGGCCGGCAGACGTGCGCTCCTGGTTTTACTGATGATAAATCCAGCCTTTGAGAATATCCTTTCTGATGGCGTGGAGGTAGATGGGATGCTGTGGATCCTTTTTGCGCCTCAGGACATCTTTGGGTATCTCTCCTCGTTCTTTTGCCACCATTCTAGCCGTCCTGTATTGCTTTTTGTGGTGTCCTTTAAATAAGCCCTTATCTCACTGTCCTCTAGCTTTTGTTTCTCTTCATCACTGGACAACACCATCGACATCACATGGTCCTTCTCTTTTTGTTTTGAAGGACCCGCAGGGTCACACTCCTCCACCAAGTCACTGTCCTCCTCACCTACCTCCTGCACAGGCCTGGCAGCTAGACTCACAGCCAGATTTTCCACCACAGAATACGCCTCATTCCTTTGCTCATCAGTGAAAAAAGAAAGCTTCTTGAAACGTGGGTCCAGAACAGCAGCCTTAATATAAATACTGCTCTCCAGGAGACGGTCTTTAAGCTCCCGTCGTCTGTCAATCTCCTCGGTCAGTGTAGTTTTGATAGTTTTAGTAACAGCGCTGTCATCTTCATGCGCCACCTAGTGTCGTTTCTTAATGTTCATAAGCATCGGAACAGTGGCAGACAGAGATGCGTTCATATCTTGTGACAAAAGCTCTGTCAGTGTGATCATTGGCTTGAGAACATTGACTATGTCCTCTGCCGTTCTCCACTGGGATGTGATCTCTAGATCACGGTCGGACCGGTTGCTGACACTTGAATCCGTCAGCACTGCTGAAACTGGCCCTCTTTGCTCTAACAGGCGATCGAGCATCAGATAGACAGAATTCCATCGAGTGGGAACATCTTGCACAAGTTTATGCTCGGCTACATTCTGTTCTCTTTGTTTTACTGCAAGTGCTTTGGTGGCCTTTGCGCTTTTTTTTGGAAGTGTGAAACAAGGAGCCTTGCAGCAGCAACAGTGCGACATACGGGGTCTTTCTTTAATGCGCTGTTTATGCACAGTTGTAGTGTATGCCCTGCGCAACGGACTCCCTTTACAGTTCCCCACGATGGGTCCTGGGACAGTTGATTGGTGCATGCAACCATATTCGTTGCATTGTCATGGACAACAGAAACTATCTTAGTACCTGGAATGTCCCAATCAGAAATTACCTCTTTCAGTGTTTGTGAAATATGTTCTGCTGTATGACTTTCCTTCATTTTTTTGTTTCTAACACAAAATTTTCCAGTCGCCAGTCTTCAATAATAAAGTGGGCCGTAGCTGTCAGATATGCCTCCATTTGCAGCGAGGTCCAAATATCTGTGGTGAGGCTGACTGCTTCGCAATTGTTTATTAACCTGGAAACCTCTGCCCGTGTGGACGTGTATTTCGCATCCACCGCATGCATAACCGTCTCTCTTTTGGGGACGGTGTATCCTGGCTCAAGTGTGCGCATTAATTCTTTAAAACCTTCTCCTTCCATAATGTTCACTGGCCTCATGTCAAGCGCAACAAACTCTGCAATTTTGTCCGTGATTTCTCTCTTCCTCTTGGACAATGGTGGTCTTAAATCTAGCTTTCTTTGAGTTAGTCTTGGCACCGCTCCAGTACTACTAGATGAACCGTTGTCATCAATCTGATACTGTGGGTGAATCTAGAGCAGTGGTTTTCAAACCCTGGGTCGCGACCCTCGGGTGGGTCGCAAGGCTTAAAAAATGGGTCGTCATGATTTAAGGAAAATTAAAAATAAAATAAAAATAATTTATTTTCATAAAATCTGTCTATAAGCCTATATAAAAGGAATAAATCTGCGAAATATATTTGACTTAATTAACAGATTAACAAAACTAAAGAAAAAACTGTGTGACCGTGTGCTGCTGAGTTTGGTCCATTTTTGTGAGGTGCGGCGCTCCGCAAACAGCTTCACGGAAAGGAAACCCAGACGACAGAAAGCACATCTTGTTCTCTTTATTTTACAAATGCACAAAGTCTACACAAATAAAAGTAAAGACTTTGCAGTTTTGAATGATGTCCTTTCACTCTGTTCGATCGCGCCGGCGCCTCACGTGCACACAACATATTCCAGCATTGCAAACTTGACAGCCTGTTCATTATCAAAATAAAATAGTCAACCTAACATATAAAAAGTTACACTGCTCAGTTTAATAGTCAGTAGTACAGTTCGTGTCATTCAGCGTGAGCACCGCCGCTGTGGTGTTTACAAGCACATTTTTGTGGGTGAAGAGGATGATTTTTTCCATCGATATTGGAACGTGAGTGAATTACAAAGCCTATAATAAATAATAGTTTAGCATCCAAATACATTGTGAAATATGGAAACATTTGGATTTGAATGAGAGAGTTAGGCTACGTGAGCCCATCGCCTGTTACTTTCGGTTTTGGCTTGTTTATAGTTGCTTATATTTTTAATTTTTGTTCTGTTCCGAATACCGTTAAATTTAAAGGATTTGTTGTGGAGTGAGGGGGACTAAAATAGCATATAGCTATGTTTGTAGTGTTTATAATGTTTGTAGTACATTAGAACATTTAGTTTTATTTACCGGTATTATTTCTGAATGCAATAAAATGCGACTTATACGTGACTTACATGTTTTTTTTTTCAAAAACAAACAAAGAAATTTGCAGTGTATATTTTTAAGCATGCAGCAAACGATAGTAAACTATTAATCGGTTAAAATTCTTACTGTTGGTTAACGGTTAACCAGTTAATTACCATCCCATTTATAGCTTAGATCAAATTAGTGGAGAATCAACTTTGCGTTGCGAACGCGTCAAGGATCAGCCAAGTGCACGTGCATCATCAAAAGCGGTTGTGTGGAAAAATGCTGAGCTGAATTTGTGCCATCTCGTGGTTTAAAGGAGAATACAGTCAAGTGGCCCATTGTATATAAGTATTCTTATGCTTGGCTTGACTTGTTTGCATGTAAATGCTTGTAGGCCTATATATGGGTGGCGTCGATTAAAAAAAAAAAAGAAAAAGAGGGTTGCTCTTAAAAAAGTTTGAAAACCACTGATCTAGAGAGAGACGAATATATCTTATAAGTCCCAACATCGTATGCTATTCGTAAATTAATAGAGCCATTACTGTCTATAAATAAAAGAGTGGACAGTCTTGTGTTTGCCCAGAATCTTACCCGTTTTAAGTGTTGCTGAGTGGGACATGAGCTGTTTTCGCCCAACTTGCATCTTACTTTTTTTGGATCATCTTTTACCATTTCAAAGTGCATCAACACTTTAGATTTTCTTAGCCCAGACATCATTAAAGATTAAATCCCTGCCGCCAAGATGCTCTTCTGTCGGTCACGGATCATGGAGAGTGAAACTTAAAGGGGTCATGAACTGAGAAATAAAATTTTCCTTGAGCTTTTGACATATAAGAGGTCATCATACTATAGGAATATCCTGTAAGTTTCAGAACTGAAAACTTCCTTGTTAGTCCAATAAAAGCTTTTATTGACACCAGGCCCAGCAAACGACAGGTTTTTCAAAGTGGGGATCTATAACGTCAAAGGGAGGCAAGCACCGCCTCTGCAGAAGAAGATCAACTCCTACAGGCAGCATCACTGCCTGTTTAGGTAGCCCACCGATTCGTGCATGACATCCAATAGAATAGGTAGCCTAAAAGTAACGTAGGCCTACGTGGTGTTAAACCAGATCGAGCTACCAAGCAATAAACATGCCGTTGAGGATTACAAAATATTGTGCAGTGCCTGGACTCGACAGTAATGCAACATGTAAGTAACTGTGTTAATTCTAATGCCTGATCTGAAATGTAATGATTCATGTACAGTCAGATGTTCTTTGTCTGTGTGTCAGTAAATCAAACCAGTGACTAAATGTCAACTTGCGTTGTTTCTCTTAGTAGGATGAAAATAATCTATTATTTGATGGTGATTAAATTCAATAAAGAAAGCGATCAAAGAAAGCTCCCTTTGCAATCGTTGGAGCAGCGCGCGCTGGAGCTGTCAATCAAACTGCGAGAGTTTATCAGTGACGCGTTTATCAGTGACTCTTGTTTTATTCAACGAATCTCTTAACTATATCACGTTTGCACAGTTAGTGAAGATGAAAGCATTCATTAGTGTACAGAAACTGAGTTGCAATGACGAGATCACTGCTTTCATGCGCTTAAGATCTAAATGTAATGCAACACTTTTCACGATTAGTTAACCGTGAGAGCTGTAATAGTAAAAACGCGCTAAAAGAGAGAGTAATACTGTTTCAAATGGAAAGACGTTAGCCAATCACAGCAGTGGGCGTTTACACTGAACTCTCACAGCAGACACGCCCCTTAAAACAGAGCGTTCAAACCAGAGGGCTAAAATCAGGGTCGGAAAAGTGCCTTTTATTTATAAATTATGACAATTTTTGATGTAAAGAGCATTCTAAGGGTTAGGATCCAAAAGCAACTTTATTTAAAGGGTAATCCACAATCGTAGTCAGAGAAAAGGCAAAAGGTCATAGACAGGTAGGCAGTCCAATCAGGCAAACAAAACAAGGGACAGAGGCAAAAGGGTAATCCGGGATACAGGCAAGAATTCCAACAAAACCGAGAGACATGAAACCAGGGATAACGCCCAGAAATGCAGTGTGAAACAAAACAAGACTTAGCAAAGAATGACAGGCTGAACAGGCTAGATATAGGCAGAGGTATTGAGGTAAATGAGACACAGGTGTAAACAGTGAGTGCTGAAGAGTCCGGGCAAAGGATTATGGGTGATGTAGTCTATGATGGAATGACAGTCCGGGTTGGAGTGCCCTCTGGTGGTGATCAGGGGCACTCACACTGGTGAATTGTTACAGCTAGATAGCACACCACTGGACTAGCCTTTTTTTTTGTAAGATACCAAAAGAGATTTATGCATTTTGTTTGTTTTGTGTGACATGTTTGTCATGTGTGACTACTGTGCATCTAACATAATAATATGGTAAATGTGGCATCCTAATTATGGAAAAAAAAAAAACATGCAAATTTCTGGAAATGACCACCACAAAATTTTACCACCAAAGTCATTTTGATCTAAAAATGATATATATGCAGAATGCAGAATCACAAAATTACTCACAATTAATTTATTTAAATTGAACAAAGTATCAGTAAACTTGCACTCCCCCATAGCTCAATATACAGTGGGGAGAACAAGTATTTGATACACTGCCGATTTTGCAGGTTTTCCTACTTACAAAGCATGTAGAGGTCTGTAATTTTTATCATAGGTACTTTTCAACTGTGAGAGACGGAATCTAAAACAAAAATCCAGAAAATCACATTGTATGATTTTTAAATAATTAATTTGCATTTTATTGCATGACATAAGTATTTGATCACCTACCAACCAGTAAGAATTCCGGCTCTCACAGACCTGTTAGTTTTTCTTTAAGAAGCCCTCCTGTTCTCCACTCATTACCTGTATTAACTGCACCTGTTTAAACTCGTTACCTGTATAAAAGACACCTGTCCACACACTCAATCAAACAAACAGACTCCAACCTCTCCACAATGGCCATCAGGGATAAAACTGTAGACCTGCACAAGGCTGGGATGGGCTACAGGACAATAGGCAAGCAGCTTGGTGAGAAGGCAACAACTGTTGGCGCAATTATTAGAAAATGGAAGAAGTTCAAGATGACGGTCGATCTCCCTCGGTCTGGGGCACCATGCAAGATCTCACCTCGTGGGGCATCAATGATCATGAGGAAGGTGAGGGATCAGCCCAGAACTACACGGCAGGACCTGGTCAATGACCTGAAGAGAGCTGGGACCACAGTCTCAGAAAACCATTAGTAACACACTACACTGTCATGGATTAAAATCCTGCAGAGCACGCAAGGTCCCCCTGCTCAAGCCAGCGCATGTCCAGGCCCGTCTGAAGTTTGCCAATGACCATCTGGATGATCCAGAGGAGGAATGGGAGAAGGTCATGTGGTCTGATGAGACAAAAATAGAGCTTTTTGGTCTAAACTCCACTCGCCGTGTTTGGAGGAAGAAGAAGGATGAGTACAACCCCAAGAACACCATCCCAACCGTGAAGCATGGAGGTGGAAAAATCATTCTTTGGGGATGCTTTTCTGCAAAGGGGACAGGACGACTGCACCGTATTGAGGGGAGGATGGATGGGGCCATGTATTGCGAGATCTTGGCCAACAACCTCCTTCCCTCAGTAAGAGCATTGAAGATGGGTCGTGGCTGGTCTTCCAGCATGACAACGACCCGAAACACACAGCCAGGGCAACTAAGAAGTGGCTCCGTAAGAAGCATCTCAAGGTCCTGGAGTGGCCTAGCCAGTCTCCAGACCTGAACCCAATAGAAAATCTTTGGAGGGAGCTGAAAGTCCGTATTGCCCAGCGACAGCCCTGAAACCTGAAGGATCTGGAGAAGGTCTGTATGGAGGAGTGGGCCAAAATCCCTGCTGCAGTGTGTGCAAACCTGGTCAAGAACTACAGGAAACGTATGATCTCTGTAATTGCAAACAAAGGTTTCTGTACCAAATATTAAGTTCTGCTTTTCTGATGTATCAAATACTTATGTCATGCAACAAAATGCAAAATCGGCAGTGTATCAAATACTTGTTCTCCCCACTGTATGTCTGTGATTGGCTACAAAGCTCAACGCTGCAAAAACACGTTGTGAATAGAAACCTTTGGCGCTCTTCACGGAGCGATTCACAGGCGGCTGCCAAAATATTTTAAATTCAGGAAAAATCCTGGGTGCTTTAATAATAGCATTGCGTATATGCAGTGTTGGGAATGTTACTTTGGAAATGTAGTAGGTTACAGATTACAAGTTACCCTATTTAAAATGTAATAAGTAGTTTTTGATTACTTTTCTAAATTTCTAACTGTTAATCATTTTCAAACATTTAACCTCTAAAAATCAAAGATAGTTATATTTAGTTATACTTAAAAGAAAACACAATTCCAGATCATTATACTGTAGTAAAAAACATCATGGTTTTCTTCTTACTGATATTAAAAAAACAGTAAAATCTGCACACCACTGTGTGTGTAAAGGGAAAACATTACCATATAAGGCCTAATATTGATTTCTCACTAACAGAAGCAAGAATAGATTGTAGTTTCATACTCACTGGCAACCCAAACAGACTCCCCCAGTGTAGCTGTCATGGAATTGTTGTTTTTTTTCAATAAAGTTATATTCCACCTAAAATATTGTTTAGACTCAATGACCAATCGTTGTTAGTTAAATAGCTCTATTTTGCAAGTCAAACGGGGCAAACTACTAGAGAGATTTGTCTACTAGGTGGTGCTGCAGATTAACATTCATCATAGGAGATGCTTCCTCAGGTTCGACATTAAAACCTTCGATGTCGATGTCATTTTAATAGTTGGCAAACACATTTTGCACTGAACTGTTATATTTGCACCCTTTTCTAATTAATGGATTAAATGAGTTTTAAATTTGCAGCATTGGAAGGCATTTTTATCACTAGCCATGGTGGCAACTCTCAGACAGGTTGTAGCCTAAAGCTTTCAGCAGCGATGTGGATTGATGTAATTGGCAGACGTGGTGCGCTGAAAATTCAAACAAGAGAGCCAATCAAAAGCATCAGAATAGCATCGCTTTACAAAACAGCCTTTAAATGGCAGGAGGCTTCATGCACATCAAAAACAGGCAAAGCAACAAATTAATATTATTCAGAAAATATTCAGATGTAACCCCCTTAGTAATCGTTAACATTTTCATAAGTAACTTAATTACAAATTTTTTCTCAGTAACTAACGGATTACAGTTATATTTATTTTGTAATTAAATTAAGTAACTCCATTACATGTAACTAGTTACTCCCCAATACTGCGTATATGTAATATCATTGCGTATATGTGACATCATTGAGTGATTACATAAACGATCTGTTGAATTGTTTTATTGAATCGGTTCATTGAAATGAACTGTCCGAAAGAACCAGTTTTTCAGAAGAGAATCAGACTTCCCATGGTCCACCAGCTAGACCAGAACTATACCAGCTTAAACCAGCCTGGACCAACATGGAATTCATGCTGGTTTATTCTGTATTTTTCAGCAGGGCTATTTTTTTTCTCCTTTGCAGAGATCTATGACTTCACTGAAATGTATAGATATGCTACGTACTGCATATTACAAATTTACACAACAACAGGATATGGTGATATAAAGGCAACAAACTTGATGGCATGTGTTATGCTAATGATTCTGTCTAAAATTCAAGTGGTTTATAAACAAGAGAACACGGCAGGAAGCCTTTGAGAAAAAAAAAACTGCAGGTAATTGTAAACATTGCATCTTAATTAAAGTGTGTATGACATTGAAAAGTGTTTGGTCATTTGCAAGTAATTTTTACTCTACTTATGATTTATTTCCGAATAACCTTGTTATCTGTTCCAGACTATACAGGGGTACATGAAGCATGAGAGAATATCATCTGCATTACAAAAAACGGGACATGCGCAGAGTTTCTGTTCAAAAGCATCCCCCGCTCTTTGAAAGTGGAGGTTGTGTCAAGGTAAACAAACCTAAGGCTGTGTATCCACCAAAGCGTTTTTAGACACCTGAAAAAGCCTAGCTGTGGGCGCTTAAGAGCGCTATGGCAGTTCAGCGTTTTTTTTGTTTGTTTTTTTCAGTTGAGACTCTTTGCTTGCTATGATTAGGGGCTGTAGCCCCTATTGTATCCGTTAGTTTTCTTATTCTGCTTCCCGAATGGGAATCTATGGCAGCCCTATGAACGGAACATGAGAAAATAATGAAATTTTGCACAATTCTAGAGATCGTAATGAACAGTGATTTGACCCATTTTGGGTCTATAGTGCCACCACCCGTTCAAAAATTTGCTTATCTAAAGGTTATAACTTTTTAACCCTTTGTTCTAGAAAAATTTAACTGTACACCTACACTAGTACACCTGATTCCTCTCATCATGCTGATCACATTCAACATCTGACATTAAGACTCCGCCCATTACAGTAATGGCCATTTTGAAAAGTACAGTATTCCGTTTTCTCGCCAATCCTCCTTCAAATGTTGTCCAATTCTTACGAAAATTGGATCAGATGATCTTTGGACCAAGCCACACACACAGACATGACTAAACAAATGTTTTTTATTCATCTTTGTTTAAAAGTTATGATATCATGAACTCTTTATGAACACTTTATTTGAACCATGATCTGATGGTCCACGCCAAATTTGGGAACAGCGCCACCTACAGGTCATGAAATATGAAAAATGGCTATTTTTGCTAATAACTTTTGAGCAGTTTAATCTTGGTGTCAGACCGAATCCATAAATACTGATTTTTCCAGGATCGGATTAACCACGTGTCATAAATTGCAATAGCTTTTTTTGACATACATTATATTGCCAAAAGTATTGGGACACCCCTCCAAATCACTGAATTCAGGTGTTCCAATCACTTCCATGGCCAAAGGTGTATAAAATCAAGCACCTAGCCATGCAGACGCTTTTACAAACATTTGTGAAAGAATGGGTCGCTCTCAGGAGCTCAGTGAATTCAAGCGTGGTACCGTGATAGGTTGCCACCTGTGCAATAAGTCCATTTGTGAAATTTCCTCACTATAAAATATTCCACGGTCAACTATTAGTGGTATTATAACAGTGGAAGCAATTGGGAACAACAGCAACTCAGCCACGAAGTGGTAGGCCACGTAAAATCACAGAGCGGGGTCAGCGCATGCTGAGGTGCACAGTGCACAGAAGTCGCCAACTTTCTGCAGAGTCAATAGCTAGAGACCTCCAAACTTCGTGTGGCCTTCAGATTAGTTTAAGAACAATGCGTAGAGAGCTTCATGGAATGGGTTGGAGTGACGAATCACGCTTCTGGCAATCCAATGGACGAGTCTGGGTTTGGCGGTTGCCAGGAGAACGGTACTTGTCTGACTGCATTGTGCCAAGTGTAAAGTTTGGTGGAGGGGGGATTATGGTGTGGGGTTGTTTTTCAGGAGTCGGGCTTGTCTCTTAGTTCCAGTGAAAGGAACTCTTAATGCTTCAGCATACCAAGACATTTTGGACAATTTCATGCTCCCAACTTTGTGGGAACAGTTTGGGGATGGCCCCTTCCTGTTCCAACATGACTGCACACCAGTGCACAAAGCAAGGTCCATAAAGACATGGATGAGCGAGTTTGGTGTGGAGGAACTTGACTGGCCTGCAAAGAGTCCTGACCTCAACCCGATAGAACACCTTTGGGATGAATTAGAGCAGAGACTGCGAGCCAGGCCTTCTCGTCCAACATCAGTGCCTGACCTCACAAATGCGCTTCTAGAAGAATGGTCAAAAATTCCCATAAACACACTCCTAAACCTTGTGGAAATCCTTCCCAGAAGAGTTGAAGCTGTTATAGCTGCAAAGGGTGGGCCAACTCCATATTAAACCCTACGGATTAAGAATGGGATGTCATTAAAGTTCGTGTGCATGTAAAGGCAGGTGTCCCAAAACTTTTGGTAATATAGTGTATCTTCACAAACTTTGGTAGGGTATGCCTGTCCGCCATATTAAAGTAAATGAAAAACAGCGTGAAATAGAAGCTCAGCGCCTCGTCACTAAAAACATGGCGCTCCCATTTAAAACAATTGGGAAAATATGCTAGCTTTGGGGAAAAAAATGCTTTGGTGGAGTGAGAGATGAGTCAAAATTACTGTCTTGAAGTGATCAACAGCATACCATTGCTAACAGACATTAAGATGAAAATAATAGGGGTGCACAATATATCAATGGTTATGATCATTTTTGAATAACATGCTGTTTTTTTATTCAAAGTTTCATTATTGCTATTTTGATTCAGATTTAGAATCTGCACGCGGCATTTCAAGAGGCACCAGTTATTCTCCCACTTTACAGAGCCTGTCCTGAGGGAACTTTCCACAAGAATTCTCTTCCAATGTTTCCCTGCTGGTGAGCATTTGATAAATCTTTGATTGTCTATAAATGGAAGAGAAATTGGCGTCAAGCTTACAACATTACTGAAGAACTATTGTTGCATATTGATTTTTTTACTTTGTTTTTTAAAGGGGAATTTATTTACAGAAGGGAAGACATTTGCACTGGAATATATATGATAATAATTGGCATGGTTAATCTGTGCCTGGACTCGAGGTAAAATTGCTTCTCAGCGTCTTTCTGCTGGAGCAGCTTTTGGTGAACACACTTTACTGCAATCTACACACTGCCGTAGCCGCAAACTATGTGGATATTGCCATACTCTCCAAAGACTCTTTGAAAAGTCTGGGTCTCTTATATCCAGCTGCTATGAGCAATTTGCTAAAGAAAGCATCTGATATTCTACATCCGTAGGATACTTGTCATGCTTCTTTTCTGTGACTGATAGTAGTTTGTTGATCAAATACAAACCCGATTCCAAAAAAGTTGGGACACTGTACAAATTGTGAATAAAAACAGAATGCAATGATGTGGAAGTTTCAAATTTCAATATTTTATTCAGAATACAACATAGATGACATATCAAATGTTTAAACTGAGAAAATGTATCATTTTAAGGGAAAAATAAGTTGATTTTAAATTTCATGGCATCAACACATCTCAAAAAAGTTGGGACAAGGCCATGTTTACCACTGTGTGGCATCCCCTCTTCTTTTTATAACAGTCTGCAAACGTCTGGGGACTGAGGAGACAAGTTGCTCAAGTTTAGGAATAGGAATGTTGTCCCATTCTTGTCTAATACAGGCTTCTAGTTGCTCAACTGTCTTAGGTCTTCTTTGTCGCATCTTCCTCTTTATGATGCGCCAAATGTTTTCTATGGGTGAAAGATCTGGACTGCAGGCTGGCCATTTCAGTACCCGGATCCTTCTTCTACGCAGCCATGATGTTGTAATTGATGCAGTATGTGGTCTGGCATTGTCATGTTGAAAAATGCAAGGTCTTCCCTGAAAGAGACGACGTCTGGATGGGAGCATATGTTGTTCTAGAACTTGGATATACCTTTCAGCATTGATGGTGCCTTTCCAGATGTGTAAGCTGCCCATGCCACACGCACTCATGCAACCCCATACCATCAGAGATGCAGGCTTCTGAACTGAGCGCTGATAACAACTTGGGTTGTCCTTGTCCTCTTTAGTCCGGATGACATGGCGTCCCAGTTTTCCAAAAAGAACTTCAAAAGTGCCGTCTAAGGGCCCGAAGATCACGGGCATCCAGTATGGTTTTCCGGCCTTGACCCTTACGCACAGAGATTGTTCCAGATTCTCTGAATCTTTGGATGATATTATGCACTGTAGATGATGATAACTTCAAACTCTTTGCAATTTTTCTCTGAGAAACTCCTTTCTGATATTGCTCCACTATTTTTCGCCGCAGCATTGGGGGAATTGGTGATCCTCTGCCCATCTTGACTTCTGAGAGACACTGCCACTCTGAGAGGCTCTTTTTATACCCAATCATGTTGCCAATTGACCTAATAAGTTGCAAATTGGTCCTCCAGCTGTTCCTTATATGTACATTTAACTTTTCCGGCCTCTTATTGCTACCTGTCCCAACTTTTTTGGAATGTGTAGCTCTCATGAAATCCAAAATGAGCCAATATTTGGCATGACATTTCAAAATGTCTCACTTTCCACATTTGATATGTTATCTATATTCTATTGTGAATAAAATATAAGTTTATGAGATTTGTAAATTATTGCATTCCTTTTTTATTCACAATTTGTACAGTGTCCCAACTTTTTTGGAATCGGGTTTGTAGATAGCTGTGTGGTTGGTAAATTGTTAAGTGTGACTGCAAGTCCATATTATTTTAGGATATTTTGTTCATTTGCATTGGAATAATTTGTAATGTAATATTAATGTATATAATGATGCTGCTGATGAAAGCAATAGCGTGTTCGTTTGTCATGTTCTATTTGTCCGACTAAATTACAAAATTTCCACATGAAATAAAAACTTGCATACCATTACTTTGTGCTGACAATTTATTCTCCAGTGTATTCTACTCTCGGAAAATACATATATTTAATTATTTTATATGTGTGTCAGTCAATTCTGTTCAGTTTCAGTTATCATGGACATTCAGTTTGTTTTCACATGTCACATGTCCTGTGTAATTCCTGCCAATCCTTGGTTACCATGATCACTTCATTATGAGTTAATTCTGTTCAGCTGTGTTTGCTCATTACCTTGTTTGTGTTCCTATATAAGTTCTTCCTTTTCAGTCACTCCTTATCCTTTCACAGTCTACACTACATTGGTTATTAATACGATACAGAATTACTTATTAAAGTGCTGTTATATCTACTCAAAGATTTGCATGGCTTAGCACTAAAGTATGTTTCTGATTTAATCAGTCTCAGAGGTCACTTCGCTCAAATGATCAGCTATGTCTTACGGTTCCTTGATCTCATCTGAAATGTAATGGAGACCAGGATTCTTAAAGCTTCTAAGAATCCTCTCAGAAAGCTCCTAATTTAGCTTAACTTCTACGTAGGAGTCTTAGCTTAAGAGTGATTCAGGACCGTTCTGAGAGCAACTCTAAACGAGGAAAATACAAAAACTTTTATCTTAGTGAGGAGGCGGGGCTGACCCCGTTGCTATGTATGACACAGTCTTTTGAAGACTGTGATTGGTTGGTTGTCCAAGAAGGAAAAAAAAGCATATACTTATTTTAAGTATAGAGTCTATATAAACCTTCACTTTGAAATTACAGGCGTCATTTTTCCTGTTTTACCGTACACACATTTTATATATATATATATATATATATACTTTATTTTTTATTTACCATGCTGTTAATGTTGTACTTAATGTATTTGTTAGGAAATGAATAGCGACACAATAATGTTCTGAAATTACTGTAATTGTGTGGTCACTTTGCTTATAGAAGGTTGTGACAGACCCAAATCATCACTGCTGCATAGTTGCATTTTTCCAGTTGCCAAACATGTTAATGTAGTGTTTACTTCCATTTCTGGCGTTATGGCATTTCTGCGCTGTGTCCGAGATGTTAGCATGTCTCTAATAAGATCGGTCACAAACATGATCCCTGCACGATCTAATGTGTAGTGTCTTATTAACTCAATCATGCATTGTGTGCAACACATTTCTTCTCCCTCTTCGTGTTTCGTCCATTTTCTCCGCTGCTAAAGAAGCTTTTAAGCCTCTTAGAAGTCCTCGTCCGTACTCCCAACAATTTTGGACCTTAAAGGGATAGTTCACCCAAAAATGAAAAGCCCATGATTTACTCACCCTCAAGTCATCCTAGGTGTATATGACATTCTTCTTTCAGACGAATACAATTGGAGTTATATTAAAAAAGTCCTGGCTAATCCAAGCTTTATAATGGCAGTGAATTGTTTCGTTTATGTCCATAAAAGTGCATCTATTCATCATATAACTGCTCCACACGGTTCCGGGGGGTTAATAAAGGCCTTCTGAAGCGAAGTGATGCGTTGTGTAAGAAAAATATCCAGATTTAAAACTTTATAGACTAAGATAACTAACTTCCGGCGGATTGCCATACGCAGCGATTTACAGCGAAAGAGTAACCCTTGACCCTTGAACCCTTGACACATGCGTATTGACGAACGCAGAAGTGCAGAGGATAAAGCAAAACACCGGTCATGAATTAGTCTAAAACGAGAATTTTTAAAGAGAAATGGCGGAGGATTTCGATATAAGAGAAGAGGGGCTTGAGTTTGTTGCCCAGCCCTATCCGCGAGAGGCGTCAAAGCTTGCAATGCTCCTATACATCGCGTCAGGGGTTACTCTTTTGCCATAAGTCGAATTGCGTACAGCTTTCCGCCGGAAGTTAGTTATTTTAGTCTATAAAGTTTTAAATATGGATATTTTTCTTACACAAATACGCCACTTAGCTTCAGAAGGCCTTTATTAACCCCCGGAGCCGTGTGGAGCAGTTATATGATGGATAGATGCACTTTTATGTACTTTTATGAACGAAACAACAATTCACTGCCATTATAATGCTTGGATTAGCCAGGACTTTTTTAATATAACTTTTATTCGTCTGAAAGAAGAATGTCATATACACCTAGGATGACTTGAGGGTGAGTAAATCATGGGCTAATTTTCATTTTTGGGTGAATTAACCCTTTAAGACCTCTTTTAAGGGTTAAGATGCTTTCTGAATGACTTTTTTCTTTACTAGGATTTTGTCTTTAATTTTAAGAGGAAACGTCCACCTTTCTAAGAATTTTCTTAGAATTTTGTCACTAGGAGCTACTCTTTGCATTAAGATTTTTCATGAATACGGGCCCAGGCCTCTGTAGCAGCATCAAGGCTCTGAAATGAGCTTCCTCAATATCACCTACATTAAGAAATGAAGTTGAGTTGAGTGAAAGAAAGAAACTAGTGTATGTTTAGTACAGCAGAGTTGAATTTTGGGAGCAGATTTCTCAAGACTTATCTTATCTCAGGGATTGCTTATCTCAAAATTGTCATAAGTTAGATTTTTAAGAAATTGTGTTTTGAAAACAAAGAGTGGCCTTTGCAGTATTTCTATCACTAAAATATTTTACATCAGGACTGGTGTACACAAAAGTCTCTTTAACTGGAACCTGTTCCCCATCTTTCACTGAAAAAACTTGTCTTTAGAGAGAAAAAAAACTTTTAGAATCAGAAAAAGAATAAGAAAAAGGAGTCTGGAGCGATGAAACTATGGTATTAGAAGCACTGCTTCCCTTCTGTTTTGCAATAACTGAGACACACATGAACTTTACACGCTCTTTAGAAGGAACTGGCCCACTTTCAAAATAAACTGAATCTGAAAGAGGTTCTTGGACTGATGGCCCAGACTTTACTGTATCTGACTGTGTAAACTGATCAGTACCCAACAATTTATTACGATGAAGCAAGCAAACATGCATTTAGAAAGTGTGCATCGCCATGTCTCCCGCTTTATTATGGGTGACAATGAAAACTTTTCAAAAACTGAACTAGGAACATGAATATTGTCCAAATGTTTCGTAAAACCTGAGCCAGAAAACAGCTTTCGGCAACTGTGCTGAACACAAACAAGTCTATTCTTTAGAGTTGGGATAGAAGCCATGTTCAGACTTCAGTGAATGAGCATCTGCATGCAACCCTTCACATCTGACACAGAGAAACATTCTCTTTTAACCCCTTACTAGACAGCCCCCATTTTGGCAAGTGGGGCATAAATGGCATACCCAAAATAAAAAGGTTGCTGCTCATAAGTCATTCTGGATAGACACATAATCAGCATATATTTAGAAAGCTGACACTTAAGAGTTTACAGTTCAAGACTCAGAATTACTCAGACTGTTATTAATATGGAGATATACACCGATCAGTCATAACATTATGACCACTGACTGAATAACACTGATTATCTTTTTATCATGGCACCTGTTAGTCGGTGGGATATATTAGCCAGCAAGTGAACATTTTGTCCTCAAAGTTGATGTGTTAAGCCCAATTTATACTTTACACATGCTCCCTCTGCATGTGTAACTGCATGTCGACGCAGAAGTATAAATAAAAATCGACACATAGCCCACGGCATAGAGGCTACGCCGCAGGTCCGATGCAGAAGTATAAATCAGCCTTTAGAAGCAAGAAAAATGGGCAAGCGTAAGGATTTGAGCGAGTTTGACAAGGGCCAAATTTTGATGGCTAGACGACTGGGTCAAAGCATCTCCAAAACTGCAGATCTTGTGGGGTGTTCCTGGTCTGCAGTGGTCAAAAGTGGTCCAAGAAAGGAACAGTGGTGAACCGGCGACAGGGTCATGGGCGGCCAAGGCTCAATGATGCACGTGGGGAGTGAAAACAAACAGCGATCAAACAGACGAGCTACTGTAGCTCAAATTGATCAAGAAGTTAATGCTGGTTCTGATAGAAAGGTGACAGAATACACAGTGCATCGCAGTTTGTTGCATATGGGGCTGCATAGCCGCAGACCAGTCAGGGTGCCCATGCTGACCCGTCCACCGCCGAAAGCGCCAACAGTGGGCATGTGAGCATCAGAACTGGACCACGGAGCAATGGAAGAAGGTGGCCTGGTCTGATGAATCACGTTTTCTTTTGAATCCCGTGGATGGCAGGGTGTGTGTGCGTCGCTTACCTGGGGAACACATGGCACCAGGATGCACTATGGGAAGAAGGCAAGCCGGCGGAGGCAGTGTGATGCTTTGGGCAATGTTCTGCTGGGAAACCATGGGTCCTGCTATCCATGTGGATGTTACTTTGACACGCACCACCTACCTAAGCATTGTTGCAAACCATGTACACCCTTTCATGGAAACGGTATTCCCTGGTGGCTGTGGCCTCTTTCAGCAGGATAATGCACCCTGCCACAAAGCAAAAATGGTTCAGGAATGGTTTGAGGAGCACAACAATGAGTTTGAGGTGTTGACTTGGCCTCCAAATTCCCCAGATCTCAATCCAATTGAGCATCTGTGGGATGTGCTGAACATCATTTTATCATAAACCGTGATCAAATGTTGAAGCTGGAGTCTTTAATCTTTCTAATGATACTCAGTTTGTCCAGATCAGAGTGTGATGTTTTAATGTGCAATGAATGTTGAACAACAATAATCTGGGGCCGTCGGCGATCTTTGAACGTAAAGGAGTTAATATCCATACGTAAATATCAGTTCAGATGTTATTCAGCAGTTTAGTTTGCAGTTCTTTTACTCTTTTTTTGTTTTTCCAACATCTATATTATAGACAGTGGTCTGCAGCAAAGTTTAGAAGTTGATGAGAGTGTTGTCATGGGATTGTTAAAAACATAGAGCTCATACAAAGCACCCACAGAACCAGCTGTTTGATGAACCAGATATACGCTTATTATCCAGGGCAGTCTAGTGCAATATCATCTCAACTCCTCCTATATGGCTAGAAGTAAGAGTGCTCCGATTGATAGGGCTCCAATTGTTATCGCCTGATAATAGCTTTATATAGTTGGATTGGTGGTCTCTATAAAAGCCGATCAGAAGAGCCGATAAGATGACGCAAAACTCGAGAGTCAATTGGCAGTTCTACCAGGTGTCTGAAAAGGACAATAAATATGCAGCGTCTTTTTGGAGATCGGAGACATTGCAACGACAGCAACCCTACAGCAATGACAGCAAGAATCAAGGGCTGTGCAATTTTAGTGAATTTCTTTCCTTCTCAGCTGTGCGCTTTCGTTCATCAAAAGATCTGCATTTCAGATCTGGAACAATATTTCGCAGCTACTTCCTGTCGCATGCACATGCTCTCAAGAGGCCAATACCGCAAGTGTTTATTACATTAAACTCACACTAACGGAGTACTTTTTTAACTACACATTAACAGTTTGAAGCCAATGATTTGTGGTTAAGACTGTTAAAAGCTTAATGTTTTGCCATTTAGGCTCTTCTTTTCCCCCAGAGTCTGTGTGTAGTTTTAAGCTGTCCATGTTTACCTTTTGTATGAACTTTCGTTTGTCAGCAAGTTTTCCTTCAATTTTTACAATGGTGAAAGTCCCCAGCCTGACTTTTTTTTTTTGCACTTTCGTGGCTATTGGTGTACCTTGTCCCTCACTTTAAACTTGCTCTCTTACCCCTTTAAGTCTTTCTCTTTGTTACGTGCTTGATGTTATAGAGGGATGATTGCGTTACATTTAAGTGAGATATAATCTCTACAACATTGTCACGTCTGTCTGCTTGTTTGGTCTTCCTGTTGTGTTTTGATTCTGTCACATGTTCCTTTGTCTTAGTTTCCCACCACTTGTCTGTTTCCTAGGTTACCCTCGTTAGTTTAGTTCTGTTCAGCTGTGTTTAGTTAATTATCTTGTTTCTGTCTGCTATTAAAGTTTCTTTTGTTGACTCAGTCTTTGTCTAGTCACTGTTATGTAAGGTTGTGTTTCCGTTGCCTGTCTGCATGTTCCTGTGAAGTTAAGATTAAAGTTTATTTTTGATTGTGATCTTCTGAGTCTTCAGCCTGTTTCTGGCTCACCAACCGTTACAAACATGTTAAATCAACAGGAACAACCAATGAAACGGTTACACGAACAATACAAGAAACTGTGGAAACATGAGTTCAATATATACACAATGACTTGACAAGACACACCTGTGAACATGATTAAACAATGAACCAATGAGAACAACAAATTAAACATGGAAGCACATGACATGATCACATGAGGACAAGGGAATCACATAACAAAGGGGAGCACATGGCAGGATAACATAACTGAAAACCACAAAATAAAACATGAACATGAAACAAAACCAAAACTAGACGTGAAATTGTGTTGCTCAGTCTTACCCATGATACTGCAAAAAGGTCATGATGCCTATCCACAGCAATGTATAAAAACTTATTTCATTAATCAATAATTAACACAGGTGTCCACTTTACATTAAGGTTCACTTTCACAGGTTATTAAGTTGACTTGAGAGAGCCAACTTACTGAAATGCTATATAAACTTAATATTATTATTATTATTCTTGCTAAAACCGTTGACTGCTACTCCTCCTAGTGTTTTAAAGCTACCAAACTCGGCTCAGACCTTCAGACTGTTCTGAAGTTAGTTGCTATATCTTTTCAGACTGATCGGACTTACGGTTTTCCTAAAAATGACGATCAAATCACGGAAAAATCCCATTGACTTTCATTGACGGAATGTTCATATGAGCCAAGACTATTCAAACTCAAACTGTCAAAATTCAAATTTTGACAGTTGGAGAGGCTCAGTAGACTCCATTAGCTGCCATTCTATGTACTATTTCTAATCTACTGAGACTCACTTACCTTCCATTCTATCTAATATTTCTAATCTATCTGTCATCTATCACTCTGAGTGAGTGAGAGAGAGTGTGTGTGTGTGTGTGTGTGTGTGTGTGTGTGTGTGTGTGTGTGTGTGTGTGTGTGTGTGTGTGTGTGTGTGTGTGTGTGTGTGTGAGAGTGTGAGTGAGTGAGTGAGTGAGTGAGTGTTTCTGTCTGTCTGTCAATCTATCTGTCTGTCTACTCACTCACTCGCTATAAACTTTCTGGTCCGGCTTTCTCAAGCCAACTTCAAAGTTTGTCTCGACTAACTTTTTTATCTAGTTAATGTTTGTAACTCATGCATAAATTGTTCACAGGTGTCCACCCTACATTAAGGTTCACAGATAACTTATATTGGAATTACATTTTTCATTATTAATATCTCATCAAGTTATGGTTGTGCTCTCTCTCATGTATTTTTTTTTTCCAAAATAAAGTTTGGTCATTTCATCTTTATAAAGAAATCAGTATTTATACATTGCTGTGGGTAGGCATCATTATCTTTTTGCAGAGTATCATGGGTAAGACTTAGTAGGGCTGGGCGGTATATCGAGTTTGTATGATATATCGATATATTTTTTATAAACGATATGGAATGAGGCAATACCGTTTATATCGATATACAGTAGATTGATACGAGCGCATCTGAAAAATAGCGGCGTACAGAGAGTGAGCTGATGCGGGGAAAGTGCATGATACAATTTGTCCTCAACATGACACATGCTTTATATTAAGGGCTTCAAAATAACTGGTAAGATATAGTTAACATGTATAGTTTAAAGCCCTGTCAGATGCTCTGAGAGATAGGCTTGTGCTGAATGACAGATAAATACTTGAGGTGTTTAATGCGTTTGAAATGTGGTGCTTTCCTCAGTGCATAACTTACATTTCACAGGTATATTCTCCATCTGTAAATGTTAGAAAGTCATGCAAATATGTCCATTTTGCTGTCAGGAGAGGCCGAGCCTTCTGCATGTGAATCTCCGCTAAAACTCAGGCTTCCGTGAATGAGCGCCGCCACGCGCATGCGCGCCAAACAGACGGAGCGCAATACAATAGGAACGCAATAATTCTAGCTAAAATATACATATTTCTAAAATATTTGTTGTTGGATAATAAATGTGCCATATGTGGAATTTTAAACCTACAAGTAAGTATATTTTTATGAAAGTGACCATTATAATGGGGTAATCAAACGTAGGCTAATATCCCAGACAGCAACATCGTGTCGGCCCACATCTGGCACGTGTTGAATCCACATGTACCAGATGTGGCCCGAATCTGGGCCGACACATGTTGCTGTCTGGGTATGCTTTTGTTTTTGTTTTCATTTTTAGTTTAGTGAATTATTAATTTTATTTTTAGATTGTAATGTTAGAATGTAATGTGATTTTAACCCCTTTTTTGCACATAATATATTGCATAGCCTACATTACATTCACTGTATTTGTTTGTAACCTTCAATATCAACATTGTTTTTAGGATATCATTGGGCAGGATGTGAAATAAAATTAATTATTATTAAAATAAACACAGATATTTTTTTTTTATCCAAATAGAAAAACGTAGAAAATACCGGGATATATACCGTGTATCGCCATTAGGGTTGGGTATCGTTTGAATTTTAACAATTCCGATTCTTATCGATTCCTAATTTCGATTCCAATAAGGTAAAAAAAAAAAAACCTTAGATATCATTCACATTTATTCTAAGTCTTATTGTAAAACATTTCATAGGAGCTGAATACCATAAACAAAAATCAACAGGCTAAAGAACACTTACACAAGGAACTTTTGCCTATGGTTTAAAAATACCAGAGGAAAAACAACTAGCCTAACTAATATAAATTTCAAGCATTATTAAAGACACTCAGTAATTAAAAAAGAACAAATAAATTATCAATTGCACAAGTAAATACAATTGAGCAAAGATATAAATATAGAAAGAAATAAACATTCAGGTACAGAAACTGTATAATCAAATGTAAAATAACACTGCACTTTATTAATAAAATATAGGCTATACATTACAAATAGTTCAATTATACACAGCGAGTGAGTTTTCTCGTTGTCTTTTGTTTGATTAATTTTGTCATAGAGACGGCATCCGGAAAATCTGCCGTCGCTTTAAGAGCTGCACGGATCACACATACGTTTTCATCTTTTCTTCTCTGTCTCAAGACATAACCAACTGTGCTTACGAGGATATTTTGACATATTTTGTGTGTATTTGTCCGTTCGTGTGCTGTGAAAAAAGACGAGGAAGCGAAATTAGTTCATTATCGCGAGAAGCCGTTCTGTGCGCACGTGTGTGTGTGTGTGTGTGTGGCACAGAATGTTTAAAATCACCTTTTCTGTGCGCACGTTTTGGATGTGTGCAGAGCACGGAAAACAGCGAGTCTTTTGCGCACACAAGAACCGATAAGTGGAACCGAAATGCGCGTTTCTTTTCGAATCACCGGTTCTGGGGAATTTGGAACCGGTTCTTGATACCCATCCCTAATCGCCATTCAACCAAAAAATACCGAGATATAATTTTTTGGCCCTATCGCCCAGCCCTAAGACTTAGTAAGTTTTGGTAAGCCACATAGTGAGAAAAGTGAAAATCATGAGATATTAATGAGGAAACCACAAATACAACATCCTTCAGTCTCACTATTTTTGATGCATCATGGAATAAATAAGGTTTTGAGTTAAATAAGTGCGAATAAATACATTAATCAAGCATTTATAGCGTGAGTTAAAAACTGCTCCCTATTTGGCACGTACTGCGTTAGTTACCCTTTTCATTCATGCAGTTATAACTGCTTATCAACCATAATGACTTATTAGTCATTAACAAACACCTTTATAAATCCTTTACAAAGGAAACCTTAAATGTAAAGTGTTACTAAAACAAGTGTCGCCAAATCAAAGAAAATATCAAAACCAAACGATTCCAGTAACTGATAACCCAAACCCTCTAAACTAACTCCCAAAAATAAAATGTAGAAACAAAACCAAAATCTTCAGTGTATTCGACGCTTTACATAAACTATGCTAACTAACTAAAACCAAAAATACAAAAAGTGGCAATCACTCTTAACCTAACTAACAATAAAGATACTACCTGTAGATGTTTGAAAATTGCTGTAAGAATTCCAATCCACAGAATTAGAAAGTTTTACAAAAACATGATCAGGTGGCAAGACCACAAACACACCGCATTCTAACTTTGGCTACAGAAAGACTACATGAATTTGGCTCTGAACTCGTCTACCCACACTCACGTTGCACTTGACCTAAGACTTAATTACATAATGCTGAATCAGTGAAAACTATCAAATGGAGTGAATAGTGCAAGTTCGAAGTTCAAGATCACATGGCGAACACATTAAAAGACATTCGATGCTGACTAGAAGGTAAAGCTCAACTGAAGGCACAGAATTGAGTGAAGTCTGATGCTGATCTGGCTCACTACTCAAGCAGTGACAAACAAGGCCTTTTATCCAGCCGGCACATCAGCGTATTGGTCGAGTGTCGTGTCGTCACAACTATGATTAACAGTCGAGTTGTCCAATGATCGTGAACCTAAGAGCAGAATATAGAAACAGCGGAGAAGAGCAAGCGAGGGAATTTCTAAATTCCAGGGCAGCATCTTGTATTTTTGACAGGTCTTGGAGGCCACTGGATAAGGATCCTGATGCAATTATTCTTTCAACCTGGACTTCTTTCACCTGAGACAAAACACAGACATATGCCAAATCAGTTACACTAGCAGCAAAAGACGTGCATACATTTGAATTATTACACCTTCAAACTAGAAAATATGGTTTCACTCTATTTTCATGGTCTCATTAGTCATTAGGACCTTGTCTCACGACTGAACTTAAAGTAATCGAGAGAACTGGGTTGTCAATTTTTTTATGTAATGTGGAAAAATGTGGCCTTCAAATGAGTGTCCCAGGTGTCAGTTTTGGATCCCACCAACTACATCTATCACTCTACAGCTCTCGCCTGGTCGCCCACTGAAGCTAAACAGGGTTGAGTCTGGTCAGTACCTGGATGGGAGTCCTCCTGGGACAACTAGGTTGCTGCTGGAAGAGGTGCTAGTAACGCCAACACTGGGTGCTTACTCTGTGGTTTCTGTGTCCTAGTGCCCCAGTATAGTGATGGGGACACTATACTGTAACAAAGCACTGTCCTTTGGATGAGACGTTAAACCATGGTCCTGACTCTCTGTGGTCATGAAAAAAAAAAAATCCCAGGATGTCATTCGAGTAGGGGTGTAAGCAAAGCATCCTGGCCAAACTTGCCAATTGGCCTCTGTTCATCATCATAGACTCTTAATCATCCCCATATATTCTAATTGGCTTCATTACTCTGTCTCCACCGCATACGCACTGCCGACTGAGTATGTGTGAACCTGGCGACAGCATATAAATCAAAACTGCCTAATGTTACTGAATGAAATGTTGACCCAGGACTAGCTGTAGGACTGTGAAGCTTGTGGGGGTGGGGGTGTTGATGGACTCCATCTACTCCATCTGTGTTTTGATCATCGTTCTGAATCACATCTGGATGCATTTTCTCAGCTTTTTGCTCAAAATGTTGCTTTTTTATGAAACTTACCTATATTCAAGTGTTGATAAAAAAAGAATGCATGAAGCTATAATAAAACAGTGTTTTTTGTTTAAAAGCAGATGGTTCTTTCTTTTGATATATTGCATGTTCAGATATTCATACAAACAAATATTCTGGGGGCCAGATAGTTCATATTTGAAATTCTGTCACTCTCATGTTGTTTCAAAGTTGTATGAGTGTGGAAGATATTTTGAAAAATGTATCAATTTTTTTTCTTCATACAATGGAAGTCAGTGGGCACCAATATTGGTTCCCTATCAGTCATTGTGGGATCTCACTTGGGAGCCCAATCACCTTCAAGAGGTAACAAAACAAGCCAGTGGACATTGGCGAGTGAGATTTGCATGACAAGCAGCTCCCCCAGACATACGGGCATATGAGCTTGCTGGCAACTCACTCATTCCGCTTTTTGGTTCTCGCTTCTCTAGTGTGTCGTGTACCATCAAGCTGCTGGATGAAAGCACGGGTTACTATCACAGCGACCCAGCGCATCATTCAGCACTCTGGATGAGGTTCAGATGTCGATAGCTGCATCATAGAGAGGGCTGTTGTCCTCTGGAGAGGAAGATGACGCTGAGCTTCCCTCTTTGGCAGTATTTGCTCATGCTGAATTGGATTCAGAGTTGACAGCCATGCTTGCCCGGGCCGCCGTGTGCATCAGACTCAAATGGAACACTCCACCCTGTCCTGAGTGATCGCTACTGGATGATTAGTTTCTTGGCTCGAAGACTGCTTTTCCCTGGTACCTTGCTTCCTGGAAGTGCATGAAAAACTTAGGCAGTCTGGAGGGCACCAAAAGTCATCCTCTCTCACTCCCCTCGATGGTGGGGCGGTCAGGGGGTTCGTGGGGATTCCCCAGGTGGAGTGTGCAATTGCAGTGCATTTATGCCCGCAATGTGCTGCCACCTGGAGGAATCGTCCGCAGCTCCCGTCTAATGCCTGTGAGTTGACCGCAGCTCTGGCTGCTAAGGCTTACAGTGCCACTGGGCAGGCCGTCTCCGCCTTGCATGCGATGGCCATCCTGTAAGTCCCCCAGGCCAAAGCACTCATAATCCACAAGGGTAGTTCTGAGCCGGGGTTAATGCATGAACTGCGTACGGCGACTGAAAGTCACGGCACAGGCCAGATGTCCACCTTGGTGATCCAGGAGCACCTTTTCAGCGACACTCAAGCAAAAGTCCTCAACGACTTTGCCCAGCAGGTCTCGGCAGTCCAGAAGCAGACTGAGGCAATCAAGCACATCCTGCCCCAGAGTGACACCAGGACGCTGTGGGCTGCACAGTCTGCTCTCCGCCAATGAGACAGGTTATACCACTGTCTCTACTTCGGGACACTATGCCTCCCGGGTTGGGCCCCAGCACTCCACCTCGCTGCCCCTCCGGTTGTCCAGCTGGTGCCACTTACACGGTGTCTGAGAGCCTGGCTAGCGCTTCCCAGCCCATCTCGTTGGATCATTCGGACGATCAGACTCGGTTATGCGATTCAGTTTGCCCGGCATCCCCCCAGGTTCAGCGGCGTCCTGTTTACCTCAGTGGCAGACAAGGATGCCCCTGTCCTGTGTGCGGAGATTGCGGTCATGCTGGCGAAGGACGCAATAGAGCCAGTCCCTCCAGCCGAGATGAAGTCGGGGTTTTACACGCCGTACTTCATCGTACCCAAGAAAGGTGGTGGGTTACAGACGATCTTGGATCTGCTTGTCTTGAATCAGGCCCTTCACAAGCTCCTGTTCAAGATGCTAACGCAGAAACGCATCCTCAAGTGCGTTTGCTGGCAAAATTGGTTTGCAGCAATCGACCTGAAGGACGCGTACTTTCATGTTTTGTTTTTGCCTCAACACTTCTACGGTTTGCTTTCGAAGGTCTTGCATACCAGTACAAGGTCCTCCCCTTCGGGGCTGTCCCTGTCACCCCACATCTTCACGATGGTCATGCCCTTGCTCTGCTTAGGGAAGTGGGCATTCGCATTCTCAACTATCTCAACGACTGGCTCATTCTAGCTCACTCTCGAGATTTGTTGTGTCAACACATGGACCTGGTGCTCAGTCTCAGCCATCTGGGGCTTTGGGTCAAACTGGGAAAAGAGCAAACTCTACCCAGTATAGAGTATATTGCACAACACCGTATCTGATAATCAAATGCATTAACCTCAAAATGCAGAAGCAAAGGAAGGAACGGCAAATCACAGCTATTCACTTTGACTGCTGCACTACAGTATAAATATTCAGTACATATCAAACGATTTGTAACATACAAAGCAATAGTGACACATGGTAAAAACATTGTTACTCACAATGTTGCGACATTACTGTCGGATCCAATGTAGTTGGCACTGCATCATCTTTCATTTTCAGTCTCTTTGAAAAGCCTGCGTTGAACTGTGTCTTGTTTAAAAACGAATCCACAGTAAAATGAAGCAAACTAAATAGTGTCACACGATCTGACTGAAACTTAAAGTTCGTCCACGCTTTCTTAATGTTAGGATCACTAGGATGGCAATGCCAACACTGTGTTTTTCCACAACTTGACACTGCAAAAGGTAATCCTCAGAGGCATCTCTATCGTTTTGTTGCTAGAGTAATCCTGTGTTTGCGTCTGTCTCATATTTACTACAACATGACATCAGTGGGCGGGGCTGAAGAAGCAATGATGTAGAAGTAGGCATTGATCTTCTGCAAAGGCGGTCTTTTGTTGCACTATGACACATTAATGTGACAAAATCTGCAATGAGTCGTTTTCTGAGTTTGGTTTCAATAAAAGCTGTTTTTGGTGTAACAAGGAAGTTTTCTTGAAACTTACAGGATATTTTTAATATTACAGTGTCCTCTCATATGTTAAAAGATCAAGGAAAATTTGATTTCTCAGTTCAATTGAATACAGGTCCAGTTTAGGATGAACATTGTCCTTTCATATTTTGTAAAATGTGAAAGTACAGTTGTTAGTAACTATTAAGAGCGACAGCATCTCTGCCTGATCTGACTAGAAATTACATTAACTGGTGTAACTTAATGTAGTTAAATTCCCAGCTAGCAAAAATGTTTAAAATATTTTGCTAACGTTCCCATTAACTCTTTCCCCGCCATTGACAGAATTTTCCGGCTTTTTGTGTTTTCACTGTTATACAGTAAGCTATAACGCATCTTCTGAAAGAGTACTGAGTCTCCTGATCAAAACACAGGTGAAGAAGGAGGGCAAGTAAAATGGGCAAGCGTAAGGATTTGAGCGAGTTTGACAAGGGCCAAATTGTGATGGCTAGACGACTGGGTCAGAGCATCTCCAAAACTGCAGCTCTTGTGGGGTGTTCCCGGTCTGCAGTGGTCAGTATCTATCAAAAGTGGTCCAAGGAAGGAACAGTGGTGAACCCGCGACAGGGTCATGGGCGGCCAAGGCTCATTGATGCACGTGGGGAGCGAAGGCTGGCCCGTGTGGTCCGATCAAACAGACGAGCTACTGTAGCTCAAATTGCTCAAGAAGTTAATGCTGGTTCTGATAGAAAGGTGTCAGAATACACAGTGCATCTCAGTTTGTTGCGTATGGGGCTGCACATCCGCAGACCAGTCAGGGTGCCCATGCTGACCCGCCAACAGTGGGCACGTGAGCATCAGAACTGGACCACAGAGCAATGGGAGAAGGTGGCCTGGTCTGATGAATCAAGTTTTCTTTTACATCACGTGGATGGCCGGGTGCGTGTGCGTCGCTTACCTGGGGAACACATGGCACCAGGATGCACTATGGGAAGAAGGCAAGCCGGCGGAGGCAGTGTGATGCTTTGGGAAATGTTCTGCTGGGAAACCTTGGGTCCTGCCATCCATGTGGATGTTACTTTGACACGTACCACCTACCTAAGCATTGTTGCAGACCATGTACACCCTTTCATGGAAACAATATTCCCTGGTGGCTGTGGCTCTTTCAGCAGGATAATGCGCCCTGCCACAAAGCAAAAATGGTTCAGGAATGGTTTGAGGAGCACAACAACGAGTTTGAGGTGTTGACTTGGCCTCCAAATTCCCCAGATCTAAATCCAATCGAGCATCTGTGGGATGTGCTGAACAAACAAGTCCGATCCATGGAGGCCCCATCTCGCAACTTACAGGACTTAAAGGATCTGCTGCTAACATCTTGGTGCCAGATACCACAGCACACCTTCAGGGGTCTAGTGGAGTCCATGCCTCGACGGGTCAGGGCTGTTTTGTAGCAAAAGGAGGACCAACACAATATTAGGAAGGTTAAAATGTTATGCCTGATCGGTGTATGTAATCATATGCATATGTAAAATAACATGATCATCAACATTAAACAGCATATAAATCAAAACTGCCTAATGTTTCTGAATGAAATGTCGACCCAGGATAAGCTATATGACTGACGCTTTGGGGGTGTTGATGGACTCCATCTACTCCATCTGTGTTTGATCATCTGATCTGGATGTAGTCTTTGACAAAAACATGATTTTTTCAGCTTTTTGCTCAAAATGTTGCTTTTTTATGAAACTTACCCACATTCAAGTGTTGATAAAAAAAAAAATGCATGAAGCTAAAATAAAACATTTTTTTTAAAAAAACAAAAAAAACAGAGGGTCTGTTCTTTCTTTTGATATATTGCATGTTTAGATATTCATACAACAAAATATTCTGGGGGCCATTATATTTTTGTGAAAATTGTCAAAAATGCTTGTGGTGGCTGGCAACTTTTCTTTTTTTTTTTACGCTGGCGGGGAAAGAGTTAAGTTATGAATGTCCTCGAATGTTTAAAACTTTTAAAGATGTTTAACTTTTAAAAAGTGTTTTTGATTTCTTGGTTATTTTGAAAACATTACGGAAATGTTACTTTTGAATGTTCTAAAGAGGTAACATTTAAAAAATGTTAGGGGAACATCCAACTAAAACGTTTCAGAAAAACAATTCCATGAATGATGTTTTTGTGCTAATATTTTGAGAACATTATTTTAAGTTTGAACAAATATTCTATTAACGTTACTGGAATAATGATTGTTCAATACTTTGAGAGAACATGACAGAAGTTCTGAGAACATTCCCTGTTAGCTTTCTTTATTTATAGTATTTTTGGTTACTAGGTACCACCTGAAGCACGTTTAAGTTTGACAAACATTTTTTAATGTTCACTTTGCAAAAACATTGTTTTCTTATTTAAATAAAAAAAAACACAAAAATGTAAAGAACGAGACTTAGCTTATTTTGTCAATGAGTTTCTTCAAGGTCACTTGTCCTGCACAAGCTCTTTATGAAAATTCCAGTGCAGGATTTTAATCAGATTAAAACTTATTGCACTGTGTGTGTGTGTGTGTGTGTGTGTGTGTGTGTGTGTGTGTGTGTGTGTGTGTGTGTGTGTGTGTGTGTGTCATGGAGGGGGTGACTTTTAATTCACTTCAGCTCTGTGTTTGTGCAGTTGTGTTTGGAAGAATGCTTTGTGTTCAGAAATCAGAAACTCCTTTGGCAACTATTAACCCCAAAATTAATCATTCAAAGTTTTAAATAGCTTTTTTTGCGTATCTTTCGTGTAAGGTTAAGAGTTCAGTTGTGGTGAGTTGTCAATCTGCTGAGGAAAACTCCTCAGATCTAGAAATATTACGGGAGTCTTGGATCAGTATGGGCTTTGCGGATCTTCTGAATGAAGTTGGCGGGTTTGGACGCTTTCAGATGATTCATGTCACTCTTCTGTCCATCCCGGGCCTTCTGATGGCTAGCCAGAATTTACTAAATAACTTTACTGCTGGTGTACCGGAGCATCACTGTCGCATACCAAATATAACGGCTGCACTGAATGAGAGCACCGTGTCACTCCTGCGTGCGTTTATCCCACTGGATTCATCACTGACCCTGTCCAAATGCTCTCGGTACACTGATACTCAGTGGCATTTAATCACAGACAAACCGAGTCACAGAAATGCAACTGAACTGCAGACAGAGGCTTGTGCTGATGGCTGGACATATGACAAGACTGAATTCATCTCATCTATAGTATCAGAAGTAAGTCGTTTCATCAGCTCTGACAAAATATGTAGGCCTATTTCTCAACATTTTAGTTCAAAATGTATATAGTGGTGTCCAAATGTTTTAGGATTTAAAAAACAAAGGAAAGTTATGAAAGCACTAGGCTAAATATTGCAGATTCTGCATTTCTAGGTATATGAAAAGTAGTGGCACTGAGATATGTGAACAAATTTCAGACATTGAGCAAGGTCAGATTTAAGGTTTTTCTATTGCAGCTCAAGATGCTCTTTCGGATGCTCTTTTCAAGTCATACGGGATAACATGGATCACTAGGTTTAGTCCATGCCAGCGTACAAGCTGCTTAAAGCAAATGAAAAACATACCAAATCATTCTCCAATTAACATGAATTTACAGTGCAACTTTTTGAACATTTCAATTGTTACGGTGATAATTGAATTAGCATATATATATATATATATATGACAAGTATTACTAGTAATTTTGGGATCCCACTGTGTATAAGTGTATATTTTAAAAGCTCACCATTTCTTTCTCTTCTTTATTTAATCATAATTTTGTGCTAATAAATGCGAAAATAGCCCATTTTAATTTCTTTTTTGAAAAAAAAAAAAAAAAAAAAAATGCACCCAAATCACAAAATAAAAAAATGTGTTTTTTTTGGTACTGTAACGGTGTATGCAGGCAGACAGACTAAGACAGATGAATCAGGTTCCTAAATCTCACAAGTTTAATTAAAGTTCCAAAAAACAGGCAGACAGGGTGTTGCAAACACACCTAACATAACAGTGACCAGGCAAGGAGTGCAGGAGAAGGAACAACTTATGCCGAGTTCCCACTGCCTGATTTTAGCCCCGATTTTGACTCGCCGACAGGTTTTGCGAAATCTCCGACAAATGCCCGAAATCATAGGCAAATTGGTGCACGTGAGTGACAATCACGCAGTGTGAATTATCAAAGACGCGATCAGAGAGAAAATCGCCGACACCCGTGAGATATTTGGCATGCTAAATATCTCACGGGTGGCGGCGATTCAAAATCCTGCTGTGTGAAATGTGTTCTGACTGAAAATTACATCTGCAATGACCTACAGCCAGTGAGAGAGCAAGATACAGGGCAGAGGGAGTTTCGGGGAGGAGTTATAGACCAGAATATCATTATTTTAATAGATATTTACAATTATATCAAACAGAAACAAAGTACAAACATTTGCTTGACCAGCCGCAACAGCAGCACATTGAAAAATTATTTATTTACCTCCAACTCTCTTTGCAGAACACTATCCTTGATCCCCGCGTCTCCCCAACCATTTCCTCCTCCATTTTTTTTTCCTCCTTTTTGCTGCCAATCAGCGCACAGACAATTTGGATCGCAAGCTTTCTGCAGGCTATCATTTTTAATAATTCCAGTCTCGCGCGAGAACTCCGGTCTGACGCACGCGTGATCTTGCGTTGTTTCCTTGTCACTTCTCACGTGTGTTTGCTCGTGAAACGTAGTTTGCAGACGGGACAGAGCTGTCGGCGATTCTTCGTCTTGTAAAGTCATGCAGTGTGAAACCCCCTGTCGCCGATCCATCGGTCAGTGTGAACACAGCAGTGACTGAATGATACCTCAGATAGTCATGCAGTGTGAACAGAGAGCAGTGATCCGACGAGTTTGAAAATCGTGTAGTCTGAACTCGGCATTAAGTAGTGAACACAAACGAGGATGATAAAACAGACACAGCTAAATGAACTCATAATGACAGTGACCATGGTAACAAAGGAGTGGCGGGAAACTAAACAAAGAAACACGTGACAAATGAAAGCAAACTGAAAGTCCATAACCTAAACTAAACATAACTGTGATTCAGCATTTCACAATATGCATTTCATTCACAAAATGTTCATTCTGTGGAAGACACATTTCTATTCTATAAACATGTGCTCCAAAAAACTTTTAGTTTAGTTTAGTTTAGAAACTTTATTAATTCCACAAGGGGAAATTAGCGATGGGCCTAATACACACACCCAAACTCTCCCTATACCATTGATACAGCACACTGTCAGCCAGTCATCTGTCAAGGTGTTATCATTAAAGCACTTTATCAAGGACATTAAATGTACATTTTGCTGCTGGTCCTCGGTGTTCTGTAAATATATTTGTTAGTTTAGCATGGTCGCTAAACTGTGCGGGTGGAGTGTTTGTATTAAAGGGGACCTATTATGCAAAATTCACTTTTACATGATGTTATGTGTCAGCAGTGTGTTACACAACCACCCTATAATGGCAAAAATCCACCACTCCTCTTTTTTTAATCCCCATAAATCATAAGCAGTGTCTCAGAACAAGTTCGTTTGCAGATTGTAGCTTTTGTGACATCACAAATGCCTAGGCCCCGCCCACAACTGCTGACAGACTCCGCCCTATTAGCATAGCTCCACCCTCAGTGAGCTGTACACAGTCTGTCATGTTTATCTTCATTTAACAGCAGCATTCAAGTAAGAAATGTAATATTAAAGCTACTAAAGTTATTCAGTCAAGAGCAGTGAGTGATTTTCTGTTTTTCTTTTGTTGTTTGATTCATATTAACAGGATATTTAGCAGTAGGTACTGTATATTACGCTGCTGTCACTTTAATACACAGATCTAACACACACACGTGATTTCTTTCCCTGCTGTTTACGTTCACAGACATAACCGACTGTGGTAATATGAACTTTGTGTGTTTTTGACATAACTGTGTGTATTTGATAGTTTAAGTGCAATAAGACGTAAAAGAGAATTTAGTTTAATACTCACAGGACGCTCCGTCTGACATCCAGCTTTCTGTGTGTGTGCTTCGGGTGTGTGCTTTTAGAAAACCATATATCAGAAGTTTACACTGATATGGCTTTAAAACACATCATAAACGTTCATGATGGTGAACAACTGCAATGTCACGTGAGTGCGATAGAGATGATCATAGGCTTGTTCAACTTCAACTTTGGCGGCTGACTTGAAGCAGTGCATTCCAGTTAGAAATTTTGCCCGACTTGAGACAGCGCAGACGCCACGTGACAGTGACATATGCCATCAAAGCACCGCGAGAGCGATTCAACAGCAGCCGGCTGGTTCATTCTGCGCAGCTTCTCCAGAGCGGCTGCACGAGCGCTGATGACGACACAGCTGTTCCACGATTGGCCGGATTCACCGCATGACAACAATCACGTGTGTTTCGTGATTGCACTTCAGTTCCACTAATGCTCACAAATCAGTTTTTTATAACAGTAAAACCAATTTTCATGTAGTCGCAATGTTATATTGTGTCATATTTATCAAAATAAAACTGATAAAAAATGTAGACCCCACTTCAGTGATAGTTCACTTATGTTGAACTTTATTCTTGTACAAACAGACGCTGTATTAAGCGGTACATAAAGTATCACATGACTGTCTCTGAAACATATGTGCATTATATTGCATTTATTTCACTTCATCTGTGATAAAGTATGCAAACACAGCGCGAGCGTCACTACAGGAAGCAGAAAGTGTCCGACTTCACGTCTCCGTTTGCAGCTCCTCCCCGCCTGCACGCGGCTACTCTCGCCGATCAGTTACATCCAGCCATAGCTGATGTCCAACACACCTAATCAAAACCAAACAGATGTTTTAGTTTTTGGCATATCCGAGTATCCGAGGCATGAGCTGTAAAGGCTCCGCCTTCTTCTGATAGGGGGCGGAGCAGCAGCTCATTTGCATTTAAAGATACATGCACAAAAACAGCATGTTTTTCCTTCCACTCAAAAAAATTAGCATTTACAACATGCTATAATAAATGATCTGTGGGGTATTTTGTGCTGAAACTTCACAAACACATTCTGGAGACACCTGAGACTTATATTACATCTTGTAAAAAGGGGCATAATAGGTCCCCTTTAAATTTAAGGAATTTAACAGCATTTAAGGAACAGCATTTTGTTTGTGTGTATGCAAATACTGACAATAAAGTGAAATTCTGATTTTACAAACCTGATTCCAAAAAAGTTGGGACACTGTACAAATTGCGAATAAAAAAGGAATGCAATAATTTACAAATCTCATAAACTTATATTTTATTCACAATAGAATATAGATAACATATCAAATGTTGAAAGTGAGACATTTTGAAATGTCATGCCAAATATTGGCTCATTTTGGATTTCATGAGAGCTACACATTCCAAAAAAGTTGGGACAGGTAGCCATAAGAGGCCGGAAAAGTTAAATGTACATATAAGGAACAGCTGGAGGACCAATTTGCAACTTATTAGGTCAATTGGCAACATGATTGGGTATAAAAAGAGCCTCTCAGAGTGGCAGTGTCTCTCAGAAGTCAAGATGGGCAGAGGATCACCAATTCCCCCAATGCTGCGGTGAAAAATAGTGGAGGAATATCAGAAAGGAGTTTCTCAGAGAAAAATTGCAAAGAGTTTGAAGTTATCATCATCTACAGTGCATAATATCATCCAAAGATTCAGAGAATCTGGAACAATCTCTGTGCGTAAGGGTCAAGGCCGGAAAACCATACTGGATGCCCGTGATCTTCGGCCCTTAGACGGCACTGCATCACATACAGGAATGCTACTGTAATGGAAATCACAACATGGGCTCAGGAATACTTCCAGAAAACATTGTCGGTGAACACAATCCACCGTGCCATTTGCCGTTGCCGGCTAAAACTCTATAGGTCAAAAAAGAAGCCATATCTAAACATGATCCAGAAGCGCAGGCGTTTTCTCTGGGCCAAGGCTCATTTAAAATGGACTGTGGCAAAGTGGAAAACTGTTCTGTGGTCAGACGAATCAAAATTTGAAGTTCTTTTTGGAAAACTGGGACGCCATGTCATCCGGACTAAAGAGGACAAGGACAACCCAAGTTGTCATCAGCGCTCAGTTCAGAAGCCTGCATCTCTGATGGTATGGGGTTGCATGAGTGCGTGTGGCATGGGCAGCTTACACATCTGGAAAGGCACCATCAATGCTGAATGGTATATCCAAGTTCTAGAACAACATATGCTCCCATCCAGACGTCGTCTCTTTCAGGGAAGACCTTGCATTTTCCAACATGACAATGCCAGACCACATACTGCATCAATTACAACATCATGGCTGCGTAGAAGAAGGATCCGGGTACTGAAATGGCCAGCCTGCAGTCCAGATCTTTCACCCATAGAAAACATTTGGCGCATCATAAAGAGGAAGATGCGACAAAGAAGACCTAAGACAGTTGAGCAACTAGAAGCCTGTATTAGACAAAAATGGGACAACATTCCTATTCCTAAACTTGAGCAACTTGTCTCCTCAGTCCCCAGACGTTTGCAGACTGTTATAAAAAGAAGAGGGGATGCCACACAGTGGTAAACATGGCCTTGTCCCAACTTTTTTGAGATGTGTTGTTGCCATGAAATTTAAAATCAACTTATTTTTCCCTTAAAATGATACATTTTCTCAGTTTAAACATTTGATATGTCATCTATGTTGTATTCTGAATAAAATATTGAAATTTGAAACTTCCACATCATTGCATTCTGTTTTTATTCACAATTTGTACAGTGTCCCAACTTTTTTGGAATCGGGTTTGTAAATACAACACACATCTAACACATTATAGCACGTCTAAACATATAAACATACGTATTTTAACATATAAACATATGAGAACAAACCAATTGTTCACAAAAAAAAATAACACATTTGAACAAATTGTAGCATGCACCTAATACTCCCGAACCGCCTGCCCAAAGGCAGAATCTCAGAATGTTTATGTAGGTGGTGTGTAACATCCTTAACTTGCTGCTTGTAATACTAGATTCCACAGTGGCACACCAGTCATTTTTGAACCGGTCCTAACTATTGTTTGCAGATTATTCTTAAATAATCTTATATAAGTATTCTTAAATTATTCTAAAGGCAGCGGCTATTTGCACTAAGTGAAAATAGTGATATATTCTATTTACACCATGTAAAAGTAGCAGTTCTTTGCAATATGTGTAAATAGTAATTAGAAGCTATTTATACTTTATTTTGGCAGATACATACTATTTGCACCTCAGTATTGTTGTACATTAACAGGATGCAATAATAACATAGAGTGTAAATGATTATATTTATTAAAATTATTAAAAGATGCCTCCTTAATGGGACAATAAAAGCCCTCCCTACACCGACCCCTAACCCTACCCAATAAATACTCTTATTATTATTAAACATTTCGTTAGGCACTTTATTTCCACTTTTAGAACATTTTATTCATTTTTATTGAAAATAAATGCCTTTCCGATGTGATATGTGATGGGAAAAGGGAGAAGAGCGAGCTCGGCAAAAGGTGGATTTGAACCCGGGTCGATCGCGTCAAAACCAAGTTCTAGGAGCCTTATGCTTTACTGATTGCACCACTGAAGACACTGAAATATGTGCGTCTTTTTTAATCTTGTGTGGCCCAACCAGGCATTGTTGGGCTGAGCTAGTGTAAATAGTGCTTGCCAACAAGGCACACTATTTGCACTTGGTGTAAATAGACACTCCGTATTCGGAAACCTGCCCACACTGCACCGGATCCTGTGACCAATGAGTCCAACCCTGGAGATTGATGGATCTCTTGCTTATCTTGTCCAGGAGATCCTAGATTCACACAGGCAGGGTAATGGGATGCAGTACCTGGTGGACTGGGAGGGATACGGACCAGAGGAAAGGTCTTGGGTTGCAGCCGTAGACATTCTAGATCCATCACTTCTCAGTGACTTTCACCACAATCATCCAGATCGACCAGCACCCAGACTAAGGGGACGCTCCAGGAGAAGAACACCTGGAGTTGTTCCTAGAAGGGGGGAATCTGTAACACCTCAGTCCATAGACCAATCATCCAGCCACCAGTGGGAGCTGTTTCCAGCACACTTCCTGTTTGTCATGCGTCCCTTCCTTTTTGTATTGTATTTAAACAATCAAGGCTGTGTTTAAGTCCAATTTATGGCCTTCCCTCGCTAACTTCCCTCCTACTCATTCACTAGATCATTGCTTATGTTGCACAAGTGCTCACTACTGGCAGAACCCTTGAAATGTGTTTAAATGGAACACCCTAAGCCCTTGATCCCTTGGAATCCAATATGGAGCTGAATTTTTTCCTTATAAATTTGTTTATGTACCATTCTATAGGCCTGTATGTAAGCTTGAGCTGTTAAAAAATTAAATATAAACAAATATTAAATACATTTATATTAAATATAAAAAAAATAAATACACAATCTAAAATGATAGCAATACAACAAACTATAACTGTGTAAAAAAACAGTCAGCTTAAGGTAGCTACAAGTATTAAATGTTAAAGGCACAAAATGTAAGATTTTTGGATTAAAATATCCAAAATCCACCAGAACAGTGTTATATATTTTGTTGACTTGTGTACTTACATTATCCCAAATGTTTCCAAGAATGTTTAAATCCAGAGAAATAAGTGATTTTAACCAGGACACGGACTGTCAAAGACATCATACCTGCGTTACCCTCGATTTCCGGTTTTATTTTGTAGAAACCATGGAAACACCAAAGAAATATATGATGTGTTTTATTAGACAGGTGAGCAACTGTTTGGAGACATTCATGGACAGAAAACAATCATTGTTCTACAGCTCAACACAGTTAGTCTTATTGTTTAAATCTGGTTTTCTTGATTTACCGCGAGTACCATGTTTTACCATGCCTAATATCGCTCTAGCTCACTGCAGTGTGAACAAGTGTCTCATAGTAGCGCCGAGTGAACGCACAGAGTAGCATTATAACATCACTTTAACACACTCAAATGTGTGTAATATGATAAAACAGCGCTGCGTTACCACACATACACATGAGCGGAAGAAGCGGAAGCGCTCGTCTGCGGCAGAATAAAAGCTCCGCCCAGTCAAGTCATTAAACTTTGCCTTTGTTTTGAATAATCGACCTCTAGCGGTGAAAAATTACATATTGTGGCTTTAAATGTCAAAACAACTCCAATATCATACACTCGAGTTGTGTGGGGTGGGGCTAAATTAAGCGTGATCTGTTGTGACGTCACAATTATGGTGCTTTGTGGTCTATGGATCTGCCTGAATTGTACATATTAAGTAGACTCGCTGGGTTAAGGGTCTGTCCAAATAAACTTCCCTTGCTCACTTGACGAAGTTGAACACACTTCAAAATGGGACGTTTGCGAGTGTGGTTGTGGTGTGTTCTCTACAGAAAGTAAAATGAGAACTGAAAGGTAGCCACCATGGATGAGATCCTTAGGACACAGGTATAAATATGAGGCATACGATACGTCATGAGTATTTACTTTTCTTTTTTTTTTTTTTTAAGTCTACATGAAATGTATGTTTTTTTGGCTTTTATTATGAATATAAATAAAAACGTCCAAATAAACATCCCGCGCTCACTTGATGAAGTTGAACGCACTTCAAAATGGCGGTGGGGATTCCTCCGAGGGAAAGTGCTTAGGGAAGTTTGAGAGTGTGGTTGTGGTGTTCGCACAGTTGCCTGTAGTGACTGTCCACAAGCTACAATTACACAAGGGTTTTCTCTTTGTGCACAACTCAGATAAGCAGGAGAAAAACTGCAGAAGTAAACTGAAAAATATGCTGACGTGTAGTTCAGTCAGGAACACTTAAGTCAAAAGTACCATAGACAAACTTTTAATCAACTTTTTATTGGCATATTTTGTAAAAGTTACATTTGGCGATATGGCTCTGTTCTAAATTCCCGTCCTTATCATGAGCTCCATGAAAAGCCAAGACAGGGAACAGCAGCAGCTTCTAGGGACAAACTCCCATTTTTTTAAACTGGGAGAGCAGCGTAAATCCCCCATTGAGAACAGAGCATGCACCAATGAAAACAGAATGACACTGATTAAGTTAAACACAGTTTAAGGAGGAGCTGGGGAGGAGGTAGGTTATAAAGCAGCGTGCAGTGGAAGCAGCCAAGCAGGCAGACTGAACTGAAGCTGCGCTTAAGTAATGCGCCGTGTTTGAGAGTTGCCAATTGAGTGCATAGGAATCGGATCAGCTGATATGGGCGGGGTTTGAATTTTGCCAATCCGCTGATGTCAGCTGATAGCGGAGCTTGACTACATGGCCTGCCTGAACTAACGCAGAATGCTTGATTTAATGAAACATTTTTTATTCTCTACAGTACAATATTTTTCATTTTCTACAGTAACAACAATACTGCTTTTCATGTCATGTACTGTAATTCATTTGTTCAACAAAATTAGCCAGGTTACACTTGATGCCCCATAGGAATCAAGTGAGGGAGTCAGGACCACCATTTTTGTCAAGCACAAAGAGTAAAAGGCATGTGTAATGTTTTGCACTAACTCTTTTTCTCTCATTTGTCACAGTGGGATTTAGTTTGTACCCTTCGTTCACTCAAACAGATGAGCCAGACCATTTACATGGGAGGAGTACTGACAGGTGCCATTATATTTGGAGGGTTATCAGACAGGTAAAGCATCCATAACTTCCTGTTTACACGGTCACACCTTTGGACAAAACATATTCACATATTATGCCTTTTTATCATATTCACAAATGTAAGGTTACTTATCAATGATGTGCAAGTGCATTAAACCCATACATCACCACAATCTTTAGCTGCATAAGGACACTAATGATCTCGAATAAGACTGGTAATATTAAGACTGCTTGATAAGACTAGTAAAGATATGTTTCTAAATAATATATACAAAGTAAAATGAACTGAAAGGTAGCCACCATGGTTGAGATCCTTAGGACACAGGTATAAATATGATGCATAGACCCTCTGGTTTTAAATGGCTGTATTATTAAAATTATTTATATAATTCATGTTGGGTGGCCATGATTGTTTGCCAGCATGGACAAGATAACAGCTGTCATGGATGTTTGACCGAACGGACAGGAAAATAACGGTAATTTTTGTTTGTTATTTTATCTAGCCTACAGCTCGTTGGATCAAGAATTGTAAAGTGAAGTAGCGCTGTAAGATTAAATTTTTTGAATGAATTCGAATGAATTAATGAGCGAGAGCACGAGTGAGTAGCCTTAATAGTGATGGTTGTTGGTTTAATTACAGTGAAGTTATCACCTCATTACTGAGTATATAAATATAAATATAGTAAATATAATGTAGCTTTCAGTAGTAAAGCTGTTTTATTTATAAAACTCACGGGGCATAGTTTGAAAACCAGCTCCTGAATGTTTGTGTGCGCACGGAATTTCTTTCCTTTATAAAGTTTTCAGCTCAATTAAAAAGCTGCGAGTGCGCATACAAGCACATCTGCTTCAGAATACGACATTAAAACGCTATATTTGTGGGCAAACGTGTCGCCCTCGCCTTGTGGTGGCTTGGCATTCAAAGGGACTCGGATATACGTGTTTAGATGTGGGTCGGATGCCCATCGGAAATGTATCAATTTGGAAGTGGCTTAGATCGGATGCCAAAAAACGAATCTCGTGCAGATTTTTGTGTTTACACGTGCAACAAATTCCGATCTGTGTCAGATGTGAGTAAAAAATCAGATTTTTTTGTGTGCCAGTGTAAACGCAGCCTGTTTTCCTTATGGTGACTGGAACATAATCCACTATGAAGGGGATTTCACTTTATTTTGATGGTCCCTTTAACACATTCTTTTGACTATATGTAACGCTGCACCTACATGTGTATTAACTCTCATTAGAGTGTTTAGTAGACTGGTAGGGTTAGGGTTAGAATAAGTTGTCATGTACTCGCAAAGTTACTTATAGCAAAGACTTTATATATATGAAGATGGTGCACTCCGATTACTTATGAATGGGAGAAAGTGCAACGCCCAATATGACGAATAAGCCCCGCCTTCTAAATGAAAGAGCCAATCGTTGATTAGTAAAGTCTGCAGCTGTAGGCTAATTATAGGTTTGTAAACATTTGGGATGCGTGCACATCATGGTTGCAGAAAACCCGATCACATCGGCTAGAGAATTACACGGATACGGTATACAATATATATATACAATATATACAGTATACAAAAAGATTATAGTTTATATTGATTAGATGTTATTTTCAAAATGTTCTCCGCGTATTACAACAGCTTATCACCCAGCGATAAGCACTGTTATTCAACGAAATTGACATTAGTGAGTGGGATGGTACGTCTTACAGATCCGTTTGCCATAGCACCTTGTCAATGGTTAAACGATTGAAACGAAATGGCCAAGCATCCAGTGGCCAGAGATATATAATTACCTGATCGACACTCCAAGTGTATAGACCTATTTTGTGTTTGCAAACAGCGATGACGTTTTTTTGTGGGCAGAAAATGGCAGTTCTGTCGTAGCAATCTGTGGAAGCCATGGAATAAAAGACTAAAAAAAAGTTAATTTCGAGTTTATATCTCACAATTCTGTCTTTTTTCCTCAGAATTGCGAGTTTATATCCCGCAATTCTGACTCTTTTCTCCTCAGAATTGTGATATAAACTCACAATTGCGAGTTATAAAGTCTGAACTGGGAGATATAAACACGCAAATGCAAGAAAAAAAGAACTGTGAGATAAAAATGTTATAGGCTATGTTTAAAAGTTATCTATAGTGGGGAGAACAAGTATTTGATACACTGCCAATTTTGCAGGTTTGCCCACTTACAAAGCATGTAGAGGTCTGTCATTTTTATCATAGATACTCTTCAACTGTGAGAGATGGAATCTAAAACAAAAATCCAGAAAATAACATTGTATGATTTTTAAATAATTAATTTGCATTTTATTGCATGACATAAGTATTTGATCACCTACCAACCAGTAAGAATTTCGGCTCTCACAGACCTGTTAGTTTTTCTTTAAGAAGCCCTCCTGTTCTCCACTCATTACCTGTATTAACTGCACCTGTTTGAACTCGTTACCTGTATAAAAGACACCTGTCCACACACTCAATCCAACAGACTCCAACCTCTCCACAATGGCCAAGACCAGAGAGCTGTGTAAGGACATCAGGGATAAAATTGTAGACCTGCACAAGGCTGGGATGGGCTACAGGACAATAGGCAAGCAGCTTGGTGAGAAGGCAACAACTGTTGGCGCAATTATTAGAAAATGGAAGAAGTTCAAGATGACGGTCAATCTCCCTCGGTCTGGGGCACCATGCAAGATCTCACCTCGTGGGGCATCAACGATCATGAGGAAGGTGAGGGATCAGCCCAGAACTACACGGCAGGACCTGGTCAATGACCTGAAGAGAGCTGGGACCACAGTCTCAAAGAAAACCATTAGTAACATACTACGCTGTCATGGATTAAAATCCTGCAGCGCACGCAAGGTCCCCCTGCTCAAGCCAGCGCATGTCCAGGCCCGTCTGAAGTTTGCCAATGACCATCTGGATGATCCAGAGGAGGAATGGGAGACGGTCATGTAGTCTGATGAGACAAAAATAGAGCTTTTTGGTCTAAACTCCACTCGCCGTGTTTGGAGGAAGAAGGAGGATGAGTACAACCCCAAGAACACCATCCCAACCGTGAAGCATGGAGGTGGAAACATCATTCTTTGGGGATGCTTTTCTGCAAAGGGGACAGGACGACTGCACCGTATTGAGGGGAGGATGGATAGGGCCATGTATCGCGAGATCTTGGCCAACAACCTCCTTTCCTCAGTAAGAGCATTGAAGATGGGTCATGGCTGGGTCTTCCAGCATGACAATATCCCGAAACACACAGCCAGGGCAACTAAGGAGTGGCTCTGTAAGAAGCATCTCAAGGTCCTGGAGTGGCCTAGCCAGTCTCCAGACCTGAACCCAATAGAAAATCTTTGGAGGGAGCTGAAAGTCCGTATTGCCCAGCGACAGCCCCGAAACCTGAAGGATCTGGAGAAGGTCTGTATGGAGGAGTGGGCCAAAATCCCTGCTGCAGTGTGTGCAAACCTGGTCAAGAACTACAGGAAACGTATGATCTCTGTAATTGCAAACAAAGGTTTCTGTACCAAATATTAAGTTCTGCTTTTCTGAAGTATCAAATACTCATGTCATGCAATAAAATGCAAATTAATTACTTAAAAATCATACAATGTGATTTTCTGGATTTTTGATTCCGTCTCTCACAGTTGAAGAGTACCTATGATAAAAATTACAGACTTCTACATGCTTTGTAAGTGGGCAAACCTGCAAAATCGGCAGTGTATAAAATACTTGTTCTCCCCACTGTATGTAAAATGTTAATTTAAATATTATTTCATGCTGTAACTGCTGTGTATGTACACTCACCTAAAGGATTATTAGGAACACCATACTAATACTGTGTTTGACCCCCTTTCGCCTTCAGAACTGCCTTAATTCTACGTGGCATTGATTCAACAAGGTGCTGAAAGCATTCTTTAGAAATGTTGGCCCATATTGATAGGATAGCATCTTGCAGTTGATGGAGATTTGTGGGATGCACATCCAGGGCACGAAGCTCCCGTTCCACCACATCCCAAAGATGCTCTATTGGGTTGAGATCTGGTGACTGTGGAGGCCATTTTAGTACAGTGAACTCATTGTCATGTTCAAGAAACCAATTTGAAATGATTCGAGCTTTGTGACATGGTGCATTATCCTGCTGGAAGTAGCCATCAGAGGATGGGTACATGGTGGTCATAAAGGGATGGACATGGTCAGAAACAATGCTCAGGTAGGCCGTGGCATTTAAACGATGCCCAATTGGCACTAAGGGGCCTAAAGTGTGCCAAGAAAACATCCCCCACACCATTACACCACCACCACCAGCCTGCACAGTGGTAACAAGGCATGATGGATCCATGTTCTCATTCTGTTTACGCCAAATTCTGACTCTACCATCTGAATGTCTCAACAGAAATCGAGACTCATCAGAGCAGGCAACATTTTTCCAGTCTTCAACTGTCCAATTTTGGTGAGCTCGTGCAAATTGTAGCCTCTTTTTCCTATTTGTAGTGGAGATGAGTGGTACCCGGTGGGGTCTTCTGCTGTTGTAGCCCATCCGCCTCAAGGTTGTGCGTGTTGTGGCTTCACAAATGCTTTGCTGCATACCTCGGTTGTAACGAGTGGTTATTTCAGTCAAAGTTGCTCTTCTATCAGCTTGAATCAGTCGGCCCATTCTCCTCTGACCTCTAGCATCAACAAGGCATTTTGGCCCACAGGACTGCCGCATACTGGATGTTTTTCCCTTTTCACACCATTCTTTGTAAACTCTAGAAATGGTTGTGCGTGAAAATCCCAGTAACTGAGCAGATTGTGAAATACTCAGACCGGCCCGTCTGGCACCAACAACCATGCCACGCTCAAAATTGCTTAAATCACCTTTCTTTCCCATTCTGACATTCAGTTTGGAGTTCAGGAGATTGTCTTGACCAGGACCACACCCCTAAATGCATTGAAGCAACTGCCATGTGATTGGTTGATTAGATAATTGCATTAATGAGAAATTGAACAGGTGTTCCTAATAATCCTTTAGGTGAGTGTATGTCCCCTATTAACTGCATATGTGAATATTATGTAGACTTACTGTTTACATCAAATTCATGCTTTAATAGTAGACTAATCATTGCAGGTTTCATCAGTCCAGTCTGTGACGTCTGCGTTTAGCTTCAAAGGGTGTCTTCAACGACGGAATTCTGTAAAAATGAAGACCGTATTTTTTGCATTCCGATTCTGACATACAAAGGCACAACAAAACACTTCCGACAATCCTAGGTAAAGTCCAGATTATCTTGATTATCTTATCAGATTTTCCTGTGGTGTGAGGTGTGTTAAGAGTGATTGAACCTGGTCGGAAGAACGTCGGAGCCGCCCCGATCTCGAATCAGAAAATCAGAAATCCCGCTCTGGAGATTATCCCGTGAAACAAAACAATACCCAATCAGAAGAAAGCTGACGGAAGACTCACCTCCAGCTCGCACTGTAACATGTAAAGTTCATTTTCACACGGTCTCCATGACTTCATCTAAACATTTTCCTTTATAAGAGTTTAAAAATCTTTTCGTGTGTACCCAGCATAACAGGAAGGGTCTGATTTTCCTGGTGTTTTAAAGCATGAACCTGCAAGACTAGGTCGTAGTTTGATGTGGGTATTAAAGCTCAACTGATCATCAAACGCTACATACACGCTCCTTGATTAAGATGTTTTACAGCTCGTTCAAAACAACCTGCAAATACATTGCAAAAAAGCCCGACCGACATACAGCAACCTGCAATCGTGTAGTGATTATTTTCACCAACAGGTGGCGCTGCGAGCTACGCTGATTCTGGTCTCGCGCGCGCCACCACCACTACTTCATGAAGAACGTAACCTGTGTAGAGCGCCATTATCGTCAAATATCAGAGGAAACATTGTTATAACTTTCAAGGTAGTAACATACTAACTATTCATGTTAAATTAAAGTAATGCTGTTTGTAGCCTGTGTTTTATAACAGGGCCTCAACAGGGTGCGGGATTGTTTCGCACAATTTTAAACGTCCCCAAAAGTTCAACATTCACAACGCAGTAATTTCCACACATCTTAACTATATATATATATAAAAAAAAACTAAACCATTACACTTGCAACAAATACATTTGCTGAATACACAATAAAATTTCTGATTAAAATAAGACTAAAATGCAAAATAACAAGCCCAGTTAAGGATAGTAAGAGTCATTTTCAAGCACAAACGTAACAAAAAATTTGAAGTTAAAAAAAGTTTTAATTACTGTATACAGTATGCATACCTTGTGAAAATATTAAATACAATTATAATATGTTAAAATATTTAACATATTTAATAATTATTAATTAATAAATAATAATAATAAAATGTATTGTCCCTGTTTTTTAATTAATAGATAATATCAAATGAGATTTCAGTGATATTTTGACCAAATAGGAAATGTCAGAAATCTTATCTTTGATGTTCTGGTTGGTATTAATGATCTTGACTGTAGTGTTGTTAATACAGCATGAAATCTTCACATGGATTTCTATCTATGCTTATTTGCACTACATCCCAAAATTGTTTACAATTTACAAAAACACTACAGTACCATTTTAAACGGGTGAAGGAGATTTCAGAATCAGCTCTTTATTGTGTGTTTATATTCTCATGTAGGTTTGGGCGAAAGGCCATTCTGATTTGGTCATATTTTCAGCTTGCTGTCTTAGGCGCACTCACAGCTCTCTCTCCGTCGTACGTGGTGTACTGCATCTTCAGATTCCTGACAGGAATGTCTGTGTCCGGAGTCATTCTCAATGGCGTCTCACTCAGTGAGTATCTCTCTTCACTGTCATCCAACATACAATATACAAAAAATGATTTACAAAGTAAAAATACAATCCAAATAATCTCTCAATAAATGAAATAAGCCAATGACTTAATTAATTGTGTATGCATATGCTATTTTACAACTAGTTAGATGTTCAGTATGTAATATGTTAATTGTTTCCACACACTCAGTCTGTTGCCTAAATGTTGGGTGTATAGCTATGTGTTGCATTGCAAACATTACGGTTCTGCAAGTGTACCAAACTGATTTCCTGAATGAGCTATACAACGCTTTTCTGGGGGTTCTTGGACGTAAAAGTTGTTTGTGTAGTAGACAAATATTAGTAGGCAAATATTGGACATTGCCTTTCAATGAGTCCCCAATTTGAGGTGTTCTGTTGTTACCTGCAAGTAACTGTTCCAGAGCACTGAACAAACCACTTCACCCCTCAATATGTATGTGAAGGTTATAGGTTCAGTTTATTTCTCATCCCCCTCATCTCAATGGTGTGTTCCTTGCAGTAGTGAGTACTGAGCAGGTCCTGCTTCTTGTGTTGATGGATGTGTCCAATTATAGCTGAATATTGTGTCCCAATTTGAGGATTGGTGTGTCACGATCGATTAAGACTAGAGGATACATATTTCTCTGCCCGAACATGGCAAGTTCCCCAGGTTGCTTCACATGTAAAGCATGCTTATGTTGGTTCTTCTGTCAGTCTAGCCTTGACACCCCCCAACTATGGATAGAGTCCTAGGGTCCCACACTTGAGGTGTATTGCCATCATTGTTGCGATGGACACCTCCTTCATAGCAGTCTTAGATGACTGGGTCATACGGATTGGGAATAAGGAAGGTATAAAGATGTGTGAGGGCTCAAGGCGTTAAGCCGACAACAACCTTTGGTGCTTCAGCCCAATGTCTGCTCTCCCCTTGGTTGTTAGGGCTGTACAGCCCCGTTTGTATATTATTGGGGTCCCCAATTTAATAGTTCCCTGATGACGAGCTGTTTCAGGGTAGAGACCTGCACGGGACAGATTTTTCAGTCCCGCTCCCGCAAAAATATACGTTACCTTCTCCCGCTCCCGCCCGCAACATTCATGTTTTGTCCCGCTCCCACCCGCAAAAGCCCGCATAAAAGTATAAATAGATTTTTTCTGTCCGTCCATGAAACAGTTTCAAGTAATTTAACATAAAAGCAAGCGTGTGCATGGTTTGGCGTGGCAGAATGCGCGCAAAGTGCGCTCCCTTAATAATTCCTAAAAAGCTGACATCTCAGTTCATCGCGATCTCACAAAGCTCCGTTATGAAGCTGACTGCACAATGAATCTTTCATAATGTCTACACTTTCTTTGTTATAATCAGAGGATTTGCCAGCATGCAGAATTCAGCACTGAACAAAAACTCACTTTGAGCGGTGAGTGGATTCTATCTTAAATGCATCTGATTGGCTTTTGCGTTTTAGAAATCAACACATATGTCCGTGATTGGCTACATTGCACAACGCAGCAAAAACATGTTATAAACAGAAACTCTGCCTATGCTTGCACCTGTAAATCGTTTTTATTTTGTTTTAGTTGTTCTTGTTGCTTTTGTGCAATAGATGAATAACAATTTGTTTTTAGTTGTTTTATTTTTAGATATTTCTATTTTGCGGGAGTCCCGCAAATAGTTTTATTCTCCCGCAACCCGCACACACGAGTACCTTACCGCCCGCGCCCGCGCTCGGCCATCAAATCTAGTCCCGCGCCGCACTCTATTGCGTTGGGTCCCGCGAGTCCCATGGGAGTGCAGGTCTCTATTTCAGGGCCTTTTGACACCAGTAAGTGTCCATTCTGAAAGAACAATGTTCTTAGGAAATTGTATTGCCAACCTCGCCACCTGGCCAAAGATGTGAATGATTCTGTACTGGAGGGGAGACTGTAACATGGATCTGGTGTTTTTGACTGAGGTCACTAGAACTTTTTTAATCAGTAATTCAGTGTTGCTAAACCTTTCCGCACACTTCCATAATTCCATGCTTAAGCATAGTGTTAACCCTTTTGGGTTAATTCCTTTCACTCACCAAATCTGTGATTAACTTTCACAGCTTGGTTGGGCAGATGTTTTATTAATGCGGGGTGGGAGGCTTATAGCCTCGCTTTCCTTGAGAAGACTTATGACTGAGGTCTGGACCACTCAGATTTATTAGTGCTGTGGCAGGGTAAAACATTTCCACACACTTCTAAAATCCCATGCTAGCCAAGATATTAATCATAGGCTTAGATCCTTTGGGTTAATAACTTTTGTTCACCAAGTCCGTGTTTGCTTTTCCACAGCCTGCTTGGGTAGGCATTTTAGGACCTTTCAAATGAAACCTGGCTCTACTGACTGAAGTCATAGATTACTCAGCTCTATTCAGTGCTGTGGCGGGCTAGACCTTCCCACACACTTTTTTCTCTGGTTTCACAGACAAGTCTAGTCCCAGACTAAAATGCATACTTGAGCTGTTTTTAACTGAAAGCAGCTTGCACTGACATCTTAAAATATGTCAGTGTCATTATTTTGTCTCAAGATGCACACCAGTGATGTTTTTTTCTAAGGCATAGTAACCCTCTGGGGTCTGAGGGCGTCATGGGACCCTGGATAAGTTCTGATTACACACGTGAGCAGCATGTATTTACATGTTTATATTTCTGAGAAAATAGCGTTTGAAAAAACTAAAATTTTAAGTCACTGAAATAAGGCCATATAACACATAGTATACAGAACTGGATCTTGGAGCCTAGAGTTTTTGCTACAAAATTATGTGAAAACCATTCCGATCACTCACTTTTGTAAGACACTTTTAGTGTCAGAAAAGCCGTATGCATTGAGGCATGAATTGTCATGAATATTGATGTGATTCACACATGAGGAGACAAAGACTCCTCCCCTGGGCCTATCAATGAGGAATGTGCCAGAGGGAACTACAAGAAAGAATGTGAGGACAAAAGACGAGCTACTGCAGCTCAAATTGCTCAAGAAGTTAATGCTGGTTCTGATAAAAAGGTGTCAGAATACACAGTGCATCGCAGTTTGTTGTGTATGGGGCTGCATAGCCGCAGACCAGTCAGGGTGCCCATGCTGACCCCTGTCCACCGCCGAAAGCGCCAACAGTGGGCAAGTGAGCATCAGAACTGGACCAGAACTGCCACAAAGCAAAAATGGTTCATGAATGGTTTGAGGAGCACAACAATGAGATTGAGATTTGGCCTCCAAATTCCCCAGATCTCAATCCAATCAGTGGAGGTGTAAGACTGTAAGATGCCGGGACGTCTGGGCTAAGGAACGACTACACCCGAGAAAACAAAGGATGTTTTCGGGAAATTAACATCTGAATTCACTCTTGTGCGTTTAGCATCCCCATCCGAGACGACATCACGCTGAGTTAATCATCCAAATATTGCCTTAATTTACTTAATTTACCTTAATTTATTGCCTTGTCTTTCCCTTCACTGCCTCTTCCCCCATCTCTCCTATATAATTCACCCAAAATCTTTATGAGTTAATGTGAACAAGTACTATACAATATTATACATGTTTGGTATCATTTGAAATGTCTCAGTGGGACTGGTACAAAGGTCTCATTCTCACAGAAGTAAAGCAAAAGGTAACAAAGGTTTTAAGAGTTTAGAGATATTTTGCTTATTGTGTGTGGGTGTGTCCTCTGCCAATTGGTCTCTACCTCCTGTCCTCAATAAGGTGTAAACTACAGGTCTGAAGACTTGATTAATGCAAATTCCCATTGTGAACTCATGTTTACAGTCTTCTAGACACTCAGTGTTATGCAATTTTCAGAAGTCAGGTATCCATCTTTTACTCTTTACTTCAGAGCATTTGATGTTATGTATGGATTTTCTTTGAATTGATTATGTAATTGGCATGACACATTTACAGTACCTGACTAATAATAAATTGTTACACTGATTTATTCTGATTTACTCTGGAATTATTAACTCTAGTAGATTACGTTAAATCAATAACACCGCAAATCTACGTTCAGGTTAGTAGCGGACTAGAGCACAGTTTTGGTGAAGCATAAGGGCACACCAAACTGATGTTTTAGAGCTCCGGCTAACACATTGGCATTAGGTACGTATACTTAGACTGTAGAGGCTAGTGGACCTAATGGGTCTTCCGTTTAGAGCAACAAAAAGTTATTAGACCAATCTAAATAGGGTGAGCCTCAACTCCTGATTATTGTAATATTATTCTAATTACGAGTACGTGGGAAACCACGGCATGATTATGTAAAGTTACCATTAGAGGAAGTTAAGTTGGTCGCTTGGTTCTATGGTAATGGTCATGGCCTCTGATTAGATAAAGTCTTGCATTAATTAAGTGGGTTCAGATCTAAGGGGACTGAAGAAAAAATATTCTAGAATGATCAACGTGGAGCACGGGCATCTAGGATATCAGTTAATCGCCTCTGTCTAGTGACCAAGACTGACTAGTTTGTGATAAAGAGATCGTAATCCGGCCGGTGCAAGACTCAAAGTGTTATCGGAATCTAGATGAACGGGTATAATTTTAACAATGGGCTAAACAGAATAATCAAATGTGTAGTTAAACTATTATACAAATGACCAAATAACCATTTGGCATTCTAACCTAAATTTGAGGTCATGATAAAATGGAGTCAGATAAAAGTAAATTGGAATTAAATTACTTTGCCCCACTGAAAAGACCGAACGCGCAGAAACCTTCACCCGCTAATCGTAAGCCGTCATTGGGACAATTGGGCGGGCCTTACAGAGGCCCCACCTCGCAACTTACAGGACTTAAAGGATCTGCTGCTAACATCTTGGTGCCAGATACCACAGCACACCTTCAGGGGTCTAGTGGAGTCCATGCCTCGACGGGTCAGGGCTGTTTTGGCAGCAAAAGGGGGACCAACACAATATTAGGATAATAATGTTATGCCTGATTGGTGTATATATATATATATACACTATATTGACAAAAGTATTGGGACACCCCTCCAAATCATTGAATTCAGGTGTTCCAATCACTTCAATGGCCACAGGTGTATAAAATCAAGCACCTAGGCATGCAGACGCTTTTACAAACATTTGTGAAAGAATGGGTCGCTCTCAGGAGCTCAGTGAATTCAAGCGTGGTACTGTGATAGGTTGCCACCTGTGCATTGAGTCCATTCGTGAAATTTCCTCACTACTAAATATTCCAAGGTCAACTATTAGTGGTATTATAACAAAGTGGAAGCAATTGGGAACAACAGCAACTCAGCCATGAAGTGGTAGGCCACATAAAATCACAGAGCAGGGTCAGCGCATGCACAGTGCGCAAAAGTCACCAACTTTCTGCAGAGTCAATAGCTACAGACCTCCAAACTTTGTGTGGCCTTCAGATTAGCTCAAGATCAGTGCCTAGAGAGCCTTATGGAATGGGTTTCCATGGCCGAGCAGCTCATCCAAGCCTTACATCACCAAGTGCAATGAAAAGCTTTGGATGCAGTGTAAAGCACGCCACCACTGGACCCTAGAGCAGTGGAGACATGTTCTCTGGAGTGACCAATCACGCTTCTCTGTCTGGCAATCCCATGGACGAGTCTGGGTTTGGCGGTTGCCAGGAGAACGGTACTTGCCTGACTGCATTGTGCCAAGTGTAAAGTTTGGTGGAGGGGGGATTATGGTGTGGGGTTGTTTTTCAGGGGTTGGGTTGGCCCTTAGTTCCAGTGAAATGAACTCTTAATGCTTCAGCGTACCAAGACAATTTGGACAATTTCATATTCCCAACTTTGTGGAAACATTTTGGGGATGGCCCCTTCCTGTTCCAACATGACTGCACACCAGTGCACAAAGCAAGGTCCATAAAGACATGGATGAACGAGTTTGGTGTGGAGGAACTTGACTGGCCTGCACAGAGTCCTGACCTCAACCCGACAGAACACCTTTGGGATGAATTAGAGCGGAGACTGCGAGCCAGGCCTTCCCGTCCAACATCAGTGCCTGACCTCACAAATGCGCTTCTAGAAGAATGGTCAAAAATTCTCTGCAAAGGGTGGTCCAACTCCATATTAAACCCTACGGATTAAGAATGGGATGTTATTAAAGTTCATGTGCATGTAAAGGCAGGCATCCCAAAACTTTTGGCAATATAGTGTATATACACCATCTTATGGGTCTTGTTTATTGAAAGCACTTTAAAGACCTTTCAGTTGGTACCTGGTCTATTGACTGACGTGATTAGACACTCAGATTACTAGAGCTCTTCCTGTCAGTGAGTCAATGCTGTGACGGGCTAGACCTTTCTGCACACTTTTAAAATCTCCGTGATTGCTTTTCACAGCTTGGTTGAATGGGCTTTTTAAGAGCCTTTTAGCCATAGTCTACTCAATTGACTGAGGTCATTTGACCATTCAGCTCTTTTCAGTGTTGTGATGGAGTAGACCTGTCTGCACGCTTCTAAATTCTTATGCTTTCGTCTTCTGGGTTAGTAACTCTTGCTCACTAAGTCTGTCATTGCCTTTCACAGCTTAGTTGGGCAGGTAGTTATAGGCAATGCAATGCAATGGCTTTTCTTCAAGGCCTGTGATGGTTTTGCAACCAATATCTCCCTTTGTGAGAAATTTACTTGTAGCACAGGGCTTTGCTCCGCCACCCCCAGCCAAAGGTATAACATGATTGCCTTTGGTCAGGATGGCTGTGTTGGTATTAACGTTCCCATAGTTTCAACACCAGGACGCAGCATTGAGTCCCCTTTGAAAGGGAACTTCTCAGGTTACATATGTAACCCAGTTCCCTGAAAAGGGAGCTAGATGCTGCTTTATGTTTCCATACTTCAGGCATGTCTACATCGGGCATGTCTACAGCTCTGTTAGCAATAGAACTGGCGTGTTTTCACATGTGCCTCAGACATCGGTCATGCTGAAGGCGTTCCCGTAGCATCAACACCGTGACACAGCATCTCGCTCTCATTTCAGGGAGCCGTGTTACATCCGTAACCTAAGGTATTTTCAGTCCTGAGTTGCATCCAAAATTGCATACTCTCTTGAGTAGGTACTTATTTTGAATAAGTAATTACTTCACGGCCACTAAAAAAGTATGTTCTATATAGTAGGAACTTGTGTAGTATGAATGTAATCTGGACGTACTACATTCGCCATGCTGTCATTATCATGTGACCTACCAGCGCCAGTTGCGTCTCTTCACTGCCAATCACAAATCCTCTCCCGTGGCCTCATGGGGTAGTAAAACTTTCCGTGGTATGCACACTTCAGTATGTTGCTGGAAGTAGTAGATCATCCGGGTACTTTTTGCCTACTCTTTAATGAGTACTGTGAATTTGGACATACTTCTTTTGTCATATACTGTTTTTCGCCTACTATATAGTAGGGAAGTATGCGTTTTGGATGCAGATCTGGTCCTGGGGACCCACCGCTATGCACAATTTGCATATCTCCCTTATTTAACACACCTGATTCAGATCATCAACTCATTAGGTGAGAGCTCCATAAACTGAACTGAGTGTGTCAGATTAGAGAGAAATAGAAAATGCGCAGAGTGGTGGGTCCCCAAGACCAGGATTGAAAAGTGCTGGTTTAAAAGACATACTATTGATCTGACTGCACTGACAGTTTAACTGAATTGAGCGAAATCAAGACACTATTGTCTAATGTAGAGCTGCTTTACAGCTGAAATTGAAGTTGTTTCGTAATGGATGATGTTTGCTGTTTATTACTGTGAAGCTGCTTTTTAACAGTATATATTGTATAAAGCGCTATGTAAATACATGTGACTTGACTTGAAATGTTTGTGTTCTCAGAGGTGGAGTGGATTCCCACTAAGGCTCGGACTCTGGTGGGCACTATATCATCTTTCTTCTTCACGTTTGGTCAGATGATTCTAGCTGGAGTGGCATACGGTTTGAAGGACTGGCGTAAAATACATGTGGCCGTCTGTCTCCCTTTCCTCATCTTCTTTTTCTACAGCTGGTGAGAGATTTTTCAAATGACTTTTTGGTACTGAATAACTTCATAAATCATGACATTCTATATTACTGATGTATGTGACTAACTGGAATTATTAGAACAACCCATTCTCATTGAAAAAAAAAAACCTGCCTGTGGTGACATTTCTGCAAAATTATATCATGTTTTATGATGCTGATTGTTGCATGTATTGCAGCAGTTTGAAAATGAAATGTCCATGAATTTTCCTAGCAAAGATTTTTCCGGGGTAGGTCGCCAGGTCTTTCCCCAACCCTCCCCATTACACGGCTTGTGACTCACACACACACACGCATTCACACCTACGGACAATTTAGCACTTCCAGTTCACCTATACTTTTTTTTTCATTATGGGGGAACCGGAGGCTGTGTTGCCAAGTGATCCATTTCTGTAACAGTGTCCCGTCTAGCACAAAAGACCCATTTGCTGCACTCTCCACCTCATCTGGGGGCAAAACAGTGGCAAATAATGGCGCTTTTCCATTGCGTGGTACGGCTTGGTACGGCTCGGCACGGCACGGCTCGGCTCGGTTTGCTTTGCTTTTCCACTGCGTGGTACGACTCGGCTCGGCACAGCACAGCTCGGCTCAGCTCGGCTCGGCTTGCTTTTCCACTGCAGTTGTACCGCTTCAAGTGGGTGGGATTACATTGTAGTTGCGCCACCTCTACTGCCGCGACATCATCGTAAAAGCGACACAAAAACAAACGTGCGAAACAGGAGCAATGGAGCCTATCAAAGGAATGGTGTTCCGCATGACGAAAAAGTTTGTTTCAAAGAAGGCTGATGGCAGGAAAACAAAATACTGCAAAAAAAACCAAGAGAGTATGGGAACTCCTACAACAAAGTGCAGACGACGACAGGATTGCTCGACGACGCACAAGGGTAAGCTAATCTTGCATGACGCTAGTAGTGACGATTCTCTCTGACCAATTAGTGATCTGTAGTGTTTTCATGTCACATTTTAGTATCGGTACGGCTCGCTTGGAACCCCAACCGAGGTGGTACTGTTTAAACGAGCCGTACCGAGCCGTACCATGCAGTGGAAAAGCACCGCCATACCAAACCGTACCGAGCCGTACCATGCAGTGGAAAAGCGCCAAAGTGAGCCGTACCATGCAGTGGAAAAGCGCCATAAGGTGCACAACGTAGGGTCCTCCCACTGCGCAGCTACCAGTTGGAAGAAGAAAAAGGCCAGGAATAGCAGGATATTCGCAAAAGGATCAAAGGCTCCCTGACTTGAATTCTTGACTGCTTTTGCGAGTCACAGCACATGAAGGGAACATCAACATCATACAAATTTACATTAGGTAGTGGAGTGATAACAGAGATGCATCTGGCCACATATGCTCTCAAGTAAAATTATTACCCAAAATCATATCCACTCCCCACACTGGCAGAGATGTGTGAACACCCATAATCACCTCACCCTTTACCAATTTGGACTGCAAAACAAGATCAAGTGGTGAACTTACAAACATGGCCTCAAGACGTGGCAGACTCAGCCGTATCGTTGCTGTGTCCAGTACGCGCCCTGCGTATTTACTTGGACCGCACGCAAAGCTTTAGAGACTCTGAGAAGCTCTTTATCTGTTTTGGGGGACGGCAGAAGGGGAAGGCTATCTTCAAACAGAGGTTGGCCCACTGGATCGTGGATGTTATTTCCTTGGCATATCAGGCACAGGGAAATGTGCCCTGCCCCTTCGGAGTCCGAGCACACTCCACAAGGAGTGTTGCATCCTCCTGGGCAGTAGCCAATGGCACCTCTCTAACAGACATCTGCAGAGTTTTGGGCTGGGCGACATCTCCAGGTTGAGCCAGTTTAATCCTGTGTGTTCTCAGGTATGAGCAGGTAAACTGCGGACAACTGGCCAGGTACTCTGCTTGTGTAACAGACGTAGGCCAGTAAGAGCTGTGCGTGTAAACCTCACTCCCCTGATCTCAAGAGTCTTTAGCCTCCTTGTTATCATGTCCGACTCCCGTGCCGGAGACCACGGTTTGAGTCCTGCTTGGAGCAGGGCGGTTAGGACTGATAACACTTGCACGCCTTTCTCCTCCCCGAGGCGATAATGTGTGCTTTTTGTTCCCGAGTCCAGCGATCCCTGGATGTATCTTTTCAGCACCCGTGGCCCAGTACTCGTGATGCATGCCCTTTCAGTCAGCCCGTATACTGGAGCTAGGTGTCCATATGTAGTGATTCCCTGATGGTAATCCCATATGATGTATTGTCTACGATATGTTTTACCTGACGGTAAACCTCCAGTTGCTGTGTTTGTAGTAGTTCCCCCCTTTTCAGGTAGGACCTACCGCACTGACTTTTTTCCATGTGTGGTACTTCCCGGGTGTAAGTCCATGTGATGTATTCTCCACACTACCAACCCCCCCTTTGGGTAGGATGTGGTCTCTTTAGTGTTCTTTCTCCCATCTGGGAGGAAGAGTGCTCCTTCAACACTGCATCTGCACACTGGTCTGCATCAGCTGTAGATTTTTCAATAAAAAAAAGGTCAAGGAAGTCCGGCTGAAGCGACCTATTCCCATTATAAGTACTGTCCTTTCAGTCCCTGAGTGGTACGAAGGACTACACGGCTTATGTGGGGCACTGGGTAGGTTACGATGTCACAAGTGCATTTGTTACCTGGCACACAGTGGTTTGCTGACATATGCATCACCAGAACCTCGTAACTCAGCTCAGCAGTTGTGGTGTTTTCCATAGGGACCCCTAGTGTCAGCATTCGACACCATGTCGAAGTGACTGACAGATAGGGAACGTCTCAGTTACTGTGGTAATCTCTATTCCCTGATGGAGGGAATGAGACATGGTGTCCCTCCTGCCTAAGCTTTAAACTACCCGCTGGATGACAGGGACACACTCTCGGCTCCTCAGCACAAACCTGAATGAGTGGATGCACACCAGCTCCTTTTATACCCAGATGTCCGGGGGAGTAGAATACAAATTCCAATCTGAAGTGTTTTGGGCTCCCAAGTGTGATCCCTACTACTGTCAGCATTCGACACCACATCTTGTTTCCTCCATCAGGGAAGGGAGGTTACAGCGGTAATTGAGACGGTCACAGTTGTTCCACATGTTTCCCTGCAGATCTGGTAAGGAAACATAATGTAACTAACAGTCTTGTATGAGTCTTGATAAGTCTTCATAAAATGGCTGTGGTGTATAAGCCCCTATCTTGCTGCTAATAGTTCTGCGATCAAGCCAGAAGTGGTATGAATATGCACGTCCACAGCAATCAGACAAGAATTATTAATTTTGTTCATACCTAACTTGTCTTTTACTGAGATAAAATTGGACCATTGCATAAACTTCAAGTGTCTTACCACCGCTCTGAGTGTGTGCTAACAATCTCACTTAAGCATATGTATGGGTTTCCCTAAAAAATGAAAGTTACCCTTTGACAGGTCCACCCCAATATTCAAAAGGCCTGGAATATGTGTCGCTTTGAGGGACAGCAGGTGTTTCCTGCTCCATAGCAACAATCTCTTTGCCAGGGCATGTAGATTAATTTAACATGATCGCTATGACTGATACCATGAGACTTAGAACTGTTACAGCACATATTAAACAAAACAAAACAAAGAAGGCAATCCAACTGAAGAGTATCAACATGACAACTTCACACAACAGCAAAGACAACAGAAACAGAGGGCAATAAATACACAAGATAATGAGGAATAAAACGAGACACAGGTGAACAACATAATCAGTTACTGATGAAATCCAATACTTACACTATATTGCCAAAAGTTTTGGGATGTCTGCCTTTAAATGTACATGAACTTTAATGACATCCCATTCTTAATCCGTAGGGTTTAATATGGAGTTGGCCCACCCTTTGCAGCTATAACAGCTTCAAGGTTTATGAGTGCGTTTATGGGAATTTTTGACCATTCTTCTAGAAGCGCATTTGTGAGGTCAGGCACTGATGTTGGACGAGAAGGCCTGGCTCACAGTCTCCGCTCTAATTCATCCCAAAGGTGTTCTATCGGCTTGAGGTCAGGACTCTGTGCAGGCCAGTCAAGTTCCTCCACACCAAACTCGCTCATCCATGTCTTCATGGACCTTGCTTTGTGCACTGGTTGGAACAGGAAGGGGCCGTCCCCAAACTGTTTCCACAAAGTTGGGATCATAAAATTGTCCAAAATGTCTTGGTATGCTGAAACATTAAGAGTTCCTTTCACTGGAACTAAGGGGCCAAGCCTAACCCCTGAAAAACAACCCCACACCATAATCCCCCCTCCACCAAACTTTACACTTGGCACAATGCAGTCAGGCAAGTACTGTTCTCCTGGCAACCGCCAAACCCAGACTCGTCCATGGGATTGCCAGACAGAGAAGCGTTGATTGGTCACTCCAGAGAACACGTCTCCACTGCTCTAGAGTCCAGTGGTGGACTCTAGAGCCACCACTGGTCCTTTACACCTTTACACCATCCTTTACAATGGTCCTTTACACCACTGCTTCCGACGCTTTGCATTGCACTTGGTGATGTAAGGATACAGGATACAGATGCTCGGCCATGGAAACCCATTCCATGAAGCCCTCAATGCACTGTTCTTGAGCTAATCTGAAGGCCACACAAAGTTTGGAGGTCTATAGCTATTGACTCTGCAGAAAGTTGGCGACTTCTGTGCACTGTGTGCCTCAGCATGCGCTGAACCCGCTCTGTGATTTTACGTGGCCTACCACTTCGAGGCTGAGTTGCTGTTGTTCCCAATTGCTTCCACTTTGTTATAATACCACTAACAGTTGACCGTGGAATATTTAGTAGTGAGAAATTTCATGAATGGACTTATTGCACAGGTGGCAACCTATCACAGTACCAGGCTTGAATTCACTGAGCTCCTGAGGGCGACCCATTCTTTCACAAAATGTTTGTAGAAGCGTCTGCATGCCTAGGTGCTTGAATTTATACACTCGTGGCCATGGAAGTGATTGGAACACCTGAATTCAATGATTTGGAGGGGTGTCCCAATACTTTTGGCAATATAGTGTACATTTTAAAAGCATAATCCGTCACCGGTGCGGAATGATTCTTGGGATAAGACTAGGCTGTGAAGGGTTCATCCGTTCTATCCTTCGCAGCCCTGGAAACAAAGGACGCATTTGCGGGCCGCATTTAAAGAAGCCTTTGAATGCAGCCTTCAAAGGATGCAACCTCTGAATCGGGAGCTGTTTCCTAAGGAGCTGATGATCTGAATGAGGTTTGTTAAATTAGGGAGACATACAAAGTGTGCACAGCGGTGGGTTCTCAGGACCAGGATGGAAAACCACTGGCCTAATTACAGTGCTAAATACAGAGGCCATCTTTAAACATGAGTCTTTTGTCATTTTTCAGCCTGTACAGAAAAGGACAGTGTGATTGAGTTGATTCTGAATATGATTCTGAATATGATTCTGAAAAGGTCACCAGTGTGTTTAAAATGTATATAGATAATTAGAACTATAGAAATTCTGCACACAATAAAAATAATGCAGCATAGATTAACTAACTTCAAAAATGTCTCCATGTCAAAGGTGGTTCTCTGAATCTGCTCGCTGGCTGGTGCTGAATGGCCGTTCTGAGGAGGCACTGAAGCATCTCCACCATGTAGCTAAAATCAACGGCAAACCCGAGATGGCAGAGAAGATCACTTTAGAGGTTTCACATCAGCCTTTCATGTCTGTGTCATTGTCACAGTTTCACTCCGTTTGGACTTTGTTTTCCTATTTGCACTATTTTCCCGCCACTTGTTTGTCGTCATGGTTTCTGATTTGAGTGTCATTAATCACCTCATTTGCACCTGTATTTAAGTTCCCTTGTTTCTGTTTCATTGTTGTTTGGTCTCGTAAATGTTTGGATGTGTTACGCTACTCTCTTTATGTGGATTTTCCTTGTGGATTTATTAAAGACTGCCTATTTACCTTCATTTTCATGTTCGTGTGTGTTCTAGCAACAAAGAAACTCAAACAGAACTGAACTTAAGTAATGGAGATAACGAGACGCACACATCTGAACATAATGATGAAATCAAATGAATAACCATGACAACTAAGGCGGGAACGGTGCAAAACACAAACAGAGTCCATGTGGTATGACAGTCATATACACTACTTTTCAAAAGTTTGGGATCGTTTTTTTTTTTTAAATGACATTTATTCTTGTGATGGCAAAGCTGGATTTTCAGCAGTAATTACTCCAGTCTTAAGTGTCACATAATCCTCCAGAAATCATTGTAATATGCTGGTTTGGTGCTTTTATTATTTACTATTATTATTATAATTATTATTATTAGTAATAGTACAGTTAAAAAAGGTTGTGCTACTTAGAATTTCTCTGGAAACCATGATAAATTTTATTTTCAGGATTCTTTGATGAATATAAAGTTCAAAAGTTTGATGAATATAAAGTTCAAATTTATTTAATATAATAGTTGTTACAATGTAAGTATTTATTGTCACTTTTGATCAATTTAATGCATCATGTCATGATTATGGACATCTATTTTGTTATTCTGTTCTGTTAGTTCCTGCTTTGCCTACTCCGTTTAGTTCCGGTTTCATTGGTTAATGATTATCTCCTTGTTAGTTTCTGATTACTAATGTTTTACACCTGTCAGTCATTGTGTTCATCTTGTATTTAATCTCCTGTTGTGTTCAGTCCCCTGTTGGTTCTCGTCTATTGTGTTCTCGTCACCTGTGAGCAGAGGTCGCTGGTGGAATACTGGTGGTGGGTGGATTCGACGCAAGCTGCCCAGTCCATCTCAGAGCCAGGAGTGGACCACTGCCTAATAGATCTGTGGTCCACAGATTCAGTTCCCTCCCGAGTCCCCAGCCTCGAGTCTTTGCCTTTTCTGCCGTTCCCATCCGGCTATCTGGATTTCCTCCTCCAGGGTTCCTGCCCAACTTCCTAGTCTAATCCCCTTCGCTGGTTCCATCCAGTACCCTGGATCCGCTGGTTCCAGTGGTGTCGTTCAGCTCCTCGGCCCTGTCCCTGTCGCTAGCTCCGTGCGGCTCGTCAGCTCCGCCTCTGACTTCCCCTCCACCAGCTCAGCATGAGGATGAGGATGAGGATTCCCTCGAGTCACCTTAGGCCTCTAGGCCCATGTCTCCACCTCGGCCAGTCAGTCTGTCGGCTTCGCCCCGGCTCTGCGCTCCCTCGACTCCACCGTGGTCCGCCAGCCCTAGGACTCCACTGGGATCCCTCGTCCCTCCGGATCAGCCTCAGTCAGTCGTCGCTCAGCTTCTGCCACGGACTTCCGAGTCTACAGCTGCGCCTCGACCCTTTACCCCTTCAGCTCCACCGGGCTTCTCCTTCCCTCTGCCGTCTCCATTGTCCTCACTCCCTCCATCGTCACTCCGGTCTGCTGAGCCCGTCTCCGCCTCAGTCCTGCGAGCGCTTATCGCCAGCGTTTTTCGAGACGTTTTTGATGTGTCTTTGTGTTCATACCCAAGCGATTTTCACTGGCGATGCGCCGAGTGAATGTGCAAATTCACTCCCTGACAGTAGATGGCACTTTTGATTTAATTGCAGATCAAATAGGATTCCATGGAAACTCACCATCAAATCCTATTTGATCTGCAATTCCTCTCCATAACAACTCCCTCTTATCGAGATTTTTGTAGTCGCTGTGGCGTTTGTCATAAAGTTCTTTGTGTTCAGACACCAAAGAGACCAGCAGCTCTACATCCATCTTGCCTCGTTGCATCGTCTACTTACTTCCTCTTCGTCGTCTTCTTAGGTATCAATGTGTGCTCGACAAGACCGTTTTGTGCTTGAGCGCCACCAAATCGTGTTTTACTGTAACTTCAGCAGCTCCAGGCACGTGAACAAAAGTGCCAATCTCATTGGTCGACCTGTTTTTAACGCGGGCGCGTCAAACCAAAAAAACGCCTGCCGTTTTGTGCGTTGGTGTGCACACTCACATTGGCACCCTTTGTTTAGTCACGAGGCGTTAAACGTTGGCAATAAGCACGGGCGATAATCGTCCCGGTGTGAACAATCCTTAAGACCATGACACATCCTTGCTGAAGATGGATAATTTTTAAAAAAAACAAACAAAAAAAACCAACTGAACCCAAACTTTTAAACAGTAGTGTATGTACTTTATGTACTGTGTGTGCTGATGTTTAGGTGCTGGAGTCACACATGCAAAAAGAAGTTCAGTCTAGTAAGAACATTTATACTGCGCTTGATCTCCTGAAAACACCAACCATGAGGAAGATATCCATGTGCCTTATGGTCGTCTGGTAAGAATCTATTTGAACATGTCAGTATTTTAATGTATGTACCATGCAAGAAATCTGAATGGTGGTATAAATATGTATACATAAATAAATACACATTAATTATATAAAAATCAATAAATAAAACGTCTGCTGTTCTTCCTAACAGGTTTTCGACTAGTTTTGCATATTATGGACTGGCCATGGACCTGCAGAAGTTTGGGGTGAACATCTATCTAATGCAGGTCATCTTTGGGGCGGTAGATTTTCCCGCTAAACTGGTCGCTCTTCTGATGTTGAGCTTTCTGGGCCGACGTTTGACCCAAGGCATGTGTCTCCTTGTGTCAGCATCTGTAATATTTGCCAACATTTTTGTTCCTAAAGGTAAGACAATAACTCTGTCTTTCTATTATGATGCCGTTGATGCTACTATCATTCACCTAATGCAATGGCTAATCACCTAATGTGATGACAAGGATTTTATAAATGATAATTATAAAATTTAATAAACCCTTCTAGTGGAGGGCTACCTTCCTACAGGCTTCAGTTCCAACCCTGCTCAGACATAGTTGGCTGTGATTTTCAAGTAATCCTGAGCACCTTAACCCTTTAGTGCTCTTCAGTCATTTTTGACCAAGAATTTTTTACTTCATCGGAATGGTACATAACTTGGTAAATGTTTTGGCAATTGCCTTGCGAACACACACATGATTTGAAAAGGTTAAATAGTCTACTTACTACATTGGAAATGAATGGGAAGCGAATTTCATCTAGTGGAAATGTTTAGTACTGCACCCAAACTAAATCTTACTGAAAGCTCTTTTTTTTTAGATATCAACCTCAAATTTGGAACACAACTTGTTTTGATTTATGGCTTTGATTTTCTCGCAATTGTATAATAAAATTTATTTTGTAAAATATATTTCATGTAAAAATTGAAAATTGTATTTAAATACAAAATACAAAATAGTAAATAAAAACTATTATCGAACTTAAATATAGTAGATTTATTTTACTGCCATGTGACGAGCACCAGAGGGTTAATTAGGTGGTTCAGGTGTGTCTGATTATGGTTGGAGCTAAACTCTGCAGGATGTAATGTTTTATAATGGATTTTAATGCAGTTTCTTAATTGTTAATAATAGTTATTATACAGTAATACCTATACTTGTCAGCCACAACATTATAACCACTGACAGGTGAAGCGAATAACATTGATTATATCGTTACAATGGCACCTGTCAAGGAGTGGGATATATTAGGCAGCAAGTGAACAGTCAGTTCTTGAATTTCATGTGTGGGAAGCAGGAAAAAAAAGGCAGGAAAAAAGATCTAAGTGGTTTTGACAAGGACTGGGTCAGAGAATCTCTAAGAAGTCTTGTGGGATGTTCCCAGTATGCAGTGGTTAGTGGTTACAAAAAATGATATCTCGATATTTTCTAGGATTTTATCTATAACGATAATTAGAAGATATTTTGATGAGTGTGTTTATTGTGTTGGTACCTTGGCAGGTTTAGACTCCCAAAGCTTTTGATATTCTTCATATTCTGTGCGGTGGCCATTGGCAGCAGTGACAGAAATCATCTTTTCCAATATTAATTGATTTCTTTTAAATTAATTTATTGATTGATAATTGATTTTTACCTCTTTTTCATTTTTACCTTTATTAATACATTTGTTACCTAATTAAATGTATGCATCACCTTTTGGGATAAATTCTTACATTTAATCAATACATTCATTTAGAATAATAAGACACACTAGGGCTGTTACCAACCAAATTAAATCAGTATCAACAAAATTCATCTTTGCATTGCAGAGGAAACACAGAGTCATTTACACAGACTGTTTAATGAGCTCAGAGGGACATGAATGCATTTAACCTGCGGTTACAAATGCATAAATAATGTTCTGATGTTTTAAACATAAAACGCTGAATAATGATATTAGAAATTATTAAAAAAAGAGATACTTTAAATGTGAAATTAAAACTGCCAGTAAGTGGAAGTCACTCTTAAGTCACTCTTAATGAGTGAGTAATTGAGTTTCAACTGATTCATTCAAACGGCTGATTCATTCAGGAACGAAACATTTGACTGTCTTAATGAGTGAGTCATTGAATCATTCCTTCAGACGATTTGTTCATTACAACGAAACACCACCGTGTGTTGCTCAGAGATGCAGAAAAAGTCCTGTGGCTTTGTTTAGAACTATTTTCGAAATAGAGCAATAACAGACAATATTGTGTCTAAAATGTCACTTAATATTAACTTCTTGTTTACTGAACTGTTGTATAAAATCAATATCACATTTGTACCCATGCTGATATTTGGAGAAAAAAACGGCACTCTTCGTATGATATTGATTAACTATATTAAATTATATAAATATAAAAGACATACAGAGGTATTTTTGCCCCCTAATCTTGAATTTTGGGGCATTATAAATGCATATTAATAGAGTAAATCACTCAGTGAAAGTGTGCACTCTAAGCGCACTACTCTAACCTACTAGACTACATCACGTAGTGTGTGTGCACTCTCTAGGTGTGTTTTTGTAAACTGAGGGACATACTCGATATTGTCAGATCACACATTGTTAAAACAACAATCACAACATTATCGTACACGATATATATCGCACACCGCATTGCAGTTAGCATCAGATCTGGACCATGGAGCAGTGGAAAAAGCTGTAGAATTTAGTAGGGACGCTAGGGATTTGTCCCTAGCAATAATTTTGATTAAAAAATTCAAATATATTTATATATAACCACTGTTGTCCAGTTGTGTCTTGTGTTTTTTATGTATTATTTTATTTAAAAAGGAAACATCTCATTGAGATTAAAAATCTCTTACAAGAGCGTTCTGTGAAAAGTGCGCAATTCCTGGTACACAAACGGTTAATAGATCCCGTTATGAGTCCCGCCTCTCGAACCCACATCGATAATCCGATTGGCTTTGTTTTTTTTTGTAACTTGTGAGAGACCTGCGGTAAGTGGGGCAAATCACGTCACATATTGTTTCAGGGAAAGTGCCGTTTTTTCAATATACTGTATGACAATCGCGGGATAAGTGACAAACCTAAACATTAGTGTGTCAGTACACTTTGCACAGGTTTCTGTGAGGGTTATGTTTAGGGATGAGGCTTGGTCTGTTGAAGTGAGAGGCCTGTTTGATCAAGTTTTCATGCTGATTTTAGTCATCCCACTGAAAACATGACTCAGAACAACAATCGCACAAGTAACAGTATTGCTGTGTGCCGTGTACACCAGGACAAACTGGACAATATTGATCTGAAACAAATCATTTCAGTTAATGACAGACATAGACATGTGTTTGGCTTCTTCAAATAGCATGGGACAAGACAGTGGACACATTGACATTGCATTGCATTATGAACGGAGTAAAGTTAAGTAAAGTTAAGTTAAGTTCCTCACTTCCGGGGATGTCCCCACCAATTTCAAAATCAAACCTACGCCCTTGACGAGGGGTCCTACATGTTATTAGGCAGGTGCTTTTAATGTTGTGGCTAATCAGTGTATTGTCAACCTATAGTAGAGAAATACACTTATTATTTATTGAACAATAGATAAATTCAGTCTTTATGTATACTATTTAGTACTGAAATTTGTCAGAAGTGTAACTGGTTGTTGAGTACCTTTGAATGTACAGTACACATGCTGTCTGTTCTGGTTTAGCACCCGATTCACACAAAAAATTAAGCTGATCAGGCAATGCCGCAAATATGCCCCCATAAAATCTATGCTGAATCCATGAAAATGGCAAACAAGAATTCAGATATACGCAAATCCAGATAAAATCAAGTCCATTTTTATTGTTTCCCAAGTAACAAGATTTGGCAAAAAGTTTTGTTAAATGTCTTATGTCATGTGACAACACAAGCCTCACTACAATATCACACACTGGTATGTCTTATTAATTTATACTGACTGGTAATGAAGCTGTTTGTCATTGCAGATATGCAGATCACAAGGACAGCACTTGCCGTTATTGGGAAGGGCTTCACGTCAGCGTCCTTTACTTGTATCTACCTATTTACTGGAGAGCTTTACCCTACTGTCATCAGGTCAGAATAAATATAAACTATAGAATCTGCCGGAAGCATCCAAATGTTATAGTTTTGTTTAAAACATTAAGCTATTATGCAGCTATGTACAATATAGTACCATGGAATCTTGCACCATAATGCCATTGTATATGAACATGGTAGGCTATTCATTCAGTATCATGGTATTGCTGTCTTATACCATCACTCTACAATGGACAGTACAGTACATGGATATTATAGTCCTAAATATAAGTGCCACAGTATAGTAAAAACGTGTATCTAGGCTATATTGATTATGAAAAGTGCAAAGATGCGCAAAGATGCTAGTGGGTCAGAAATGATTTTAACCACTTCATTAAGTTTTGTTTTGTAGAAAGCCTTTCTTTAAAGTGAATTTCGTTTTGTATAAATTGTATCTTAATTTTAATCAACGTTTCATCAGCCAATTGCCTGGATTTAATAAATAAGAAGCAAATAGGCTATAGCAGACAATAATCGTGACATGGAGGCGCCGGAGCGATCACTTGCATTGCTCTTGAACATGTTTCATAAATAAACCGAAACTCAACAGGCTACCTGCCTCACAGACATGAGAAATATGTGTATAGAAAGCTTGAAATGTCCACTTTTAAACAAAACAATTCGAAATGAAAAGAAATAGTCAAGCAATGCGCACTGTTCACGCAAACAGCTCATGACTGGTGTCTCAGAGCGTTTCTGTTCAAAATGCTGCGCTCCATCACTGCATGTGCTGTGAGTTTAACATGCATTTTTAGACTAATCCTGACTCCTGAGTATTTAATTTAAGTTGCATATATTTTGTTCTTGCACTGATGTTGTAGCAATTTTGCACTTTGACAGCCAGTTTAAGATATAGGCTATATTTGAGTATTGTGTGTATAGGATCGTTTACAAAATCAAATGATTCGGACAAATTCTGCCATTGAAATGACTAGGGAAAAAGTGTCCCAATCAACCTAAATTCACCCTATACTCGCCAAAATCATAATTACATGGCATTATGTTGCTTGAAACCCCAAATATTATAACATTCTTCATTAACAATTATTCAGTTATTTGTAACAATGTCATAAAAAAAAGAAAAGTAGTTTCAATGTAGCTAGCTACTTTTTGATAGTAACTTGTAGTGTAGCTAACTACTTTTTCAAAAGGGTAGCTTGAATGTAACTTAACTACTTTAACTTACAAGTAGCTTGTAGCTTGTAAAGCTACAATTTCAGAGTAGCTTGCCCAACACTGCCTCAATATGCATTAACTTATGTAATGAATAGAACTTTGTTATTATAAAGTGGTCCGGAAGGAGAACATAAACAGTGCTCAGGTACAACGAGCTGAATAAGAGAAAGCAAGACATGATAAAAAAATCAACAAAAATCACATCACCAAGGGGCACCATCCATTTCACCTCAAAGTAAATGGAAAATAGTGATGCTCACGTTTACATACATTTTACTCCATAGTGTAAGTTGAGCGACCAACCAGCAAAGCTCATGCAGCCTCTTCATTGTTACTCTAGTTTTCATGTTTGTTCCACAGGCAGACTGGCATGGGCTTCGTCTCTACTATGGCCAGAATAGGCTCCATGGCCGCCCCTGCAGTCCTGATCTTGGATGAGATCCTGCCGGCTCTGCCTAGCATTGTATATGGAGGATCCGCTGTACTTGCTGGTTTCATAGCCTTTTTGCTTCCAGAAACCCTCAACATTCCTCTGCCTGATACCATTGAGGATGTAGAGGAGAAACGGTAATGTCTGCTGATCAATCTCGATAATAAATCATGTCACGTGATTACTAACTTTCCGTTTTACAGCTGTGTATAACACTGTACTGTACATTTCACTCATACAGGGAAAAGGAAAATCAAAGACTTCAGGAACAGACGTGGAGTGAATCGCTGACCTTACAGGACATCAAACAAGGTGGAGGAACATATGAAGAGAACTCTACTCTGTCTGAGACTCCAATGCTAATAAAGTAATAGTTATTACACACTGAGACAAACATTCAGAGACTGCTGATGCTGGCTGTCTCAATCTAGACCAACAAAACTGGACTATAGCTTTTTTTATTCTTAAAGTAAAATAAGATAGGATTTCTGATTGCAAGCAGCTGATTGCTTTAAAAGTGAAGTGATGTATACATTATAATGCACTCATTGTTAATCTCCAAACGTGTATAGTTTATATGACACATGCAGTATTGCGTGACAGACTGAAATTTGAGTCATTCACCTGATAATCTTGAATGTTTTCTTTTTTCCTTTCATGACATTGTTGAAAAAATACTATAGGCATGAGAAGTTCAAATGAATGTGTGATTGATTGATTGTGTTCAGATTTTTGAAGGCACAGCTCACGAAGTCTTTTGTGTTATTATACAATAAAGCAATTATGCACATTAATACCTAGTGGATGATTTAAAACGTGAGTAATGAAGGATCTGCAGATATTTAATCATGTAAAACTCATAATGCAGAATGATTCTGCTTTTATTGTAATAACTAAATGTTGGTAACTGTTTACAATAAAGCTCAGTTCATTGGCTAATACATTATCATGAACTAAAATTGAGCAATGTTTTTACAGCATTTAATACTGTAGGTTAGTGCTGATTTATACCATTGTTTATTATTAATTTATGCTCAGTCATAATATGTTACCTAGTAATGTAATAAACCAGTAATACATTAACTAGTTTATGTATTTAAAACATAAATATAGAACATAACATAATGCATAAAATAGAATTTAATGGGTAACACTTTATAATATAAGTATAGTGTAATAAAATACTTACAAATCATTTGCAAACTATTAGTTTATAGTTCATAGTTTATAAACTAGTCAATACATTAATAGACTATATACAAATAGTGAGTTCTTCATTCATTGTCACTGTAATTAACAAATTATTATTGTTTAATTAGCTCATATGTAATGCTTTGTTAACTTATAAACAGTAAATAGTTCTCACTTTAGATTAGGTGCACACACACACACACACACACACACTGTTATGTGCCCCTCTTTTAAGTCTAGGGGTGAGAAGAGGAGTGTAACAAAAATAGCGTGGAGAGAAGGAGAGAACTGCCGTCTCCAGGTCCCAGGGCAAATACAAAGTGCTCAACAACACCAGTTTCAAAATAACCCAAGATTTATTAAACAAACAGTGGAAATTAACAAAAGACTTCAGGAGGGAAGAGGCCAAAATAGCAAACAAAAGAACATTCTTACTAAAGTTAAGGGATAACTTACCTACCAAAAGAAAAGAACACAAAAATACAAAAACAATTCCCTAACTCCCTTTCTACATAAACAGGAGAAATTGTGGTTCTAAAAAAAAACAAAGGCATCCACCTTCCTACAAAAACTAAAACAAAAATGATTTAAAGAAGTGAGAAAATTAAGGCAACTAAACAGAACATCTGACACTCACACATGAAACTTGAATTAACTGATAAACTCTGCACTGCTCAGATTACACTGAAGTCTCAGGAATGCAAATGTTAGCTGAGACACTAGACAGCTCATGTACACTAAAGTTAGTCACACTTAATTGTTGTAAAGTATTAGATATACACAAGTTAGTGGAGCCACACTTCACAGCTTTTTACCTGAACACTACAGGCAAAACCAAAATACACAACATAGGAAACAACAGGATCCACACAAATCGTTCAAAAATTAAATAAAGTTCGTCCCTATGGACATAACAACACACACATTGGGTTTACATGTTTTATAGGGACTTTCGACAGAAATAATGAGTTTTATACTGTACAAAAGTGTATATTATTTCCCCAAATCCTAACTGATGTATTTTAACAGTGTGACCTTATGAGTATTTGTATGTAATTCATATTGACAGCATTTGTTATTTATTTAGAAGTGGTTATGTTTAGCTTTGGGATAGGCTTAATGTATTTGAAAACATTTTAATGAACTCATAATAATAATAATGCAATTAATGTCTAATAATGTAACGCGGACTCAGGCTGGTTGATTTCGGACATGATGTCCCACTGGACCGGAGCTAGAATCAGGGAGGGTGAGATGATAGGGTCTTGAGGGAAATTCTGAGGGGTGGGATCATTTTGACACGATAGAGCGTCAGCTTTGATGTTCTTTGATCCTGGAAGGTAAGTGATTGAGAAGTTAAATCGAGTAAAGAATAGTGCCCATCTGGCTTGTCTGGGGTTCAGTCTCTTGGCTGAGCGCAAGTATTCCAGGTTACGATGATCTGTTAAGACCAGGAAAGGATGTCTGGCCCCCTCCAGCCAATGTCGCCATTCTTCAAATGCTGCCTTCATAGCTAGCAGTTCGCGATTGCCCACATCATAATTCTGTTCGGCCGAGGAGAGTTTTCTGGAGTGGTAGGCGCATGGGAAAAGTTTAGGCGGATTACCTTGGCGTTGGGAGAGGATTGCTCCAATGCCTGTGTTGGAGGCGTCCACTTCTACCACAAACGGCAAATTAGGGTCAGGATGATGCAAAATGGGAGCGGAAGTAAAATGATTCTTCAGATCATTGAAGGCTTGAATGGCATTGGTGGACCAGCGGAGTTTGTTGACTCCTCCCCTTGTCATGGCTGTGAGTGGTGCGGCAACAGAGCTGAAATGTCTAATAAATCTTCTGTAGAAGTTAGCAAATCCCAAGAATCTTTGTAGTTCCTTTATTGTAGTGGGTTGAGGCCAATTTAGAACTGCTCGTACCTTGCTTTCCTCCATCGACATTCCTTCTGGGCTGATGATGTAACCAAGGAATGACAAGACTGCAAGACTGTTTGAACCTGCTTGATGTGTTCCTCCATGGTGTCTGAATAAATCAAGATATCATCGATATACACAATTAGGCATTGATTTAACATGTCTCTGAAAATGTCGTTAATAAATGATTGAAACACGGAGGGACTATTGGACAGCCCGAAGGGCATCACAAGATATTCGTAGTGCCCATTACTAGTGGAGAAGGCAGTCTTCCATTCATCCCCTTCTTGAATGCAAATGAGGTTGTAGGCAGAACGAAGGTTGAGCTTGGTGAAAACTTTGTCAGTTCTTAGTTGTTCCAGAGCTGCAGGAACCAGAGGTAATGGATATCTGAATTTGACCGTGATGGCATTTAAGCCACGATAATCAATGCAGGGACGAAGACCTCCATCTTTCTTTCCCACGAAGAAGAATCCTGCCGCTGCGGGTGAAGTGGATGGTCGAATAAAGCCCTTAGCCAGTTCTTCTTCGATGTATGATTTCATCGCATGAGCTTCGGGCTCGGACGGTGGAAAGATGCGACCTCTAGGAGGTGTGGTACCAGGTAGGAGTTCTATGGCACAGTCACTGGTTTGATGTGGTGGTAGTTGTGAAGCTTTGGTTTTGCTGAATGCTTCTTTTAGATCAGCATACTCAGGTGGCAAACATGGAGTGGCGTTGAGTTTGTTGGTCGTGATGGTGGTTCTTACTGGCATTAGGTTGGTTGATTTCAGGCATTTGGAATAACAGGTAGCATCCCATCGTGTGATCTGTTTCTCACGCCAGGAAATTTGTGGGTTGTGGTCCTGCAGCCAGGGAAAACCAAGGATGGGAGAATGATGGGAGTTATGTGGAGAATGAATGACGTAGAGACGGATTATTTCAGTGTGTAGAGCGCCAATTTGTAGATTCAGATCGGTAGTGGTGTATCGTACGTGACCAGTCCCCAGAGGGCGCCCGTCTAGTGCGGCCACTGCCAAGGGAGAGGTGCAAGGGATTAGTGGTATATTATGCTGTCGTGCTAGATCTTCATCAATGAAGTTGCCTGCTGCCCCCGAGTCTATTAATGCCTTAGAATTATCATCTCAGACTGACAGGTTAATGTTACTGGTAATTCAAGACAATTGTTGGTTGGAATAGCCGAAATCGGCAAACTCACCCTGCGGTGGTGTGTCTGCAGGGGTCGTGTCGGGCACTCAGCTCTCCGATGTCCTGCTTGACCACAGTATAGGCAGAGGTGATTCTTTATGCAGCGTTCATGTTCTTCTGTGGAGAGGTGAGTTCGCCCGACTTGCATGGGTTCATTGCTGTCGCAGGGGTGATTAGTGAGATTGAGGCTGCTTGTGGATCGGTGAGGTCTCCGAGAGCGAATAAGGTTGTCGATTCGGATAGCCAGATCGATGAATTGGTCCAGGTTCCTGTCTTCATCTCGACAGGCTAGTTCAGATTGCAAGTCGACATTAAGTCCTTGGCGGAACAGCAGCTTTAAGGTATCCTCTACCCACACCGTTTGCGCAGCGAGAGTACGAAATGTCAGAGCAAATTCAGCAGCAGTACCTCTTCCCTGTCGAAGTGCGAGTAGTTGTTCCCCAGCGTTTCTTCCTCCTTCGGCATGCTCAAATATTGCAAGTAATCGCTGAATGAAGTTGGTGTACGTGGTTCGCTCCAATGCTTGGTTGTCCCAGACCGATGTTGCCCACTTGAGCGCTTTACCCGTGAGCAGTGAACACACCAATGAAATCTTGCCGGTATAAGTCGAATACAAAGCGGGCTGTTGAGCCAGGAAGATAGAGCATTGCATTAGGAAGCCTTTACACTTGGTTGGAGTGCCGTCAAACTTTTCTGGAAAGGCTAAACGAGGATTACTTGTCAGTGCATTAGAAGGTGTTGGCATCGGTACCTGACTTGATTGAAGCGCTGGGGCATTGGGCGCAGGTGTGGGCTGATGGAGACTCTGTACAGCTTTTACCAGCTCTTCAGTCATCGTGGCGAGTCGACTTAGTTGTTGTTGATGGGCCACCAGTTGATTTGCTTGGGCAGAGAGTTCGTTGGAGAAATGCATGAGAACCGCTGGATCTGTAGTTGGCGAAGTCTTCTGTAACGCGGACTCAGGCTGGTTGGGATCCATATTCAGTTTATTAAAATAAGACAGTTTCAGTGTACAAACAGGCATGCGTCCAGATACCAGAGAGAACAGCAATAGCAGAGGCAAGGCATAAAACGTGGTCATAACAGGCAATGGGTCAGGGCAGGCAGCAAACAATCAGAAACCAATGTCCAGGCAAACAGTAATCAAAAGGGCAGGCAGCACAGAGTCGTAAACGAGAGCCCAAGGCAGAGTCAAAACACAGGCAGGGAAAACACAGGCAGGGAAAACACAGGCAGGGAAAACACAGGCAGGGAAAACACAGGCAGGGAAAACACAGGCAGGGAAAACACAGGCAGGGAAAACACAGGCAGGGAAAACACTCAGAAATGCAGTCGGGGCAAACAAGACTTCGCAATGAGTGACTAAACAACCGGGGTTTAAATAGTCTGTGTGATGAGGATCAGGTGTGCAGCAATCAGTCCCAGAATGTGGATACTTGGGAAATGAAGTCCGAATCAAACACTAATATTCAGGTGAGTGAGACCTCCGGTGGCCGATGGTGGAATCTTCACCGGTGTTTGTGACAAATAAAGGTTAGCACTTCATTAATGTAATTTCCCCTTTTTTTCCGTGACCTAATCTAAAGTGAGAACTATTTACAGTTAATACGTTGTTATTATTAAATTTTTTACATATGAGTTAATTAACCAATAACACTTTGTTATTTACAGAGACAATGAATGAAGAGCTCACTATTTGTATATAGTCTGTATTAACTATAGTTTATAAAATATTAATTAATTTGGCAATGATTTGTAAATACTTTATTACACTGTACTTATTATAAAGTGTTACCAAAAATGTTTTAAAATAATTGCTTGTTAAGGTTTTCTAGTTACTAAACATTCAGAGCATTAAATCACAACTCATTTATTTCCAGATATTGTTACTGGATATAGAAGAAATATTGATATGTGATAGTCTGATAGTCAAAGTGATAGCCTATGTTGTTTCCTATCTTTAAGATCTTAAACACTCTTATCAGTGCGGGCGTAAAGCATAATGAGTGATGCTCGTTGACATCATGATTTGCCAGTTTGACTTAAATAAGGCTTGTCTTCCACATAGGTTACATGTACAAGGATTTAGACTACAGGACTAAAACCAGGTTAAAAAAAATAGGTAACACTTTATTTTAAGGTGACGTAGTTACACATTACTACATGTAGGCTACTTACTATAGTAAATATGCATAATTACAAGTATAGGCTAACTAACCCTAAACCAAACCCTCACCCTAACCGTAACTCTTTAAGTACATGTAGTTAATTAATATTACTCAGTAGCTACTTATTTGAGAAAGTACAATGTAACTACGTGACCTTAAAGGTACGGTATGTTGGATCAAGGCCATAACCATGCCTTAGACATTGGGGGGTACCAAGGTTTTTTTTTTTGGCGTGGGGAAAGGGGGGTCTTATTGGTTTATTTTAAGGATTTAAATTATTAAAGGATTAAACGGGATTAAAATAAATAAAGAAAAACAAATAAGAACTGTATAAGTTCAAGTTCTATTGTAGTTATGAAGTAAATATATTTTTAAATAGACACACATTCTGTCAGGTTTCAGAGAGGGGAGGACCCAGACGCAGAATGAGCAGGGGAGTGATATTTATTAACAGAAGGCACAGTACAAGATAGGTGAGGTGGGAACACAGTCCAAGCAATAGGGCAGGGCACACAACTGGAGAACAGGTTGGTCGAGGGCACACAACTGGAGAACAGGTTGGTCAAGGGCACACATAGGTTGGTCGGGAATGAGACAGATCCAGACAAAACAGCAACGGGGCAGCAGCTCAAGGAAGCAGAGGCTTGACACTGGGAGGCGTTACTGCTGAAGCACCAGAGTAGGCTGCCAGGTCAGGAGGGTCAGCAACCAGGAAGGACACAAGAAGCAGGGCAGGAACCAACACATGACAACAAGAGAAACAAGATAAAAAGCAAAAAGTAAAACTGATAACTAAGACTAGTGGAAGTCAAATAAAGAAACTAAATAAATAACTGGAACTTGCAAAAAAGAAATAAACAAAACTGAAAGTAAAGAGAAAAGAAATAAAAGATCAGTGTAACGCAGTTTGTTCATATGGGAACAGGAGGCGGGAACCGGCGAACATCCGACGCTGCCACGCACACACATAACAAAACTTAAATAAAACACAACATAAAATCCAGGCCTGGTCCTCTCTCGTCCTTCACTGGTGTCGCTCGTCCTTATATGCCTCCAGGCTCCCTCATGAGAGGACTCGAGACCTCGCTCCTCCCACGTCTCTCGCTCGCCCCCACCTCGCCACATACCCCCATCGCCCCTCGCAGGCTGGGGGGTACACCCGAGATGGCTCCTACTCCCCCCCGGGGGCCCAATCTCCGCGTCTCCCGCGTCTAGGGGTACACAGAAAGTGACAGGACGAGTGGAGAGAGGAAACAAAAAAAATTATATTTAGGTCCGGTCCCCCGACACACTGTCACTCGGTCCTCAACCGACCGAGTTCTTCTTCGCGGTGCCATGCGATGGCGCTGGTCGTTCCCCGTGGGATGGCTCGATACTATTCCGCCCCCTGGCGCCCGGCGATGACTCGTCCTTTCGAAGGCAGTCGGCAGTGAGACCCGTGCTCCCCGCTTCTCTCCAATCCGGCAGATGGCAGTGGGCTCCGGCCTCTGGCAAGCCACGGCGACTCCCCCGCTCCTTCTAGGATTCCTGCAGTTCATCCCACCTTGGCCCAGGCGTACGGCACCGACGCTTCCATCGTCCCCGGGCCTTCCAGCGATCCAGCACCACCGCTTCGGGCAGCCTTCCGCGACCATCGTCCTTCCACGCTGCCCGTTCTCTGCAGCACCACTAGATCCCTCGGTGGCGAGGGCTCTCCGACAGCATGTCCCTCCTTCCTCCCGGGTTTCAGCACCAATGTAACACAGTTTGTTCATATGGAAAGAAGGAGGCGGGAACCGGCAAACATTTAAAAGACTTAATAAATAAATAAACAAAATGAAAGTAACGCGGGCAGCCCCTCACGGACGCTGCCACGCACACACATAACAAAACATAAATAAAACACAACATAAAATCCAGGCCTGGTCCTCTCTCATCCTTCACTGGTGTCGCTCGTCCTTATATGCCTCCGGGCTCCCTCATGAGAGGACTCGAGACCGGTGTGCCTCACAGGTGACGCTCAATCTCAATCACGCACCGGTCTCGCTTGCTCCTCCCACGTCTCTCGCTTGTGAAGCTTTAGTGAAACCAGGACTAGACAAGGGCTGAATCCGAAATCGCCCCCCAAACCCTCATTCACTATTCCCTATGTTAGTCCACTAATATAGTTCACTTGAAGGAGTGAATGAAAACGAGTGTGTGAAGTCGGACAGCCGTTGAGTGTACATCGGCTGTACACTCGTTATTGCGGTGCAATGTGGGATTGAATGAGTGCACTCAATAATGTCCACTATGGTTTCGGACACCACTACAAATGGCTGTCCCCTCAAATAATGCCCTATTTGAGGGTATAGGGGGCGATTTCTGATTCAGCAAGGACTAAACAAGGGGGCGTGGTAACAGGAAACAAGGAGGCGGGACACAAGGAGCACATGGCAAACACAAGCAAAGACAGGGGCTAAATCCGAGGGGCTTGAGCCCCTGCCCCTTTAATCGTGAAAGTGCCCTTTTCAATCGCACCGCAGTGCCCCCGCGAACACGATTTCTAATTTCTACCGGAGGCGATTTAACCAACATAGAGACATGACATAGAGACATGAAACAAAGACAACACAGACAAGGCTGCCAGGGCAGAACCCTGACACATTCACTCTTATTTTCGTCTGCCTAATATGTAAAAATGCAAAACGTTTCGTCACGTCAAATTCAGTTATGATTTACATAAATAATGTCATATTTTCAATTCAAAACGGTGAAATTTCATTAAAAAAAATCAAGAAATTTGCATCACTCGACATTACTGTTTGTCGCTGAACGTTTTTATTGTAAAACAGTTGTCAAATATTAAATGTTTAGCTACTTACATTACTTACCACGCACTCTTTGACTGCTATAAATAGTCGCATTGGAATTCGCACTAACATTAAGCTCCGCCTTCTTAGATTTGATTGGCCGTCTCACTCATTCTGACAGTGATGAGCGCAGACCAACCTAAAAATTAAACATTTGAATTTTGTCATCCTAGTAACAAACAGAGCGGTGTGTAATGGAGTACAGCAGAGCAGCATCAACAATATCAAATATTGGGAGGGACAATTTGGCCATTTCTAATTAATTGGGGGAACTTGTCCCCCTCGATGTCTATGGTGGTTACGGCCCTGTGTTGGATTGACAGCTAGTGGTAGAAATAGGTAGGGACTGGAGTCCAAATTCAAAATATTGGAGAGAGTTGTTTCCCCGCCCCCTCCACCTCAGACTCCACGCTCACGTGGGTTGCCAGTTTGAGGATACGCAACAGGAGCGAGAGCAATTGACAATGAAAGCCACACTGTAAGTTGATTAGTTGATTTATCCGCGTTTTATTATGCACCTGTTCATAGAGATTTTTAGATGGATGTCGAGGCTTTTTAGATCGGGTAGAATCTCTGACCCAGTTTGTTTGCTGGCTTCCATAGCTGCAATTCTGCCAACTGTCAGCCTGTCAACAAAAACAGACATTCCGACACGGAACGCACATTTCAAAGTAGAATAACTGGCTGTAGCATTGCTTTTCTGAGAAACGAGTATGTGAAATATCTGCAAACATGATCTTTTATGCTTTAGTAAAGTCAAAAACGTATATACAGCACCTTTAAAATAGAGTGTAACCGAAGAATCAACATTTTACACTTGGCCTATAATTTAATTGTAGCCTAATCAACATTCTACAACTAGAAATTAAAATAAACACTACCTTATTTTTTAACACTATTTAGCCTACTTTTAAGCCCAGAAAACGTGCACAAAATTGGGCAGTGTGTATAAAGTACAATTGTAAAAGTGACTATTGTGATTAAAAATGGTGATAGTGTCGTTTCTCTGTAAAAATTAAACTGCTGTCCATGGTTTAAGTTATAATACCACTCACTCTTTGCACATTAATTTAGGTTGCAGATTTTGGATAAGTTAGTTATAAAAAGATCTTGCGTAATTTAATTTAGAGCTTATGGACTGAAAGTCAAAAACACACTTTCTTCAGGTGACCTTTAAATGAGATGAAATAAAAATTGTGTCCTTACGAGCAGTTCAGCTTTGATTTCACCGCTGGCTATCGCGTCATCTGTCATTCAGGTCTTGTCTAGTAGGTTTAAGTTCACCTGATTATAACCCAACCCTCAAGCGCGCGTGAGTGAGTGAGTAGAGAAACCGGTAAGATCTCAAAGCGTCAAGTCACAAACACGCTGTCTTACGTCTTCATTCTTCATGAAGAACATTACGAAGGTAAGTTACAGTCTCTCATATAGATATGACATTTGTGTTATTTCATTGGGACTGATTTTCATACACTGAAATATATGTTTACAAACAACAGTAAAATAAGCTGCCAAGATTCATAACAAATGTAGCCTACAGTACTAAAGTACATTGTTTACTACAGTAAAGGTCCAGTTATTAGACTATTGGTGGCGCTAATAGAATGTTTTTGGGTTATTGCCTGTTCTATAAACTAGTTTTAGGTGTCGTGTATAAACAAGTGTTTTATATCCCCATATTCCTTAATTTATGCTCTGTCTAGATATCCCATAAATCGCCACGTTATTTCCGCGTAGGTATTTATATGTACGAGAACGATTGCCAAACAAAAGGAGGCGCTGTAACAGTGACAAACATAGACAATGACTGTAAATACTGGTAAAAAGACAACCGTTATTGTTTCATAAATGATAAACTTATTCACTTAAAGACTAATTGAAAGATTTGTGCTTGGATCCTGATAATTGTTGCTTGCAGCTAAATTTTTATTTTATTCTCCATTAAGGTGCAGTTATCCAAAATTGTTCTGAAATAAAGTGGTTTTACATTTTATTATATTATTATATGAGTAATTCTATAATTGGAGATCAATTTTGCATTTCAAAAAGTAAACTAACAGAATTTTTCTTCCAGTATCTTATTGAAAACATATTCAATATTAATAATTCAGTGCTTGCCAAACATAAGTTACTTCCTTTTTTACTTTTAATGAAAATTTATAGTATTATTTTTCAAATAAGTTACAGACAAATTAGGCAATGTGTAGAAATAACATTGGTAACAGAGTTTGACGGTAACAGAATTGACATTTTAAAACTTTATAGCCAAAAACTCCTCTTGCTAGCGTAAATAAAATCATGATTAAAAGATTTTTAAACAGCCACTGTGTGATCAGTGATAAATTCTGTCTTCCTTTTGATATTGTGTACCTTTTACAATATATCTCTTGGTGTGAGAACTTTTTAGATTAAAATATTTTCTCAGAGAGAGCACACACACCTTTCAGTGCTTCAGATCTTACCAGTGAGGGAAAGTGACATCATTTCCTGTATCTTACATAGTTGTAGGCAAAGTATGGCACGGTAACAGAATTGACGTTTTTTGAGATTTATTGACATTTTTATAAGATAAAAAGTTATTTTTAAACAATTTAATGTTGTAGAATTAGGAAAATTACTATTTAGGGCTTTTATAGATAAAATAAATGAAATGAAAAAGAAAAATAAGAATAAAATATTTGACAAGAAATCATGATTTTCAGCTACATAAGACACTTTTTACAAAAAAATATTATATTGTTATGGCCTGTAACATCTTGTGATCAATGACAATGAGTAACAAATTATTAAAATAATTAAAAATATAACCATTTGAAAAAAGCAGGGGGGGGGGGGAATGACCAAATGTTCCTGCAATTATAGAATCACCCACATGATCATTAAACATTGACATACTTTTTGCATTGTTAAAGCTTGAAATATTAAAATATGCCACTCATTATCACATAATATAATATGTACAATATAAGTTCTAATTCCCTTGATACACTTACAATATTCATAAATAAAGCGACAGAAGACCAGTTATCTCTATTCAATAATCATTCAATATATCATAGCAGGAGCTTGTCAGGATATTCATATCATATCATATCATATCATTGTCAGGATATTCATAAATAAAGCTACATAAAATAATGGTGGGGGGGGGGTTATCTCTATTCAATATATCATATCAGGAGTTTGTCAGAAGGCTTGTTTGAGATTCAACAATTTAGGGCAATGTTATGAGATCAGCACTGGAAATTTCAGTTGAAATATGCCATAAAACTTATGCCTACATTAACAAGTGTAGTTTCTCTGCTGTAAAGAGTAGAAGGTGCATTAGCACAAACGCACTGAGCTCAAAGATTAGGACAGAAACATCATGGAGGAAAACTTTGGGCCCTCATCCAACAATGGGTGACGGTTACCAATTGTGTGTGCTAATTATTGAGATACTCAGCTAAATCGTTGCCAAAAGATTAGGCTGTGAACTTTTAATGAATACGTCTGGATGGTTTTCCACCTTTTGTTAATGAGTGGAAATAATTCTCTGCTAAATACGTCATGCTTCTAAACAATTCAGTTAATCTTGATGTTTGCATTCTTGACATTTCTAATATAGTCATGCATAGTGTGACATATGATATGCATTGTTCTTCTTTGCTGCAGATGTCTGTGTCTGATCCACCTGACATCATACCTGTGCCAAAGCCACGATCAAGATATTTACTTAAAGCAGGACAGCAAGCATCTACTGAGAGGTGAGCAGATGGAGGAAATGCTGTTCAACTATTGTCTGTCAAGTCTTAATCACAAAGATCTATGCCTTTTTATACTATAAAGAAAGGCATTTTAGGCCTGGTTCCACAGACAGGGCTTAGATTAAGTCAGGATTAGGCCTTAGTTCAATTAGGACATTTAAGTAGCTTTATAAACGTGCCTTAGAAAAAAAACATTACTGCTGTGCATCTGGAGACAAAACAATGGCACTGACATATTTTAAGATATGCTTTCAGCTCAAACATGCATTTTAGTTTGAGACTAGCTTAAGCCTTGTCTGTGAAACCGGAGGGGAAAGAAACAGGAGTCAGATGCTTGCACCCATCTAATATCAAGTCATCTTTTTGTAAAGTCAATACACTCACTATACTTGAATATCTTACAGTAATGGTGCTGGCCAGTTGCCTTGTCCAGATGTTCAGGTTGATGCACAGATGAACTCTGAAGGTACTGTTTTATTATGTGTTTTTTTGCCACAAGATAACATGTTTATTCTAGTATTAGTCATCTTCCGTGTTGACCCAGAATACATTATACTTAAAATATAAATTTTCCTTAAATTGGAAATGAAAACAATAATATATGTAAAGTGGGTACAGAAAGTCACCACCCCTTTCAAAATATTCACATTTGTTTGTATCCCTATAATAGTTTGAAATGTAAACAGTCACCTTAACAGTCAAATAATAACCCACGATATTCAATTGGGAGGAAAACCTAAACAATTCAGGAAATTAATCAAATATAAAGCCATAAAATAAAATATTTACATTTACACTCAACATTTACATTCACTCTCAACCTTACTGAAGACAAATAAACAGTAATAAAGAAAGAAAGAGCAAAGAAAACAAATAGAACAAAGACACAAATGAAATAGACCTGAAAAACTGCTCTATGAGCAGCGGCTTCATGCCGTGTGTCTCTCAGAGAGCGCGCATATACTGAAACCAGTTGTGTTTCGCTGCTAATTGTGCTTCAACGCTTTAAAATCACCTGTTTTTAAACTGCACTGCTTAAAAACGCATGCAAATGATAAGCTTTTGTGACCGCGCAGCACAGCAACGTCACATGACTGTAACCGAGACAGAGACGATAGTCCAAAATCTCTACCGGTTGACAAATTTCCACTGGTTAAACGTGTCTACCGGTATAGTAGAGGCATTCGATTACAGGTTTTTCGGCGACTCCCACCGTAGGTGTCACGCTTGATGTAATCCAACACGAATGACTCGAAATGTTAACTTCAATAGTCTTTAATCCAAGAAATCAAAACACTCCGGTACGGAGCCCCGCACGACGTGCAAGAAAAAAAAAGTAAATCGTGCGCACAATTTACTAATTCGTTCCCTCGACTTGCTAAATCATCCACACGATTTACTAATTTGTTCCCTCGATTTATAAATGGTGCGCACGCTTTAGCAAATCAAGGAAACGAATTAGTAAATCGTGCGCACCATTTAGCCTACTAGTTTTTTTCCTGCAAGTCATGTGCGGGGCTCCGTACTCTGGAGATACACACAACACATTAAACAATGACGAGAACTGACAAGGGACAACAGAAACTAAGAGCTATATGTACAAGTGAAACTAAACTAGACACAGGTGCAAATCATAGGTAACCATGGAAACAAACAGGTACACAATCAGTGAGACAGATAACAAGCAGGATCATAGGGAACAAAGGAAACAGGAACACTTGGGTTGTGTCCGAAATGACCCCCTATACCCTTAAATAGGGCACTATTTGAGGGAACTGCCATGTGCAGTGGTGTCTGAAACCATAGTGGACGTTATTCGAGTGCACTCATTCAATCCCACAATGCACCGCAATAACGAGTGTACAACTGATGTAGGCTCAATGGCTAGAGAATACCCATAATGCACTGTGAGAGTCGTACGCCGAATGAATTCCCGCGTCTGACCAGAAGATGGCGCCGCAGCTGAATCAATCATCCATCCATCTTCCAAACTGCTGGTCCATACAGCGTAATATCATACAGGTGTAAATTGATTATTACATTGTTAAATGAAGGTTTACACATGCTAGTTTCTATGACAGAGCTCAAGATACATCTTTTTATCACTACTGGAGCTGCCAGTTTGTTAAGTTCATAATTATTAAACAGCGAGCAAAAGCGGCACACTCAGTGTCCGAATTCACTCACTCGTTTTCATTCACTCCCTCAGACTATATCAGTGGAGTAATGTAGGGACTAGTGAATGAGGGTATAAGAGGTGATTTCAGACACAGCCTGCTGAAACCTTGTGATACAAACTAAAAGTCCATCAAAAAAGAACATAAACCTGATATTAAAAGTCAATGGAATAGAAAGATTTACTTTACATCAAAACATGGTCAGGAATAATACAAGATTGCAGTTGTTATCATACAATACATTTTATTTTTTCCCAACACAAAATATTAAATTCCCCTTATTATTATTAAAACAACACTCTGTCATGACTGCCCAAATTAGTCCAGTTTAACGATGACATTACCTTGAAATGATGAGTCGTTTATCATTGTGACCTAGTTGTTGCCAATACAATTTTACAGAGGTAAAAGTCACAAGAAACAGCCCTGGTCAAATATTATGTCAGAATTGAACGAGAAAGGAGGAATGTATTCTTTAATGAATTCATTTACTTATAATGGTCAGGTGATGGCGCTAAACACCCATGATTATCTCTTGTCTTAGGTGCAAAGATCTAAGGAGATTTAAGTCACTGTATGGTTGCTTTAGTAGTGTGCATGGCAGAAGGCATAGACTCTTCACACAGAGAAAAAGGGTGTCAAAATTGTACCTTTAGGGGACCAACATTTTTTCAGTACCCTTAAAAGGACATATTTGTACCTTTTTTACTCCTAAAAGGTACATATTAGTACCCTAGAGTACAAATACGTACCTTAAGGTACTACTATGAATAATGTTGTGGTAATGCAATATAATATTGCGTTACTCCTTTAAAAAGTAACTAATTGCGTTACTTAGTTACTTTTTATGAAACGTAATGTGTTACATTACTCTTGCGTTACTTTTTCTCACCTGGGCTGTCACCTGGTTGTTGGTCCAGATCCGGGCCACATCTGGTAAATGTGGATTCCATGCGTGCACAGACAGGGCTTAGATTAAGCCAGGATTAGGCTTTAGTTCAATTAGAGCATTTAAGTACAAACCCGATTCCAAAAAAGTTGGGACACTGTACAAATTGTGAATAAAAAAGGAATGCAATAATTTACAAATCTCATAAACTTATATTTTATTCACAATAGAATATAGATAACATATCAAATGTTGAAAGTGAGACATTTTGAAATGTCATGCCAAATATTGGCTCATTTTGGATTTCATGAGAGCTACACATTCCAAAAAAGTTGGGACAGGTAGCCATAAGAGGCCGGAAAAGTTAAATGTACATATAAGGAACAGCTGGAGGACCAATTTGCAACTTATTAGGTCAATTGGCAACATGATTGGGTATAAAAAGAGCCTCTCAGAGTGGCAGTGTCTCTCAGAAGTCAAGATGGGCAGAGGATCACCAATTCCCCCAATGCTGCGGCGAAAAATAGTGGAGGAATATCAGAAAGGAGTTTCTCAGAGAAAAATTGCAAAGAGTTTGAAGTTATCATCATCTACAGTGCATAATATCATCCAAAGATTCAGAGAATCTGGAACAATCTCTGTGCGTAAGGGTCAAGGCCGGAAAACCATACTGGATGCCCGTGATCTTCGGGCCCTTAGACGGCACTGCATCACATACAGGAATGCTACTGTAATGGAAATCACAACATGGGCTCAGGAATACTTCCAGAAAACATTGTCGGTGAACACAATCCACCGTGCCATTCGCCGTTGCCGGCTAAAACGCTATAGGTCAAAAAAGAAGCCATATTTAAACATGAAGATGCGATAAAGAAGACCTAAGACAGTTGAGCAACTAGAAGCCTGTATTAGACAAGAATGGGACAACATTCCTATTCCTAAACTTGAGCAACTTGTCTCCTCAGTCCCCAGACGTTTGCAGACTGTTATAAAAAGAAGAGGGGATGCCACACAGTGGTAAACATGGCCTTGTCCCAACTTTTTTGAGATGTGTTGATGCCATGAAATTTAAAATCAACTTATTTTTCCCTTAAAATGATACATTTTCTCAGATTAAACATTTGATCTGTCATCTATGTTGTATTCTGAATAAAATATTGAAATTTGAAACTTCCACATCATTGCATTCTGTTTTTATTCACAATTTGTACAGTGTCCCAACTTTTTTGGAATCGGGTTTGTAGCTTTTATGAACGTGACTTAGAAAAAGCATTACTGCTGTGCATCTTGAGACAAAATAATTTCTCTCAATATGGGGACAAGAGAGCTGTTAGTCAATAATTAGAAAAAGTAACTTGCGTTACTTATTTGAAAAAGTAACAGATATTTTGTAAATTGAAAAGTAATGCTTTACAAGTTACTTGAAAAAAGTAATCTGATTACGTAACTCGTTACTTGTAATGCGTTACCCCCAACACTGTTAAAGAGCAGAGAAGAAACAAATTACGTTGTGTTTTCATGTTTTATGGGGACTTTCCATAGACATGATTTTTATGCTGTACAAACTGTATATTCTATCCCCTAACCCTAAACTTTCTGCATTTTTTTACATTAAAAATAATCACTTAGTATTTTATAAGCCTTCCTCATGGAGACCAAAAACGTAGGGAATACCTGATTTAGTAACAAACTCAATTGAGTTCATGAAGCTTCCTGATAACGAGCTGATGATCTGAATCAGATGTGTTAAATAAGGGAGATATACAAAAAAAGCGCAGAGCGGTGGGTCCCCAGGATTGAAAATTACTGCTTTGCCAAATGCATCTCAAATGGCCACATTATGGGTGCGTCTCAATCAGATCCTGTGTTCAGTGATCAGGGAGTCGGCCATTTTAAAGGTAGGGTAGGCAATGTTTTTCTTAAATCCTTTTTGTTATACTTGTTTAAACTCTCTTTACATCTTGATAGTGATCAATAATGTTTACTCGACAGCGGCATTTTGGGGCCTCAAAGTTTTGGCATTTTGAAAATTATGCCTTTACCGTCTCCATGTAAACAACAAAAACATGAATCTGTGAAAACAGTGACGTTTTACATGTTACATGTTCACGCATGCGTACGTTTTCGCGGGGTGTTTTTTGACTTAGTGACATCTCCAATTACTGGCCTGGCATGCATAATACAGCCTTTTTAATAATTTTTGCAGATTCGTGTGAACGGGGATCGTTGTGACAACGTTGTCGTCTGTTTTTAGTACATCGTTGCTGTGTAAACATACCCTTGGTTCTTTGCCTGGTAATGTATATGGTTTAACGGGGTTGTGTTCTCCTGAGTTTCTCCCTGGATTTATTATTAAAGACAATTAAATTATTAAAGTTAAGCACACTTCTTTTTCCACAAGGGTCACTTTGTTTGAAGCCTATATTACTTCTTTGGACCACCAATAATTATCAAATGTTGACAACTCTTTTGATTGCATACAGTGTAGTTGACCAGCAGCTGTGACGCTGAGGATATATAAAAAAATAAAAATACCATTAATATGACTCCTCTCATCCCATGCGGTAACTTTGCGTGAGGAACAGACAGAAATGTATGTCATTATTAAGCATTGGTTGCAGCAGGAATGAAAAAGCAGCAGGATTTTATAAATCCAAAATTCCAAAACAACCATAATACTCAGGATTCTCATAAATGTCAGATGTGGTGATGTTCGGTTCTTGAACGAATCGTTCTTTTGAGCCGGTTCTCAGCAAGTAACCGGTTGAGCCGGTTCATTAATCGAACTGAATCGAACTTTAGTTCCGGGTTGATGACGCAAGCCGCAAAAGCCGAAGTAGCACGTCCAGAGCCGGTTCAACCAGCTGTCGAAGTTGGCTGAGGATTACCGAGGACTCAAAAGGAACGGAACGAGCCGGTTCAACCAGCTGTCGAAGTTTGCCGAGGATTACCGAGGATTCTGATGACTGAGTTGGCGACGGAAGTCTGAGGCACGTACTGGAAATATGGTCATTATGACTACTGTTATTAAATAACATTTTATTAACCTGCAAAAACCTTTCTGTCGAGAGATTTAAATACATTTTACTGTAGTTTATTGTGCATGCAGATTATATTTTAAGTTGTTAAGCGAAATTTATAAGTTTATAAGACTGGTTTATTATTTCTATATAGGCTACTTTAGACATGTAACATATCCGCGTTTATGCATGTCTGTAATGTGTGCTGTATGTGCGAAACTTTTATTAAAAAATTGTACTATGGTTTTGCGCGTGCAGATTATATTTTAAATCAAGGATTTTATAAGGACAATAAACAAGGAGTTGGTTTACTCGTTCTGTAGTAGCTACTTTAAACATAAAACGCATATCCGCGTTTGTTGATCAGTGCCTGTAACGTGTGCTGTAGTTGCACAATTTTCAGTCGAATCCGACGTGAAGGATAAATGAATTAACTGTGAACACAAACTCCATTAACTTAAGTGAATGAAAGGCAATAATCAGCAAAATGCACTCACGCAAATAACTTTATTCAATTGTTTCAATATGCATTGACACAGATTACTTTATTTTAATGTTTCCTTGATATAACATGACCAGAAATGCATAAAAAAGCATAAAAGAAATGCATAGTGTCGTCATTGCATGATGACGTCAGGAACCTATGAATCGGCTTTTTGAACCAGTTCATTGAGCCGAACTGTCCGAAAAGAACCGGTTCAAGGAAATGAATCGGACTTTGCATCACTAGTCAGATATCAATAGAACAGATCAACCAACAAATGTAGAAAGTAACCATCAAGAATCAGCTGAAAATGAGAGCTATAAATACACATGCAAATACTAGGGACTAAACGAGATAATTAACTAGACACAGGTGAAGCACATGAGGGCACATCAAAAACCATGGCAATAGATGAACTGGGACAAATGAAACATGACTAAACACAAACTGAACTGGGAACAGTGCAAACACAGATCAAACGTTACAGCATCTTGCATGTCTTGTTAGCCGACACGGCTAGTTTGATGTTGAAGTGATGAAGAGATTTCAAAACATCAGTATCAGTGAGTAATGATTCACTTTTACTTTCATTGTTTTCTTTTCTTTTTGGAGCATGACAGACATGGCTGCCATCAACTGTTGTTGTGTAGAAAAGGCTGTATGAAAATGCATTCCTTATTTTGGCTTTGGAATGATATAAATGTGTGAGATGTTTATAATAGTTTGGGTCTCTGTCACCTTGGCTTAAAAGGACATCTACAGCTCACAACTCTTATCAAAGTGTGCAAAAGGTGATGGGCTGATGGCTGTTTTTTTTTTTTCTCAGTAGAAACGCACATCAAAAATGAGGTTAGTGTGGATGATTCATCTGGTGAGTTGCTTTCCACCTCTGAACCACCTGATCTTCAAGATGTTAAAACCAACTGCAGTGAAACTTTGCCAGAATCACTCTCCATCAGTCCCAGTCCCAGTTCAGACCCGGACGCAGCGAGAACTGCTGACTCTGTGTCTTCTGATGATTCCACTGTGACTCCAAACTCACATGATGACCTCAGTAAGGATCACCACACTTCAGACAAGGCAAGGTAATGTATCAATTCTGTTTACATCACAAGTGTGTGTTTATTTTGTTTATAAAATGGCATGTTTCTTGATGAAACTTATTTGTCTTTGGTTACTTCTGTGTTTATGTTCTTCCTTGTAGTTTCCCAGATCAGATGAAGGATGCTCAAACCGCACTTGGCACCAGTGAAGAAATCCATCAAGGTCTCAAATCACAGAACCTTCAGATCAAATCTGACAGACCCAAGAAACCACGGTACGGTATGAAAATAAGTTTCCCGATCATGTCTCATATGACTGAATGTCATGTGCCAAGGTCATATTAAACCCCTAATCAAATGCCCTGAAAAAACAACACCATTACAATTGTGCCGTTGATGGTTTTAAACTTCAAGATGGAAGATTTTTTTTTTTTTTTTTTTGCAAGATCTTAAACTATCTTGAATTCTTGGTCTCCAGGGCTGCAACCATTCGTGTGAGCCGGAAGAAGCAGACGTTAACAGGGCCGCGCCAGAGAACCAGTGAGTGTGCGGTGACTCAATCCAGCTGGCTCGACGTGTGGAAGGGACGCAAGTAACTAACTCTACACAATCTCTGAAAACTTCAAAGAAAAGTGAACTTCCTGTCATTTAGGCCTTTATCCATTTGAAACATTTCAAAGTAACCACAGCTAAATTAAATAATACATTTAAAAATAAAAATATTAATACTAAATAGTAATACTATGTTGGCTTAAGCAAATGGAAATTTGTGCCCGTACAAAGATACTTATGGTAATTATGAAATTACATATAAAGATATAAAGTTTGACACATCACTAATTGCATTTAATATAAATTCAAACAATAATACCTTTTCATTTAATTGCAAATAACATGCAATTAAGTGTCTGAAAACCTTACATTAAATTCACACTTAAGTGTATATACTACACTGCTCAAAAAACTAAGGGAACACTTAATCATCACAGTATAACACCAAGTCATTTAAACTTCAGGGATATCAATCTGCCAAATTAGGAAGCATAAGTGATTGTGAACCAGTTTCACTCGCTTTGGTGCAAATGAAAGTGACAACAAGTGCACTGGAGAGGCAACGGCAAGACAACCCCCAAAAAGGGAATGATTTTGCAGGTGGTGGCCGTAGACAATTGTTCTCTCCTTATTCTTCCTGACTGATTTGTCTTTAGTTTTGTGTTTTGTTAGGGTCCTTGTCACTGTCGGTTGCACAGGCAGTCCTGCTCCTCCAGGATGGCACATCCATACGTGCTGCCGCAAGGAGGTTTGGTGTCCCAGCACAGTTTCAAGAGCATAGGGAGACAGGCCGTTGCACGAGGAGTGCTGGACAGGGACGTAGAAGGGAAACAACCCAGCATCAGGACCGGTATCTGCTCCTTTGTGCAAGGAGGAACAGGAGGAGCACTGCAAGAGCCCTACAAAATGACCTCCAGCAGGCAACTAGTGTGCATATTTCTGACCAAACTGTCAGAAACAGACTTCATGAGGGTGGCATGAGAGCCGGACATGCTCTAGTGTAGGGGTTCTGAACCATGTTCCTGGAGCCCCCCCAACACTGCACATTTTGCATGTCTCCTTAACCAAACACACCTGATTCAGGTCATCAGCTCATTAGTAGAGACTCCAAGACCTAAAATGGGTGTGTCTCCCAGCAGAGTTTCAAGAGCATGAAGGAGATACCAGGAGACAGGCCGTTACACAAGGAGAGCTGGACAGAGATGTAGAAGAGCAACACCCAGCATCAGGACTGGTATCTGCTCCTTTGTGTGAGGAGGAACAGGAGGAGCACTGCCAGAGCCCTACAAAATGACCTCCAGCAGGACCAAACTGTCAGAAACAGACTTCATGAGGGTGGCATGAGGGCCCGACGTCCTCTAGTGGGACCTGTGCTCACAGCTCAGTAGCGTGCAGCTCGATTGGCATTTGCCAGAGAACACCAGAATTGGCAAGTCCGCCATTGGTGCCTGATTCTCTTCGCGAATGAGAGCAGAGCACATGTGACAGACGTGAAAGAGTCTGGAGATGCCGTGGGGAATGTTATGCTGCGTGCATCCATCCAGCATGACCGATTTGGTGGTGGGTCAGTAATGGTCTGGGGAGGAATATCCTTGGACGGTCGCACAGACCTCCACGTGCTAGCCAATGGTTCACTTACTACTGCTAGGTACCAGGATGAAATCCTCAGAGCCTTTGTCAGACTTTAGGCTGGTGCAGTGGGCCCTGGATTCCTTCTGGTGCATGATAATGCCTGGCCTCATGTGGCTAGAGTGTGTAGATTTTAGATGACAAAGCCATCTCACGTTCCCCAGACCTGAATCCAATTGAGAACCTCTGGGACATTATTTATCGGAGCATCCGAAGCCTCCAAGTAGCACCACAGACTGTCCAGGAGCCCACTGATGCCCTGATCCAGGTCTGGGAGGAGATCCCCCAGGACACCATCCGCCATCTCATCAAGAGCACGCCCAGACGTTGTTGTGTGTGTGCATAGAGGCACGTGGGGGCCATACACACTACTGACTTACATTATGAGCTGCTGTGTTGAGCTTCATGCAAGTTGGATCAGCCTGTAACTTCAGTTTTTTTTTACACTGATTTGTGGTATGATTTTGAATCCAGCCCTCAGTGTGTTGTTGATTTTTGGTTTCCATTGACTGTTTGTTTTTAACAAATTATAGAATGTATATAAATAAAGATTTTCAAATTGAATATTTCATTCATTGAGATCCACTGTGTGATTCAAGTGTTCCCTTAATTTTGAGCAGTGTATATATAGTACAAAGTAGTATTAGTTGTTTCCGAATAAGTAGTCTTTTGAAAAGTATGCTAATGTGTACTTCTTTTTCACAAGGGATATATATGCAAAGAATAAGTTGTAGGGTATAACGGGGTTAAATTTACACCTTAAGAAAAATGTGCTTTTCACTACTCCCAAATCATAAAAAGGGCTTTTTACACTGCGCTTAACCCCGGGTTATCGTCGTTCTAAACACCGCTTTTAACCCCGGGTAAAGGAACATTACACACTTGTAATTTAGAAGCGGGGTTAGCACCGCTTTTTACCCAGGGTTATGAAACCCTGTTCCGGAGCAGGGATAGCACCGCTTTTGCAGTGTTAACCCCGCATTGTGGTGCCAAACTTGTACAGTGTGGAACAATGCGGTATTAGAATGTTACAACTAGACGCTTAGCAACAGAAAACCAATCACCAATATCATATTTGCATGCTTTGGCCAGTCACGGAAACACTGCACATTGTATATAACATATGTATATAATAGTAAATTCAGCGTTTGAAAGGAAAAATTTCAAATGCTGACAGAAAAATGCAACAATTTGAGTGAAGTGTAGACCGTTTCATTCTTACCTACCTTTCTAGTCCGAAGTATCCATTCAGATGCTAGAGCTTTCATTTAAACAGGTCGCATGCTCATGTTCATCCAATCAATCTCACTGACCCTGCAAATATGCAAATAAGAACATTAACCCAGGGTTTAGGAATGTACAACGTGAAACGTCAGTTTATGAATACTCAGTATTAATTTTTAACCCCAGTTAAATTATGAGCAGTGTGAAAGGTGAAGTAAGATAACCCAGGATTCAGTTTATCAGGGGTTTAGAATGACCCAGGGTTAACTATTTCAAGTGTGAAAAGCCCTAAAGTGGTTTTTGTTTAAAAATCTTATAAATGTATGAGGTGGCAAGGTGGGGCTTTTACCCCACACACAGGGTAAAACCAGCATGGGGCAAAAGGCACACATTATTTATACTTTTTTTTTTTTTTTTTTTTTTTTTTTTTCTCAGTAGTAACAATAAATTATATTTTATTATGATATTAACATCATATTTTTTTAAATATGATTGTTTCATTATAAATATGGTGATTATCTCTAAGGTGGACACCCAACTTTATATATGATATTTCCCATCTGAATCTAACCATGTCATGTCAACAAATGGAAAACCCTTCCGGGTGAATAATTCCATAGGAATACATTGTTTCTATTTAAAATCTTTGTGCTCAACATTTGATGTGAAAGTGCCTTTCGGACACCCATTGATCATAAGTTTGCAGTGAAGAAACAGTAAGGGAAGCCTAAAGAAGTGTAAAGAGTTTAGATTTGTGTTAAATTAGTTTGTGTTTTTCAGGCACAATGTTCTGTGGACCACTCTAGATGGGCATCACATGTCTATGTGGAAAAAACGCACAGTGAGTTCTTTCATAATCAATACAGAATAAATCATTTATTGCCACATTGTCAATATAACCACAGTTTCAATGTGCTCCAGGACAAGTTCACAGAATATGTCTTTCATGTAACAAGCATCACCAGCATGCGGAAGCTGGATCATGGGCACTTCTCCATCTCTTTACAGAAGAAGAACTTTGAATTCATGGCTCATAAGGAAGGTAAGCTGGAAACTCTGGGTGTAGTGCAGTGAATCAATGTCAATTCTTAAATCTGAGAGTCAGTGTGTTAAAATTAGCATCAAGTTTTTGAAGGTCATTACTTTCAGCTCTATCCTGTGAATGTGTTTTGCCGTAGCTGTGCAGGAAGGCTGGTTGGTGTCTCTCTACGCCACCCGTGGGAGGGAACTGGTCACTGCACCCAAACAACACGGACCACTGCTCATGAAAGACCCAAGGAAAAAGGTGTACACTGCTATCTGTGGATACTCCCTTTGGATTTACAGCAGCAAAGAGGTGAGGAAAATTGCTTACTAATGTGATCAGAGTTGAAAACTTGTTTTTTTTTTTTTTTTTTTTGGTTTTGCTGTGTTTGTTTCTAGCTCAGAGCTGACAATCTGTATTGACCCTTTTACACCTGGCATTAACATACGCTCCATATCCGGATAGTATAATCCAGATATGAAAACGGATTTTGTTTAGCCGGATATCGTTTACACCTTCATTCCAATGGGTCTCCATTGCGGTGGGAAAGAGAGCCGATTACACTGTCTATCAAAGTGATTGTAGCGTTAACCTCATTACATATTACTGTGTAGCTGAATCCGGATAACAAAAACCATTCATCATAAACTGATGAAATAACAATTGGAAATCATTTCAAATGAATTGAGTGAACTTGAACCTTAATTGTTTAATAGCATGAATCAACAACTGCCTGGTTAAAAGTGTGTTGAGACTGAGCAAAGTAAAAACTTTAAAATGATTTTAAATGTTGTATACTGTATGTCAGACTTAAAGGGGTCCTTTTTTTTTTTTTTACAAGATGTAAAATAAGTCTCTGATGTCCCCAGAGTTTGTATGTGAAGTTTTAGCTCAAAATACCCCACAGATCCTTTTTTTATAGCATGTTAAAATTGTCACTTTTTGAGGGTGAGCAAAAACGTGTTGTTTTTTTTTTTTGTCCCTTTAAATGCAAATGAGCTGCTGCTCCCCACCCCCTTTCTAGAAGAGGGCGGAGCTTCAAGAGCTCATGTTAGCAGCTCCGATTACCTCACGCAGACACGCACTGAAAATGTCAGAAACTGTTCAGCCTTTTATGTTCAAACCGGAGTCGGACAATGATGGAGAGACTCAAGAAGAAGTGACAGCATGTAGAATGAGACAGGACGTTTCTGAATGGTTAGTTGATGAATTTATGGAGCTGATGTGGAGTTAACTATCTTAAGTCATTGATTAGCATATTCTGTCGTGATAATCTATAAATCGCTGGTGTGGGAACTGTTGTAAAATGCACAGAGCCAGAGAATATCTGCTGCATGAAGATAGAACAGGTATAGTTTAGTTTAATTACGGTTATAACTTATGTTGTCATCTTGCTTTTATGACATGCTATTGTATTTGTGTTCGTACTGTATTGCAATAAATGTGAAAAGATGGATGTGACAGCTTGAGCGACTCCCAAATGTGCTCGACTACAACAACTCTTCCTCTTCTCAACATGGCCTTTGTTGTGTGTTCCCGGGGGTGGGGTTTATGTAAATTTTAGGGTTAGTGATGTCACTAACCCGTGAAGAAGCTCGTTGTAGTCCCTACCAGCCGTTTGTTGTAGTCCTTAAAAAGTGATTTCTGTAAAAGAAAATATCTCCCTTTGCATTGAACTTTGAGCATTGTAGCTTTGCACATGTTGTTTATGCTCAAACAGCAACACTACACACTAATCATAATCAAGGACCCCTTTAAACAAATGACTGTTTTTGTTCAGCCAGACTGTAATATATAGTTGTTGACAATGGGAGTTTGCAAATTGACCTTGTTTGAATTAACAGGACTTCAATATAGGTCTTGGCATGATGTTTGTGTCTATGAATATAGCATCTGTGAAGTCGACAGGGCGTCACAGCTTCAGTCTCATCACTCCATACAGGACCTTTAAGTGAGTCTTCTATTCTCACCAAGTATTTTATTTTACCACTTTTCTGTGCTCTACGTGCTTTTTTTTTTTTTTTTTTTTTTTTTTTTTTTTACTCTTGGTTGGTTTTTTCAGTTTTTCTGCAGACTCTGCTAAGGAGGCAACCATGTGGCTGGAGAATCTGAATGACGTGATTCGCAGTGCACTGTCCTACAGCGAAGTGGCGCATCGACTGTGGTCGAGTCCCTGTAATAAAGTTTGCGCTGACTGTGGTGCTGCCAACCCAGAGTGGGCATCAGTGAACCTGCTGGTGGTCATCTGTGAGGCCTGCGCTGGCGCACATCGATCCATGAGCAGTAACAGGTCCAAAGTGCGAGGTCTGAAACTAGATAATAAGGTTTGGACCGAGCCTTTAATACAGGTGAGTTTTGTCATGCTGCTATAACAAAATGTGTAATCCTGTCAGGATGTCTTTGATATCATGTGATCATTTTTAGTTTCTACTCATTTTACAGTGCTCTGAAAATGTGTTTTTTTTTTCCCATACCTCCATGCAGAAATCCTTTAAAGAGGACCTATTATGCAAAATAACTTTTGCATGGTGTTTGAACATAAATACACTATATTGCCAAAAGTTTTGGGACGCCTGCCTTTACATGTACATGAACTTTAATGACGTCCCATTCTTAATCCGTAGGGTTTAATATGGAGTTGACCCACCCTTTGCAGCTATAACAGCTTCAACTCTTCTGGGAAGGATTTCCACAAGGTTTATGAGTGTGTTTATGGGAATTTTTGACCATTCTTCTAGAAGCGCATTTGTGAGGTCAGGCACTGATGGTGGATGAGAAGGCCTGGCTCACAGTCTCCGCTCTAATTCATCCCAAAGGTGTTCTGTCGGGTTGAGGTCAGGACTCTGTGCAGGCAAGGCAAGTTCCTCCACACCAAACTCGCTCATCCATGTCTTTATGGGCCTTGCTTTGTGCACTGGTGCGCAGTCATGTTGGAACAGGAAGGGGCCATCCCCAAAATGTTCCCACAACGTTGGGAGCATGAAATTGTCCAAAATGTCTTGGTATGCTGAAGCATTAAGAGTTCAGCTCCTGAAAAACAACCCCCCTCCATCAAACTTTACACTTGGCACAGTGCAGTCAGGCAAGTACCGTTCTCCTGGCAACCACCAAACCCAGACTCGTCCATCAGATTGCCAGACAGAGCAGTGTGATTGGTCACACAAGAGAACACGTCTCCACTGCTCCAGAGTCCAGTGGCGGCGTGCTTTACACCACTGAATCCCACGCTTTGCATTGCACTTGGTGATGTAAGGCTTGGATAAGCTGCTCGGCCATGGAAACCCATTCCATGAAGCTGTCTACGCACTGTTCTTGAGCTAATCTGAAGGCCACACGAAGTTTGGAGGTCTGTAGGTATTGACTCTGCAGAAAGTTGGTGACTTCTGCGCACTGTGCGCCTCAGCATGCGCTGACCCCGCTCTGTGATATTTACGTGGCCTATCACTTCGTGGCTGAGTTGCTGTTGTTCCCAATTTCTCCACTTTGTTATAATACCACTAACAGTTGACCGTGAAATATTTAGTAGTGAGGAAATTTCACAAATGGACTTAGGTTGCCACCTGTGCAATCTATCACGGTACCACGCTTGAATTCACTGAGCTCCTGAGAGCGACCCATTCTTTCACAAATGTTTGTAGAAGCATCTACATGCCTAGGTGCTTGATTTTATACACCTTTGTCCGTGGAAGTGATTGTAACACCTGAATTCAATGATTTGGAGGGGTGTCCCAATACTTTTGGCAATATAGTGTGTGTCGGTACTGTTTTTTGTTGTTGTTAATATTAACAGCATATAGCAGGAGGTACTGTACATTACGCTGCTGTCACTTTAATACACAGATCATACACATGCAATTTCTTCACTTACTGTTTACGTTCACACGTTATGTTGACACTGTTTACGTTCACAGACATAATGTGTAATGTGTCGTGTTAGCTATGTTCCACCCAGAAACAATCTGTCTTGGTTTGGCTTTGGCTCCTCGTTTACAAAGTATTTTACATGGTGCTGGCTCTGTTGAGGTTTCAGGGCATGCGGGTTCCTATTAGCTTTGACGATTGGCTGACTCTAGCACAGTTGGAAGAGTTGGTGGTCTGATATCGGGATTTCATTTTTGTTCAGTTGCTAAGACAAAAAAAAAAACAACATATGATGTTTTATTAACAAAGTTCGGAAGGAGCACGTTCAGATAATTAACACGAGTGGAGAGCACTCAGCCAATCAACGATAAGAGGCATATACATTCAGCAGTCTTACCTCCGTTTGTTGACAGTTTATCAGCATCCCTCCACCACCCCTTCTCTACACTTCTAGTTCTAACCACTTACATACATGGGGGAGAGTACTCTGGGTTCGGGCCAAATTCCGAGCTCGGAGCCCTCTCCCCGGGCAGTACGCCAAATACGCATTAAAACTTTACTCCCTATAAATTATATGTAACATGAACTCGTGAAGTGACATGTTGTTAATAGGCTGGGGCTAGTGTATAAAGGGCATCCAGTTTTTGGAGTTTCGAAAGGAGGACTGGTCCAGGGCCAAGTTCTATGCCTTTCCACTGGTGCACCTGCTTCCTGAAGTTCTACAGAGTCCAGCAGGTTGGAGTGCACTTCTTGCTGATGGCTCTATTTCGCCATCTCAAGCTTGGTTCTCAGATCTCATGTCGCTTCTGGAGGAACCTCCTTGGGAAGTTCTGGTCAGAAAAGATCTGCTTTTTCTGGCTTGGTAAAGGATTTGGCATCCCTGGCTGGAGATGTGAAAATTTTGGGTTTGGCCCCTTTGAACAGAGCACTTTGTTAGATTCCGGCTTCCGGCTTTTCGTTGTCTTTTAAATTACTTGCTTACGCCCATCACCCTTGCCAGGGTATGGGCCGCCAACCACAGATTTCCAGAGTCCTCTGTATTTGGCCATTTATCTCCAGCTGGTTCCAGGTGTAGCCCATCTTGGTGATGTTGTCCTCAAGGTCACATCGCCAGGTGTTTCTTAGACGACCTCTTCTCCACTTTCCTTGGGGGTTCCACTACAATGCCTGCCTGTTGATTTTGGTTGGTGGTTTATGAAGTGTTCCCTATCCAGTCCCATCTTCTCTTCCTGATTTCTTCTTCAGCAGGGAGTTGGTGAGTCCTTTCCCAAAGGTTGGTATTGCTGATGGTGTCAGGCCTTCAGATCTGGAGAATTTTTCTGAGACAGCTGTTAATGAAGGTTTGGACCTTCCTGATGGTCATCTTGGTCATCCTCCAGGTTTCCTGGTTTTGCGTTGTACTGACTTTACGTTGTAGAGTTGTCCATTTAGGGCAGCTCACCAACAGCTTCCAGGTGAAAACTGGAGTGACACATGCCTGCTGTCACCCTTCCTATTCCTTTTTGCAATTGACTGGATTATGAAAGAATCCATGTGAGAGCGAAAGAACGGAATCCAGTGAACCTCGTGGACCCAGCTTGGGGACCTGGACTTTGCTGACGACCTTGTACTTCTCTCTCACAACAAGATGCAAGAGAAGACGGCTGTAGTGTCAACTATCTCATCTCAGATTGGCCTCAACATTAACAGAGATAAGACCAAGATTCTCAAGATAAAATCCACAAGCAAGGACCCAGTCATGCTGAATGGAAGTCCCCTGGAAGAAGTCCAGTTCTTCACCTACCTGGCAGCATCATTGACCAACAGGGCGGCACAGACGCAGATGTCAAAGCAAGGATTGGCAAAGCAAGAGTGGCCTACATACAGCTCAAGAACATCTGGAGCCCCAGAGACCTGTCCTTGGCAACAAAAGATCCATCTTTTGAATTATCAGACACAATATAAATGCTAGAGCCCCTTCTACAAGCCCCTTTCTATGCTCTTTTTGCAGATTAATGCAGGCAGCGCAATGCAGTTCTGTGGGTTCTTTGGGAAGGCATTCCAAGATTTCTCGTTTTATGCATGGAGCGTTGGACAGTTGAAATCTTTCCACCCCGGTACGCATTCCTTCTTGGGACTTGTGCGTGGTTTTGAAGGCTTTGACAGGTCCTTGTTGGAGTCAGCCTCAGATGAGATTCTGACTCTTACATTGGTGTTGCTTTTGGCATTGTCTTCCCTTAAAAGGATTGAAGATTTGCAGACACTGTCAGTCAGTCCTGATTGTCTGGATTTCACTCCCGGATTAGTCAAAGCTATGCTTAGGCCAAGGTTTGGTTATCTACCCAAGTGTGCTTCGGCTTCGTTTCGATCTCAGGTTATTGTGCTGCAGTGTGTTGCAGGAGAGTCTTTTACCTGTAAGGGTGTTGAAGATTTATGTTGACTGCACTAGCGAGTAGCGTAAATCTGATTAACTGTTTATTTGTTTTGGTGGTCACAGCAGGGGTTCTGCAGCTACTAAGCAAAGGATGTCGCACTGAATAAGGCCTATAAGGCACATGGGCTTACTTCGCCTTTTGGGCTTCGGTCGCCTTCAACAAAGGATATTTGTGTAGCCGCCGACTGGGCCTCTCTGTACACTTTTATAAAGTTTTATAATGTTGATTTAACTCCTGGTTCCCAGGTTTTACCTGTTGGAATCAAATTTTACCCTTGTCAGTCTGTGCTATGTTTCACAGGCTGATAAACGAGTGGCCTTAGTATGGCGTCATCTACTGGCACAGCGTTGAGTAAGCCTATGAAAGGGAATGTATCAGTTATGCATGTAACCTTGTTTCCCTGCATAGGGAATAAGGCTGTCTGGCCAGCCATACTACTCAGTTCCACTTTGTGGGGAAATCTGAATTGTGATGGCATGATCACTCCCTCATGAGGCATCAGTAAAGCGATCCCTCACTGGGCAGTGCTTACACCATCTGACAATGAGATTGCATGATTCTATATGGACTTCAGACATGAGGTGTGCCACAACAGCGTCTCGTTCCCTATTTAGGGAACCAAGGTTACATGCGTATCCAATGCATTTTGTCGAATCAGTGTGTTACCCCTGTTGTCATCTGTTGCCTTTGGTCGGCTCTTGTTTTTGCCGTCTGAACGTCTTCAGTAGGATTTTGTCAGGTTATGTCTGAGAAGTGACATGCTATAATCTGATGGTTGTTGGCATTGGTCTGTCTGTGAATTAGCCTTAAGGCATCTTGTGCTCTGCTCTCGGGTTGAATTTGGTGGGATAGCTTGGTCTAAACAGACTTTCAAATCTTCTTTTCTCAGGGGCTTTGGCAGCTCTTTTGATTTTTGGCATTATGGATGATTGAGGTTTACAGTTGTGCTCCAAAAATGTACATACCCTTTTGCAGAATCTGTGAAAATGTGAATAATTGTAACAAAATATAAGGGATCATACAAAATACATGTTATTTTTTTTATTTAGTATTGTCCTGAATAAGATATTTTACACAGATGTTTACATATAGTCCACAAGATAAAAAAAAAAAAGCTGAATTTATAAAAATGACCCTGTTCAAAAGTTTACATACCCTTGATTCTTAATGCTGTGGTGTTACCTGGATGATCCACAACTGTTTTTTGTTTTGTTTTGTGATGGTTGTTCTTGAGTCTCTTGTTTGTCCTGAGCAGTCAAACTGCCCAACGTTCTTCAGAAAAATCCTGAAGGTCCTGAAAATTCTTCAGTTTTCAGGCATCGGTTGCATATTTGAACCCTTTCCAACAGTGATTGTATGATTTTGAGATCCATCTTTTCACACTGAGGACGATTGAGGGACTCAAACACAATTATTAAAAAAGGTTGAAACATTTACTGATGCTCCAGAAGGAAAAGAGCCGGGGGGTGTGAACTTTTTGAATTTGAAGATCAAGGTAAATTGTACTTAATTTGTCTTTCGGAAAACATGTATCTTCTGTTGCTTCCGAAGGGCAGTACTAATTGAAAAAAATATGATATTTAAACAAAATAAGAAAAATTTGGCCATCATCCTGTTCAAAAGGTTTAACCCCCGACTCTTAATGCATCATGTTTCCTTCTGGAGTATCAGTGAATGTTTGAACCTCAATGGCAAAAAGTCTCCTAATCAACCTGAATTCACCCCTAAGTTAAACTTTTTTTTAATAATGTTCAAAATAATGTATGGTTTTTTTTATTTATCTAAAAAATTTATTTTAGGTTGTCATAAGTGTTTAATAGTGTTTATTAACAAAAGATGCAAATGTTTTGTTTCTCAGTTGTTTGTGCTGTATGGCAATAAAGCTGCCAACAGTGTGTGGGGTCACAACATCCCTCCAGCGGAGCAGATCGGACCTGATGTCTCACCAGATCAGAGGGCAGAATTTATTCTAGCCAAGTACCGCAAAGGACTTTACCGCAAAGCTCACCCGCTCGCCGCAAGCCAGAAACTGCTTGACCAGGTCAGGAAGTAATCAAGGCACCCTGCCATCTTATTAGTTTCAGACCTATCCCATACTAATCACTGCATTATTTTCTGGTGCTCTTCAGAGGTTGCGTGAGGTGGTGTGTGGTCCTAATGTAGAAGAGACTCTGTCTCTGCTGTGCTCTGGGGCAAGAGTTTCGTTCAGCGCCACAGATCCAGAGCTTCACTCCGCCATCAGCGTGGCAGAGAGTTCTGGACAGGCACTGCAGACAGAACTACTGCGACATAATGAGTTTGTGGGTTAGTTGAGTCCTGATCAGGGCAAATCAAATTCCTATCAGTGTATCAGCAAGTGTTTACCACCTAACAGTATTCCATGGCACATTTTAACCCCTTTTTGAAGACAAAGTCTATTTTAAAACCATTCAGATAATTTGCATTGTGACATTTCATGACAATTAAGTACAAAATCTAGGCACCCTTGATAAACATGAGCAAAATAGGCTGTGGAATTCAAAATTTCATCAAAAATGTAGTGTTGGCATGATTTACCATTTGAATGTTTCTATTTGCTCAGCTTAAAAAACTAAATTAATGGGAATATACTTCAGTTAGATTGTTACTGATAAGAATCTCTAGGATGGCTAATAATTGTGCTGTTTCTTAAAAATAATATCACAATACAAAACTTCTCGATCCTTAGAATAAATGTCTTTGCAAAATATAATTTTTTTTCTTGATCTTGAAGTGTAACCTCACCTGGACATGTTTTAGTGAGACTCTTTTGTTTATTATCTAACATAAGTGTAATATTCTCCGATTTTTTTCTATGAATTGAGGATGTTTTAATCCATGTTGCTCTGTTTTAAAGAGGTACCTGACTTTGAGAAAACAGGACATTTAGAGGAACAGATGGGTAAGAATCCAGTACACTTTTAGATTATTGTATTGAGAGTGAAATACATTTTACCAGTGCAGAATCTGTTTTATTAAGCTACTTTGATTAAAATAATGATGCTGCTACATAATTTTTCTCTGATTTCCACGTGTAGAAGAACTCCACGGAAAGCTGGATGAGGAGCGTTTCTTGTTCTCGCAGGAGAATGAGTCTGCTGCCTGTGATGTGCTGGATTTAACAGAGGTCATTTCAGTGTTTGACTGCTCTGCAGGGTAAGCTCATGCCACAATATGTATTAGTGTGTGAAAGGATATATGACTTTTTTTTTTTACTAAGTTAGGACAGCATTAATCAGGTTTGCTTGATAGCCGTGCATTACAGATATTATTATATGAATAAACCTGTTTAGACGCATTGTGTATAATAGGGCTTTGAATTTAATGTGTAAATTTAATTCATTATAAAAAATAACACAATGTGGATGTAACGTGTAGAGCAAGAAAATTACACATTAACATAACCAAGACTGAACAAAGAACCAAGAGGAACTAAGGGGTTCAATACACAGAGTGAGGTAATTAACTGGAACAGAAACAGGTGTGTGATGAAATAGAAACCATGGAAACCAATAACGACCAAGAACTCAGGCAAAACGGGAACAGGGAAAACGAAACCAAAACACTATAAAACTATACATACTCCTGACAGTAGTCCCCGCTCCCGGAAGGTGCGTCCCTCATGCTGTAACAAGTCCAACTAAGGAGGGAGGGAGGGGGATTAGGAGGTGGAAGAGGGGCTGGTGAAGGGTAGGACACAGGAGGATATAATGGTGGGAGAAACCAGGGTGGCGATGGCAGTAAACCGAGACAGGTGGGATCCCAGAGCACAGCCAGGATGAAGGCCCACGGCGGAGTCAAGGGAGGATTGAGCCATAGTGGAGACTTGCCAGGTGGAAGGAGTGGAATCAGGGACGACAGACTGAGACGGAGCCGATGGAGGTGGAGACCCAGGGGGAGCCGATGAGACCAAGCGACACAGATGGTTCTGGAGGCTGAGGAGCCCCAGCGATGAGCGTCCGAGGTGGAGCCAGGGTGCCAGAGGACCGAGGCGGAACAGGTGGACTAAGAACCAAGGCTAAGCCGGAGGGAAGGCAGAACCCAGCGGAGCTGAAGGGCTGGAGTGACGAAACGGCCTTGAAGTCCATGGTGCAGGCAGAGTGATGACTGACCAAAGTGGAGCTGGAGGAATGAGGGAGCCTGGTAGAGCTATAAGGACGACATCCCCAGGTGGGGCTGAGGGAGGGAGGAGCCAAGTTGGAACCGACTGGTCGACAAGCTGAGGTGGAATGGCGGGCTCGGCGGCTGGAGGTGGGATCCCAGAGCACAGCCAGGATGAAGGCCCACGGCAGAGTCGAGGGAGGATTGAGCAATAGAGGAGACTTACCGTGCGAAAGGAGTGGAAGCAGGGACGACAGACTGATACAGAGCCGATGGAGGTGGAGACTCAGGGGGAGCCGATGAGACCAAGCGACACAGATGGTTCTGGAGGCTGAGGAGCCCCAGTGACGAGCGTCCGAGGTGGAGCCAGGGTGCCAGAGGACCGAGGCGGAACAGGTGGACTAAGAACCAAGGCGAATCCGGAGGGAAGGCAGAACCTGGCGGAGCGACGAAACGGCCCTGAAGTCCGTGGTGCAGGCAGAGTGATGACTGACCAAGGTGGAGCTGGAGGAACGAGGGAGCCTGGTGAAGCTATAAGGATGACGGCCCCAGGTGGAGCTGAGGAAGGGAGGAGCCAAGTTGGAGCCGACTCGTCGACAAGCTGAGGTGGAATGGCGGTCTCGGCAGCTGGAGGCGAAGCCAGGGGATCCTCTTGCCAAGGTAGAGCTGGAGACTGGATGACTGAAGGCAGATCCACACAGCAGAGTGGAGTCAACAGACAGGGAGATGAGGGACTGAAGGGAACCAGCGGAGGCGGGGCCAAAGGAATGTCTTGGGTAGAGGAGGCAGGAGAGGGAGGCTGTGTGGGACCATTGGAGAGACAGGAGACTGGGAGCTGGGCAGGACCAGCGGAGACGAAGGAGACTTGTTGCTGGGTGGGACAATCGGGGACAAGAGACTCAGAGAAATATCCACTTCCTCACAATAATTCCCAGAAGACAGGTATAGTTTACCCTCAGCGGTGGTAGTGTGGTAGTTTCCTCGTACTCCGCTAGCACACTCACAGGGATGGATGGTGTTGCCGGCTCACACACCTGGTCAGACTTTCTGCCAGGCTCCGGGACGTTGATGTACACTGGCGTCATTCATCTGTTAGCATCGTGGGAGGCGGCTGGCTGGGCTCTGGGACTGGAGTGGGGCTGGTGATGTCCTCCTCATCCAGCAGATGGTGAACGGAGACCCCGCAGTACCCACTCTACAAACTCAGCAAAATTCCACCGAGGACCGTCACTGGGCAGGCATGCTTTGGATAACTCTCTCTGAGGCTGGTATAGCAAAACACCATAAAATAAGTAAGGGATAATCCACAGCTAGCTGTGCATTAAACGATATGAATGCACTCCATGGAGGCTTCGCATTGGGCAGTTCTTTGTCTCCACATTGTGCATTTTAAAATCTTTTTAACAATTTGAAGTACATTACAAGTGTGCATTCAATACAATAAAGCATGTTTCTTTTTCACAAGGGAATAGCATCTTGTGTAGCTTTCATGTATTTATTACTACGACACTCCTGCTGCCTTCATCTGTGATTAACTACAGCCGAGTCACAGTTGTGCTGATATTCAGAACAACAGCCCACTTACTTGGATTATATTTTTTAAATATACTGTTATATTTTGCTTATAATGAATTGTTAATAATCCAGAACCATTCTTTGGAGGTTCTCTTATTTACTTTTTTTTTTTTTTTATTCTGCGGAGAAGAGTAATTTGTGAAATTCAAATTTATTAACTCTTACCATGTCGTTTATAGGCAAACCCATGAATTTGAAATGCTGACTTTGACAGACAGACTGGTTTGCACCGCAGACGAACGAAACACCCTCCTTGGTCACATGTTGCATATCATGAAGGTAATGTGGTTAACAATCTCTTTCCTAGTGCATACAAATGAGCACTTTTTCCTAGTAAATGTGTAAATATCAGTACAGCGGTGACTGAAGAGAACGTCCTGCATGTGTGTAGATTGTGCTTGCAGGTGCAGTGGTGGATGACGATCTGTTGGGAGTTTTTGCCGTGTCCAGAGCGTCTATACGTGAGGGTGCCGCTCTACAGTGTGCTGAAGTGTGGTGCACCCTTCAGGCAGGAGAGATGACCATACACACAAAGCAGCACGGCTCCAGAGACACAGTGTGTCTGGGCGCTCAAACACGTTGCTGTCAGTATCACACCCCCCATCAGTTTATCAAATACTGTCATAATAATGTCATTTAAAAAAAAATGTCTTTGTAGATCTGCAGCGCTCAGAGAAATGCATCCTGCTGGAGTTTGCTGAAAGGTCAGTGTCTCTGACAGCCATTTGTGTGTCTCAAGACCTAGTGAGCTGCCTACATAGACAGCATCGTAGGCACCAGTAGCACCCTTGCCTGTATATTAAGTATACACATTGTGTCATCACCAGCATTTCAGCTAAAAAAGCGCAATGGTCAAAATGACTGTCAAAAGAAGCAATTTAACACAAAAACAAAACTAAACTAAAGATATTATCCCCCGGTTTCACAGACAAGACTCAACCGTTCAGGTATCCCTTCATTTTGGACTTAATGATCATTATTATGATCATTGAGGATCTGTAAGTGAGGCCATTTTTAGAGAGCTTGGTGAAATTAAAGGGGTGGTTGATTGATTTCACTTTTTTAACTTTAGTTAGTGTTTAATGTTGCTGTTTGAGCATAAATAACGTGCAAGTTACGACGCTCAAAGTTCAATGCAAAGGGAGATATTTACTTTTACAGAAATCACTTTTTAAGGACTACAACAAACGGCTGGTAGGGACTACAACGAGCTTCTTCATGGGTTAGTGACATAACAAACCCTAAAATTTACATAAACCCCGCCCCCGGGAACACACAACAAAGGCCATGTTGAGAAGAGGAAGAGTTGTTGTAGTCGAGCACATTTGGGAGTCGCTCAAGCTGTCATCCTTCTTTTACATTTACTGCAATACAGTACGAACACAAATGCAATAGCATGTCATAAAGCAAGATGACAACATAAGTTATACCCGTAATTAAACAAAACAATACCTGTTCTATCTTCATGCAGCAGATATTCTCTGGCTCTGTGCATCTTACAACAGTTCCCACACCAGTGATTTATAGATCATGACAGAATATGCAAATCAATGACTTGAAGATAGTTAACTCCACCTCAGCTCCATAAATTCATCAACTAATCATTCAGAAACGTCCTGTCTCATTCTACATGCTGTCACTTCTTCTTGAGTCTCTCCATCATTGTCCGACTCCGGTTTGAACATAAAAGGCTGAACAGTTTCTGACATTTTCAGTGCGTGTCTGCGTGAGGTAATCGGAGCTGCTAACACGAGCTCTTGAAGCTCCGCCCTCTTCTAGAAAGGGGGCGGGGAGCAGCAGCTCATTTGCATTTAAAGGGACAGAAAAAAATGCGTTTTTGCTCACCCTCAAAAAGTGATAGTTTTAACATGCTATAAAAATGATTTGTGGGGTATTTTGAGCTAAAACTTCACATACACACTCTGGGGACATCAGAGACTTATTTTACATCTTGTAAAAAGGAGCATAATAGGACCCCTTTAAAAGTATATCTGTGACCTGCAGTGTTTAATGCATAACGATTCTACAAGAAGGGGACTTAAAACTAACAGCTGAACATTTGGCTATTATACTGTAAGTGCGTACAGCATTTTTTGGGTTTGATGTATGTCCGTATACCTCACAACACACTGAAGACAGTCTGTCTCCTGCAGGACGTTACATATGCAGTTTGAGCTGGAGCACAGCTGTCTGAGGTGGCATGAGCTTGTGCAGAGGGCCGTGTGCTCGACGACGACAGACGGACCGCGGCGTGCCGGGTCTGTGCCGTGTTCTGTAGACAGGTGTATATCTCACATCACACAGCACGGTGAGTTATACAGGTTATGAGTTTCAAGGTAAAAAAGTGCAAATGGAAATGAAGGTATGAGAAGAGCATGGGATGCATGCAGTTTCAGTTTGGCTAATTTAACAATATAGTAAAACCTCAGATGCCTTGTTGGTTAGCTGGTTGGTTAAATATGTACTTTTAGTGTACTTCAATTATAATCTTTTTTTAATCTGTACATGCAGACAATATGAATGAAATAAAAGCCCACTTAAGTACATTTAGAGTACACAAGCAAGACTAAGAAACACTTTTAAAAAGTTTGCTTTGTCAAATTAAAAGTTTTAAAGTACATTTTAAATCATTGTTTTAATAATCCTTTGTCTGCTTTACATATGCTTAGTGTTGTTAGTCAACACATTAACATTTTTTAAGTACTTTAAGTAAAAAATGTATAGAGGTTTAAGTTTATGAAAATGGTTTATGAACATTATTTTATATAAAATATATATTTAATAAAACATGTTGAACTCAAAAACTGCTAGAAAATCAAAGCCATAAATCTAAACAATTTGCTTCCAGTAAGAACACACACAATTTTTTTTATTACACACATACAAGCCACACTGACATCCATACCAACACACCCACCCAATTATAGCTGCATAATTTATCAAATTGGCTCTAAACAAGAATAAAGCGAGTATTTGCTTTATAGACCAAACCTGAGAAAATGGCACCATCTGGTAAAAAATAGTTACAAAAAAGTATAATTTTGAAGCCTTGACAACATAGATTGCATAATTTTATAGTTAAATTTTGTATGGAAGACGTTTCCACCACCGTTGAGTAAAAAGTCGTAATACTGACAAACTTTTTATGACTTACAGAATTATACTTTTTACTCAACTGTGGTGGAAACGGGCTTCCATAATTTTGTGTTTTGTGATTTATTAAAGGAAATGGGGGTGAAATAGTAAAATTCCAATAAAAATACACACATTTATGCAGTTTGCACAGGCAAAATGATCAAACAAACAAAAAAAAACCTGAAAAAGACACAAACGTCCATAAGGATGCACAAATGACATACAAGTTTCCATATTAAAGTGTATTTTATTTTACCATAAGTGCTTGTCAGTACATTCAGCAGAACACTTATTTGAAAGACAATAGAATTATGAATTTACATATGAAGATGAACTAAAGTCCTACTTAATTGGGTCTAGAAGCACTCTTAAGTTCAATTATTTGTATTTAATATAATTTTAAACTATAGCACATTGTCATTTAAATACGAACGCAATTAAGTCTCTGAAAACATTACATTTACTTAAAACTTTACTAAAAAAAATTTGTTTTGTATTTTAGCATGGATGGATTGACCAATCAGCATTCAGGGTCGCATTTTAAAGCTTGAAATATATCCTGAAAGGTTTCATTTTGGGAATGAAATGAAAGTATCTTTCAAAGCCAGATTGTAAAAAGAGTAGTTTTGTTTGTTTCAGGGTTAAAGGTGGAGGGTTTGTATCGGCGCTGTGGCATCGCTCCTCAGATCAGTAAGCTGGTCGATGCCCTGCGTGTTTCTCCGAGAGGAACTGTTCTGGAAACAGACGAGCTCTCCATCCTAGATGTTTCAGGAGCCCTAAAACAGATCCTACGGGAGGAAGTTGAGCTCATACCGCACACACACAAACCGCACTGGATGAAAGCTGCAGGTACGTCTGTTCTCAGCTGTCATTATCCTAACAAACACCGCTTTCACATTGGACGTCAAGATCATCTTTTCACTGGTTCAGTCTAAAATCAGTTTAATGGTGTGTTATGTGGTGTTCAAACCAACAAGGCAATCTATTATCCAGTGTGCACTCTTGTAGTCTCCTTAATTCAAGTATGTTTTATTTGTATTGAACTTTTCACAACATATATGTGACCCTGGACCACAAAACCAGTCATAAGGTTCACATTTCTGAAACTGAGATGTATACATACTCTGAAAGCTGAATAAATAAGCTTTCCATTGATGTATGGTTTGTTAGGATTTGGCCGAGACACAATTATTTGAAAATCTGGACAATTACATTAAAAATCTAAATATTGAGAAAATCTCCTTTAAAGTTGTCCAAATGAAGTCCTTAGCAACGCATATTACTAATAATAATACATTTTTGATATATTTACGGTAGGAAATTTACAAAATATCTTCACGGAGCATGATCTTTACTTGATATCCTAATGATTTTTGGCATAAAAGAAAAATCAATAATTTTGACCCATACAATGGCTATTGCCACAGATATACCCGTGAGACTTATGACTGGTTTTGTGCTCCTGGGTCACATATTGCCTCAAAGCAGTTTTACTCAGTATAGAAACCTCATTAAGATGTTTGAGATGAGGAAGATCCCTTGGAACTGAGCACACTCAACAGGGAGCATCTTCTGACATAGAAAGCTATATTTGCTGCCCCACCCCACTGACTTGATTCACGAAAGTCGCAGCTCATGTGCGTTATCTAAAAAGTTTTGTTTTAATCTCTTTGTTCTTCAAGGGATACTTAAAGGGATAGTTCACCCAAAAATGAAAAATGTGTCATTTATTCCCCCTCAAGTTGTTCCAAACCTGTATGAGCTTCTTTCTTCTGCTGAACACAAAAGTCAAATCACCTTTATTTATATAGCGCTTTTTACAATGCCGATTGTTTCAAAGCAGCTTCACAGTGGTAACAGGAAAATAATGCAACAGAATTTGATTCGGCTGTACAGCCGCTCTGGAGAAAACGGTGATGTCATCCAGCTCATTTCAATTATCATATAGTGTCAATGCGGGCAGATCAGTAATATAGTTGAAATTTAAGTGTCCCCAACTGAGCAAGCCAAAAGCCAAAGGCGACGGTGGCAAGGAACCGAAACTCCTTCAGTGGCCAGAATGGAGAAACAAACCTTGGGAGAAACCAGGCTCAGTCGGGGTGCCAGTTCTCCTCTGGCCGACGAACAAATAGTGTATGATTATGATTCTGGCAACATTACAGGTCAGAAGTCATATTAGATCGAAAGATTGGAGTCGTCACGCCGGGGACGGGTTTAATGAGGATGTCGTGTCGATGCGGCCTTCACAGAGGAGAGTCTAGTTGACATGGTCTCTACTGACACTTCAGGGATGCGTTCGTCATGTCTAGCACAGGTCCACCATCTGATCTGGATCCGGCCGACTGCAGTAAACCTCGGGATAAACAGAGAGACTAGTATTAGCGTAGATGCCATTCTTCTTATGATGTAACGAGTACATCAGGTGTTATGGGAAGTGTTCCCGGTTCCGGCTGACCTAGTTAATGCAGCCTAAAACAATCATTTAACTGATTTGAATAATATAAATTGATAATGTTTTATGTGTATGCCATAGTAAAGAGATGTGTTTTTATTCTAGATTTAAACTGACAGAGTGTGTCTGCTTCCCGAACAATGCTAGGAAGACTGTTCCAGAGTTTAGGTGATAAATAGGAAAAGGATCGACCGCCTGCAGTTGATTTTGATATTCAATAGACGTGATGGAGTATAATGCGTTAAGAGCTCGCTCAAGTACTGGGGAGCTAAACCATTTAGTGCTTTGTAAGTAATCAGCAAGATTTTAAAATTTATACAAAAGAAGATATTTTGAAGAACCAGACGGTTGACTTCCATTGTATTTTCTTCCCCTACTATGGAAATCAATGGTTACCATCAACTGTTTGGTTACCAACATTCTTCAGTTTATCTTCTCTTGTGTTCAACAGAAGAAAGAAACTAAACAAATTTATTAGAATTTTTTTTTTTTCGTTCAAGGTTAGATATTTGTGAATATTCTGAATGAGGAGACAAAAAAAAAAAATCAGTTTTGTTCATATTTGTGAAGCCACAGTAAATATGAAGACTGTTATGTATTGATTATGTATTGATCCACAGCTCTGTCAGATGAAAAACACAGACTGCAGACGTACCGCAAACTGCTTAAACAGCTTCCTCCTGACAACCATGCAACACTGGCAGCTCTGTGCGGACACCTACACATGTATGATATCAATTTATAGTTATAAATACAAATAATAGTTATCCATACTGAATATATAGTTGTACATGTAAACGTTTATAAACGTAAACATTTATAAATCTGAATGACTGCACTCAGCTTGGGCGTATTGATTTAACAGACTTGTTTTCTATTTAGTCATGCTTAATTTTTACGACAACGCAAAAACGTGATAACTACAAATTTATTCAAAAGAGAAAAATGATACATTTGATGACACTGACACAATATCACATTGATCTAAGTGTTATTGGAGTGTATAGATGTGAAGAAGAAAAACGTGAAAGCGTTTTAGCACAAGGCTGCAACATATGAAAATGTGACAAAACATGAAAGGGTCTGAATACTTCCTGAATCCACTGTGTGCAGCATTAACAACTAAATATTGCACTATGAAAAAAAATACACAATGTAAAATGTGATCTCTAATGTTTTTGAGCTGCAGGAATTCACAGCTAAAGCTAGGAAAGACCTTAACATTTGTGAAAGCTTATTTATTATGATTAACTACACCTGTGTCCGCTTGAGGGACACTGATATATGTTTCTAAATATCACGAGGTCGATGGAAAGGTTTAGCACTATTTGATTAGAGAGGACCTTATGCTTTGCATCAGATGAAGTATGTGACTTGCATACATTGCAAATGTACTTTTTGGACAAGACAGAGTCTTGTCCAAAAAGTCTTGAATCATGTCTGTGCTCTCAGTGTGCAGATGCACAGTCAGGTGAACCGCATGACGGCTTATAATCTGGCAGTGATATTTGTGGTCACGCTGTTCCAGCAGTTCGCCATGAACACAGGCATGGTACAGCTTACCAGAGAGCTGATCATGCACCACACCGAGCTCTTCATGGTGAGCGCACACACACACTCACTATAGAGCATCTCATTGTGTCATTAATGACTGTTATCTGACATTGTGTGCAGAATCACGTGGAGACCAATAGAGAAATCATCACGGTATTGTGAAGAGCTCGCGGGTCTCCTGACGGAGTGAGTTCAACAGCAGTACGGGAGACGGATCCAGAGAGTGTATTATACTTTATTGTAACTCAGAATTAAATGACAAAGCATTTGTATTAATGAATAAATGCGCTCAAAAAAAAGAAAGTGCATTTAAACAGTCACAAGGTGTGTTTCCAGAGAAGCAAAGCATTACATGGGGCTTCGTCCACATGAATGTTGGGAATAAAACGGTCAACATTTAAGTCTCATAAGATAAGAACAAGTATTTCGTTTCTAGAAGCTCTGACATCACAATTTTTAACACTGCATCTAGGTCTTAAACACTTCCTTAAAACTGACAAAACACTTGAGGATGAACAGTAAACATTAGAAATACTATAACATCCTTTCTCTACCAATGTATTTGTTTAATAAAAATAAACAAAACACACAAATGGACAGTTCATGTACTGTTTATACATGTGCATCATATACATGCAGCTGGAAAGATTTCTTCACTCTGCTGAAGCTTTAATATTTGGGCCGTTTTACGTCCACCCTGAATGAGAGAAGAGGAAACACACAACAGATCATGAACATACACTATATGACTACAGGCATTTCACTAATAACACACACACACACACTTTGATCTGACCATAACATGGCTACTTCACTTCCTGGGAAACTGGCACAAAATATCAGTAATAAACTGTAAGTTGACCAATCAGGCTCTTTTCCCTCCATCATAAATGAGTGTCGTCTCAGAGCGTCAGGTGACTCAAACGCGATCATGTTCTCTTGCGTTGGGATGCTGGTGTTTGGGAACGCAATCGTGTGAGACGCTTCTGGAGGAATTAAACCAAATCATTCTGCTCACAGACTTTGACTTCAGAGCCACCAAACCAACATTTGAGATGCTGCGACGCCATTGGGCCACTGGTTAGGCCAGTTATCCAATCACAGCCTCTGATGAGGCAAAGTCACGTGAGCTTTTTTTTGCCCATCGAAGGATTTATTCGGTAAATGTGTTTCCATCAGAGTTTATGCGCATGTCTTCTTATCGGATAAAAAAAAAAATGTATCCACCTCAATTGACCATACTTCCTGGTTTATGATAAGCCAAGTTCCGGTGAACTGTTAGCTGTCGTTCTGAACTCACTGTACATCGACAAAACCATCAGTGGTTGATTTTTTTTTAAAGTTGTATTTATATATTTTAATGCAGTTATCACACTTACCTAATTCGCCAATAAACCAGTTTTATTGATTGCAATAAAGATGAAGCTAATGGGAATGTTGGAATAAGAAACGCTGTGTGTGTGAGATTGGACACACATGCAACATTTTTCCAGAACTTCAAATGTTATTTTTAATGTGATGACCAAAAATATTATTTGTTCATCCTTCTGAGATTAGTAAAACCGAATGTTTCAAGATGTAGGAAATTCAACATCTGACAGGAAACACTTGTATTTATAAAAAAAAAATAAAAAAAAAAGACATTAGTTACCACTATAAGCAGTAGATGGCGGCAGAGGAGCAGTTATTGGCTCATATTAGGCTCACTAGTAAGTCTCATGAAAAACAATACATTTTCATGCGAATGAATTACACAAAGTGTTGAATTTTGTTCAATGAATCTAACTAAAGCGCACAATAAATCTTTCAATTTACAGTGTTGACGCTTTCTTTTTTTCACAAAAATGTGAAAACATGGTCAAATTGAATTTTGCTGAGGAGGAACACTGAAAGACGCGTCTTTATGTTGTCTTACGTTTGAATGACTAAATTAATGCTAGGCCTGACTATTTAAGTGACTGTATTCTGATTATAAGCTAAGTATTACACTATTGATGCTGTTAAAGCTACCTCAGCACATTGAAGATACTGACAAACCAAAAAGTGACATTTCACCGCAAGTTTTCCAGCTGGCTTATACTGCAGAAGTTAAGAACGTTCTGTGCATATGGTCAATTGAGCGCATACGTTTCCTTAAACCGCACTTTTACAATTTATGTCAATTCACATAAAAATAGGTCGAGGGAAACATGGCTAAAAAAGAGAAATATATACATATCGGATTTCATTTCACGTGAGTGGGCCAGATGTGGAAAATTTCCATATTTTTGCAGTTGTTTTTAGGATTTTTTTAAACTTTTTTTTTTTAGAACTCAGGAGTAACTGAAAAAAGAGAAGAGAAAAACCAATGACACTCACCCATCAGCCTCCATCTTCTTTCTCTTCTCAATAATCTGAAATAAAAAGAGACCGTATAAGAAGAATGTGACACTCAACATCATCACTGAACATCACTAGTGTTCACTGCTAACACAGCGTTTTATTCCAGACTCTTAAACATTACACAGAATGTAGTTGATGAGAGCCGGTAAACTCACAGCACTGATCTTCTTCCACTGCCGGTCTAACTCGGCCTTCTCGTTGGTTTCTTTGAAGCGACGAGTCTTTCGGCCCTCTGACATTTTGATGCCGTACTGGAAGGCAGCCCTACAAACACCAGCATTATCATCATTAGAGTGAACACACAACCTCACATTGCCAAACTCAGAAAACAGAGCCGGTGTTACTTTGGCAGCGCCTCCTTGTTGTTCATGTAGTCGCTGTACTCCTCTTGAGTGTCAAAGTCCCAGCGGCCCAAAGGACCCTTCTTATTACCCTGCAAACAGACACACTCATGAACAAGCCTGGCCAGAGACACTTGGAGACATTACAACTCAAACTCATTCTTGCCTGGTCCATCTTGCTGTAGTCCACTTCTTCATCACTGTCCACAGCCAGATCATCCATTCTGCAAGATAAAGCAGCATCAGCATCTTTAACTGTACGTGACAGTGCTGAGAGAAGAGATGAACACAGTAACTCACGTGGCAGGGTAGCATTCGGCATAACTGTTTGACATCCCAAAGAAATCTCCCAGATGCTTCTTCTCCTCACGTCTGCTTCCAGTGCTCACAGTTAAAGAAACAAACTACAAACTCAACACTGCAGTGATGCATCATGTTACACAAGAACACTTGAAATTCATACACATTAATACATAAATTAGACGATTTTTGCGTCACTGCCATCTTAGTATGAAGAAAACAAGGACATGGATGCACATGAATGAATAGATCTATTTGCTCAGAATTTGGCTTTCGTTAGGGCAGTACATCACATTTCAAAGCCTAATGTCAAATTTAACACATCCTCTGTGGCGGAGGAGAAACCAAGACAAAATGGGCTGATGGCACAATACGGCTGTGTGCATTGTCCTATTTGCCAAGTTCAAGGGTCTATAAAAAAGGCTGGTACTGTGAAAAAGTGTTTAAAATTTGGCTTTCATTAGGGTAGTACCTCTAATATCAATGCATAATGTCCAATTTAAAGCATCCTCTGTGGTGGAGGAGAAACCATGACACGAAACGGGTTGATAGCACAATACGGCTGTGTGCATTGTCCTATTTGCCAAGTTCAAGGGTCTATAAAAAAAGGCTGGTACTGTGAAAAAGTGTTTAAAATTTGGCTGTCATTAGGGCAGTACATCATATTTCAAGGCTTTAGGTCTGCTTTAACGCATACTCTGTGGTGGCCAAGAAACCACACCGCAAAATGGGCTGATGGTGCAATACGGCTGTGCATTGTCCTATATGCTAAGTTTAATGGTTTCTTGTGCACACACGAAAGTCTGTATATTTTTTATTTTTGCAAATGTCCTTTTAGAGGCTCTGTAATACAATGCTAAGAATATTGTGAGAAGAAACCCAAAACGCTTATAACCAGCATTTTTGCATTAAGAAAAAGTGCACCTTGAATTCATTCAGTCATGTTTGACAATCACTAAAGAGTCACTAAACAGCTGCCATGAAAACATGTATGATACATTTATTTCCATTAAATTCTTGATTTTCTATTATAGAAAACTAAACAGGGGCAATAGTCTGGAAATACAAATATTTTTCCATACTCTGCTTTCTTTTTTTCATACTTTTCCAGACCTGGAAATTACTCAAATCAAATTCCATACTTTTCCAAACTGCGTAGGAACCCAGTGTAACTGATACACAGAGCTGCAGAGAGATACATTGAGTGCATCCTCATTTATTATCCAGCCAATCACTGGGCAGTCTTAGAGACCAGTTAGCCCTTAAATAAATATAGTATATTAAATCTGCACATTATTGTTATAATGAGAACATTAAGTGCTGTATAAGTGCAGAACTCTGGGCTTGCACTGAGCAAAAACACATATGACTGCCAAGCTCACATTCATGCACGTGTCAGCGATTGGCTACAATGATCAACACTGTGTCCCAATTCGTCCCTAAAAGTATGTACTCTTTTTGTGAAGAAAAAGTACATCCTTTTAAGTGTGTAGCAGAAGAGTAGGCAAGCTTTGGGACATACTACTGTGTCATCTTTAACAGACAGCTCTGTCACTTAGATACGTGCATACTGTCACCGTAAAGTGCCCTGTCAATCATCTTGTCACAGTTAAAATCCTCCACATTCAATCTAATTTAATTTCCTACCGTTTCAGAGAGAAATGTAGCATCACGTTGAGCATGCACAGACTCTCCTCATGTGTTTGCAATTTGCATAATAACGCATTTACAGTGGGGAGAACAAGTATTTGATACACTGCCGATTTTGCAGGTTTTCCTACTTACAAAGCATGTAGAGGTCTGTAATTTTTATCATAGGTACTCTTCAACTGTGAGAGACGGGATCTAAAACAAAAATCACATTGTATGATTTTTAAATAATTAATTTGCATTTTATTGCATGACATAAGTATTTGATCACCTACCAACCAGTAAGAATTCCGGCTCTCACAGACCTGTTAGTTTTTCTTTAAGAAGCCCTCCTGTTCTCCACTCATTACCTGTATTAACTGCACCTGTTTGAACTCGTTACCTGTATAAAAGACACCTGTCCACACACTCAATCAAACAGACTCCAACCTCTCCACAATGGCCAAGACCAGAGAGCTGTGTAAGGTCATCAGGGATAAAATTGTAGACCTGCACAAGGCTGGGATGGGCTACAGGACAATAGGCAAGCAGCTTGGTGAGAAGGCAACAACTGTTGGCGCAATTATTAGAAAATGGAAGAAGTTCAAGATGACGGTCAATCTCCCTCGGTCTGGGGCACAATGCAAGATCTCACCTTGTGGGGCATCAATGATCATGAGGAAGGTGAGGGATCAGCCCAGAACTACACAGCAGGACCTGGTCAATGACCTGAAGAGAGCTGGGACCACAGTCTCAAAGAAAACCATTAGTAACACACTACGCCGTCATGGATTAAAATCCTGCAGCGCACACAAGGTCCCCCTGCTCAAGCCAGCGCACGTCCAGGCCCGTCTGAAGTTTGCCACTGACCATCTGGATGATCCAGAGGAGGAATGGGAGAAGGTCATGTGGTCTGATGAGACAAAAATAGAGCTTTTTGGTCTAAACTCCACTCGCCGTGTTTGGAGGAAGGAGGAGGATGAGTACAACCCCAAGAACACCATCCCAACCGTGAAGCATGGAGGTGGAAACATTCTTTGGGGATGCTTTTCTGCAAAGGGGACAGGACGACTGCACCGTATTGAGGGGAGGATGGATGGGGCCATGTATCGTGAGATCTAGGCCAACAACCTCCTTCCCTCAATAAGAGCATTGAAGATGGGTCGTGGCTGGGTCTTCCAGCATGACAACAACCTGAAACACACAGCCAGGGCAACTAAGGAGTGGCTCCGTAAGAAGCATCTCAAGGTCCTGGAGTGGCCTAGCCAGTCTCCAGACCTGAACCCAATAGAAAATCTTTGGAGGGAGCTGAAAGTCCGTATTGCCCAGCGACAGCCCCGAAACCTAAAGGATCTGGAGAAGGTCTGTATGGAGGAGTGGGCCAAAATCCCTGCTACAGTGTGTGCAAACCTGGTCAAGAACTACAGGAAACGTATGATCTCTGTAATTGCAAACAAAGGTTTCTTTACCAAATATTAGGTTCTGCTTTTCTGATGTATCAAATACTTATGTCATGCAATAAAATGCAAAAGAATTACTTAAAAATCATACAATGTGATTTTCTGGATTTTTGTTTTACATTCCGTCACTCACAGTTGAAGAGTACCTATGATAAAAATTACAGACTTCTACATGCTTTGTAAGTGGGCAAACCTGCAAAATCGGCAGTGTATCAAATACTTGTTCTCCCCACTGTATACGGTTAAAAGCTCAGTGTTGCTGCAGATGAAATATAATGTGGATAACATTGAATAAATATCTTTTCGTCAGGTTAGATAGTGATTATAAATCAAATCAAACCCCTTTATCTAAACCTCTAAACCTCTCTACTTAACCGTCGGTCTTGCACATCCGTCATGTTTGTAGTAGGGTTGTAACGGTATGAGATGTTCACAGTATGATAATCATCTCAGGAAATATCACGGTTTCACAGTATACGGTATTAAACAATTAAAACAGTGTTGTTTTTTTGGTTTGTTTCGTTTCTTCAAATTTCATTGATCAAAAACATCTAAAAAAATTTAATTTAATATTTGATTATAGATAGTTTAACAACTTATATTTATCATTAATAATTTATAAAAATTCAGAAATTCTGGTATGACTGTTTTAATTCTTCTGGATTCTGTACTGATTTAATACAAATATACTATCAAAAATGGTGGTAATGAAATTAATGCATAAAACTTTAATTTAAATAATGTTTTAAAAAGTAATCAAATGAAAATAACTTATCCTTTTATGTTTTGGCTACACAACAGAGATTTATTAAATTAAAATATGGGGGAAAAAATATATATTCCTTAAACAATGTTTAAATAAATTGTAGTAGCCTACTGTTGATGATGATGATAATGATGATGATGATGATTATTATTATTTTGAGAAGTACATTCGATTGTACAATCGTAATTTCTGAGTAGCATCTGCCTTTTCAGGACCGCAGTTTTCGGACCCTAGCAATGATTTAGTTGTTTCATTAAGTTTAACTGATATATTGTCCTAACCAACCCCTAGCCCTAAACCTACCCATTGGGAACCCTGTTGAAATATTTTAACTAATTTAAGTAATTAAGTTTAAAATGGCCGTGCCTGCTGTTTTGTTAAAAATAAGGTGGAATGAGTTTGAATCGGGTCTCCTCTGTTGGAGTACAGTTGGCTAGATGGCGCTGTAAAAAAAACAACAAAAAAAAAACTAGGGTCCTAGAAATGCAGTCCTGAAACTGCGGCGGTCGATTTATTCATCAATCCTTCAAATTGTGCGTTTTAGGGGACATGACTGGATTCCGGGATTCACTATGCATCACGGAAATCATACGGCCTTACCCTTAAGTTATAAACGGGACATACCTGTATCTGCACGGAGGGATGTGTTCTCGAATATAGGTAAACATGTTTGATGTTTCCTCTTTTTTCAGCCGCTTTGTGCCCACAGTTTTTGCGAACTGGATATCTGTCCTCGAGACAACCACTCGTTTATATCTAAAGCATCTGCAATCTGCAAAGCATCCCGTACTGCAAATTTTAACTTAACTTTTAAAACGTTAACTTAATTTTCGACGTGGGATAGAGATTAGAGATAACAGCCTCTGTCTCTGACTGAACGTGGAGCAAGTTGAGAGTCTAGTAAAGTGGAAAGTTGTTATGTGCAGGTCTGTCAGATTTTTTTCTTCTTCCCAGTACCGTAGACAAGCAAATGTACACGGTATGATAATCATGTGTTTATACCGTGATATACCGTCATGGCGGTACAACCAGGGCTTGACATTAACACCCGCCAACCCGCCATTTGCGTGTGTATTTGAGCTGTGGCGTGTAACACAGTCACTCACACTAGCCACTTTGGCGGGTTGAATTTTATTGTAGTCTTCTCTAAAGGCATCTGTTATAATCGCGTTGCGCGTTATAACCAATTACACGATTCTTTTGAGTTTATGATTGCAAGGTCTAATAATCAGAGGCGTTCGGATTAGTCATCGCTGAAACGCCGGAGTTTTGTTCAGAGCGCGCTCTCTCACTGAAATCTGCACTCTCATCATAAACAACACAGCAGAGATGTACGGAGATTCATTCATCATACAGTGATTGGCTTTTGTTCAGCAGCAAAAATAGTTTCAAACCAACATCACAGCAGAACCACAGCGCATCTGATGTGACTGGCATAAAGCTGGCTTGACGTTAGACGTTCGATATTCGCGAATTTAGGGACCGTCTCTAAAGTTACATGCGACATTGGTATACACGTTTCTAACTTCAATAGCATTTGAAGAGAATGACTCACAGTAATAAAAACAACTGTAAAGCGTTCATCTAGGTGTCAGGTATGATGCGCACCTTTTAGATTTTTGATATTTAATAAAATAAAATCACATGAAAATATGGATATGTATTTCACTAGGCTACTGTATGGGCTTATTCACAAAATATGCTAGATTTAAATATGTCATAGCTCATAGAACACTGATGAGAATATTGCTTGAGAATAAATATTATATATAATATAATAAGTTATATTTACACCAAAAAATCTTATATTTTTCAGACAAGCAACTGTTTTCTCTAGGAGCTACACACAACCGTATCAGAGCTAAATAGACCTATTTGATGACATGTTATACATTTCAAGTAGACTTGATTTGGGTGTGTACAGTGGTCATTTACATATAGCCAACAACAAATTTCCCAACAACAATATTTTGGCCAGTGAAAATGCTGAGTGGCTAGTAACTTTGGAAAACCACTAGCCACAGTGGCTGGTGAGCAAAAAAAGTTAATGTCAAGCCCTGGTTACAACCCTAGTTTGTAGTTTAACACTCTTTATTCGTGTTTGTAGTTCTAATCGAATCCTCATCCAACGCGCAATGGGTTGTGGGCAATATTAGCTATAAGAGTGTGCACGGATCTGCACTTCAGATTCTTGACCGGAAATAGTAGACCATTTCAACACACCGTGATTTGGGACACACTAATTCTAATTTCGAATACTATTTAGATGCGAATTGGGACGCAGCAAATTTACAGCAATTGTGCAGTTGACTAACTTAAGCAATGTGTTATGTCCATAAGGCGTCCTTTTTATGAAACAAGTTATTTTTGGCTTTATGTCTCAAAATATCCTGTTAATTTTTAGACCGGATTTCAAGTAGCAGTTTCATCATTTCTCTCTATTCACAAAGTTCAACAGTGTCTAAAGCTGCGTCTGAATTCACTCCGTTTTCATTCATTCTGTTGTGACATCAGCAGTCACGTGAAGGATATGATTCCTGAGCGATTCCAGCGAACTTCTCATTGATGAGCTTGATCTGGTCCTTCACAGAGGCGGGACCTGCAAGAGAACATCACAACTGCAGCATTGAAGTACAGGCCTGGACCTTATTCAAATTCATTTTTCCAGGAAACTACTCCTTCAATGAGCTATTTTTATATGGAAACTCCATTCCATCAAGTGCAGAGAGTATGAGGAATATGTGAACATTTACCTTTATCGATGTCTATGGCCTGAAGAGACAGAAAGATTAGACAATTATTACACGGATTGCTTAATTTCTGCACAAACATTCTGATGCAATGAGAATCATTTTCTTTAAGCGACAGTGATCAGCTGACCTCCTCGTCAGCTCGAGGCTTCTCAAAGTAACTGTGTCGTCTTTTCTCCTCGTCCCGATCTCGCTCTCTCTCTCGCTCTCTCTCCCTCTCCCTCTCGCGCTCTCGATCTTTCTCCCTCTCCCTCTCTCTCTCACGGTAGCGCTCTTTCTCTTTGTCTCTGATGCTCTTGGAGGTGGAGGGTATGTAGTCACCGATGTCGTCAAAGATGCTGCACGAACACACACACAGACGGTTAAGAAGCTAACGATCAGATCAGAAACGTAAAACATTTGACTGCATGTAAACTCACCTCAAGTCAGCCTCTGGCGCTTTCTTCTCATCCAGACGCACTGAAAACAGAGAAAACACTCAGCTTTCACACATACACAAGCACTATATATAAAGCACTACTCCACTCTTTGCACATTGTGATGTTTCCAAAATAATAAGAGTGCATTTTCAATCAAAATGAATTTGGTTAACACTGTGCTGACTTTCTCTGTTTTGCTCTGAGCTATATGACGTCTGAAGACAAACCTTTATGTGGAAATATTCAAGTGAATTTCTTTGCCTTGTCAAAGAGTTACATTATAGACCCTTTTCAAAGACTGTGGTGACCCGTTTCCACAGTTATTAAAGGGGACCTATTATGCAAAATTAACTTTTATATTGTTTTTGAACATATTTATGTGTTTGCAGTGTGTGTACACAATCACCCTACTGTGGTAAAAAATAAATCTGAAACAGTGTCTCAAAATGAGCTGTTCAGGAATGTACTCAATGTGACGTCACATTGGAACAGGCCCCGCCCACGACTGCTGATGAACTCCGCCCTATTAGCTTAGCTCCGCCCCTGAGTGAGCTGTACACAGTCCACCATGTTTATCTCCTCCAGAGCATTAACAGCAGCATTAAAGTAAGAAATTCTTATTAAAGCTACTAAAGTTATTCAGTCAAGAGCAGTGAGTGATTTTCTGTTTTTCTTTTGTTGTTTGATTCATATTAACAGGATATTTAGCAGTAGGTACTGTATATTACACTGCTGTCACTTTAATACACAGATCTAATACACACACACGTGATTTCTTTCCCTGCTGTTTATGTTCACAGACATAACCGCCTGTGTTTATGTGAACCGTGTGCGTTTTGGACATAACCGTGTGTATTTGATAGTTCTCTTTCATGTCTTATTGCGCTTAAACTTAGTTTAATACTCACGAGACGCTCCGTCTGACATCCAGCTTTCTGTGCACGTGCTTCGGGTGTGTGCGCTCAGAAAACCATATATCAGAAGTTTAGACTGATATGGCTTTAAAACACATGCAGATCATAAACTTTCATGATGATGAAGAACTGCAGTGTCACGTGAGCGTGATAGAGATGATAGTCAAAAACTAAAACATCTGTTTGGTTTTGATTGAGTATCTGAGGCACGAGCACCTCTTCTGGATAGAGGGGGCGGAGCAGCAGCTCATGTGCATTTAAAGATACATACACAAAAACAGCACAACTCAGGTGGAGACACCTGAGACTTATATTACATCTTGTAAAAAGGGGCATAATAGGTCACCTTTAATATCATAGAACTAGCATAGAGTTTTATATATATATATATATATATTAACACTGCTGCAGAGTTTCTAATACAGAGGCTGAGAGAGATTTGAGGTCTTTCTCTCTTCTGACCACATAATCAATCTCTCAATACTTTTTCCTCTTTTTTCTTTTAGTGATGTCTAGGGCTGCAGGTAATAACTTGCCAGGGATTATGACCTAATAAAGTTTGAGAACCACTGTGATCGAGTACTTGACTACAAAACAGACTCAAAAAGTTGATCTCTAATGAACACACAGCACTGGACATCAGCCGTGCAGGAAACTACCTTTGTCCTTCTTCTTGATTTTCTTGTTGCGTGTGCCTTGCCTCAGGTACGACAGGATCTGCGTCAGTTTGCTGATGACTATGTCATTGGTGGTGAGTGTCGTCTGAGCCTGAGGAACAAAAACAGCAGTTTGACTAGACATTAAAAAATGAGCTGAATAAAGCAGGAGTGGAGTCTGCCCATGCAATCCTAACCGACTGCCACAATGCCACATTCTGAATGTTTTTAGCCCATTGCTATAGAGCTCTGGGTGGTCAAAGGAGCCGATCTCCAACTCATGAATTGTCCTGCTCATACCAGGAAATGTTTTAAACTTGAACAACATGTACTATCGTTGACATGCCCAACATGGAGTGAGGCACACAGAGACGCGCTGTTTAGGACGGGTTTGTGTTGAAGAACCGCTAACAAAGTAATTTATTCACAATGTTCTCACTCTTAAAATGTAAGCGAGTGTAAATGTCAGCATTATCATACAGTGGGGAGAACAAGTATTTGATACACTGCCGATTTTGCAGGTTTGCCCACTTACAAAGCATGTAGAGGTCTGTAATTTTGATCATAAGTACTCTTCAACTGTGAGTGACGGAATCTAAAACAAAAATCCAGAAAATCACATTGTATGATTTTTAAGTAATTAATTAGCATTTTATTGCATGACATAAGTATTTGATACATCAGAAAAGCAGAACTTAATATTTGGTACAGAAACCTTAGTTTGCAATTACAGAGATCATACGTTTCCTGTAGTTCTTGACCAGGTTTGCACACACTGCAGCAGGGATTTTGGCCCACTCCTCCATACAGACCTTCTCCAGATCCTTCAGGTTTCGGGGCTGTCGCTGGGCAATACGGTCTTTCAGCTCCCTCCAAAGATTTTCTATTGGGTTCAGGTCTGGAGACTGGCTAGGCCACTCCAGGACCTTGAGTTGCTTCTTACGGAGCCACTCCTTAGTTGCCCTGGCTGTGTGTTTCGGGTCGTTGTCATGCTGGAAGACCCAGCCACGACCCATCTTCAATGCTCTTACTGAGGGAAGGAGGTTGTTGGCCAAGATCTCGCGATACATGGCCCCATCCATCCTCCCCTCAATACGGTGCAGTCGTCCTGTCCCCTTTGCAGAAAAGCATCCCCAAAGAATGATGTTTCCACCTCCATGCTTCACGGTTGGGATGGTGTTCTTGGGGTTGTACTCATCCTTCTTCTTCCTCCAAATATGGCGAGTGGAGTTTAGACCAAAAAGCTCTATTTTTGTCTCATCAGACCACATGACCTTCTCCCATTCCTCCTCTGGATCATCCAGATGGTCATTGGCAAACTTCAGACGGGCCTGGACATGCGCTGGCTTGAGCAGGGGGACCTTGCGTGCGCTGCAGGATTTTAATCCATGACGGCTTAGTGTGTTACTAATGGTTTTCTTTGAGACTGTGGTCCCAGCTCTCTTCAGGTCATTGACCAGGTCCTGCCGTGTAGTTCTGGGCTGATCCCTCACCTTCCTCATGATCATTGATGCCCCACGAGGTGAGATCTTGCATGGTGCCCCAGACCGAGGGAGATTGACCGTCATCTTGAACTTCTTCCATTTTCTAATAATTGCGCCAACAGTTGTTGCCTTCTCACTGCTTGCCTATTGTCCTGTAGCCCATCCCAGCCTTGTGCAGGTCTACAATTTTATCCCTGATGTCCTTACACAGCTCTCTGGTCTTGGCCATTGTGGAGAGGTTGGAGTGTGTTTGATTGAGTGTGTGGACAGGTGTCTTTTATACAGGTAACAAGTTCAAACAGGTGCAGTTAATACAGGTAATGAGTGGAGAACAGGAGGCCTTCTTAAAGAAAAACTAACAGGTCTGTGAGAGCCGGAATTCTTACTGGTTGGTAGGTGATCAAATACTTATGTCATATAATAAAATGCAAATTAACTATTTAAAAATCATACAATGTGATTTTCTGGATTTTTGTTTTAGATTCCGTCTCTCACAGTTGAAGAGTACCTATGATAAAAATTACAGACCTCTACATGCTTTGTAAGTAGGAAAACCTGCAAAATCGGCAGTGTATCAAATACTTGTTCTCCCCACTGTATATGTCTAAAGAATTGAAGTCTGTCATGTAAAACAAGAGCTTATTGATTCAGTTCAGTCAGTCTACTATTTTATTCCAACAGTTACTCCTGATCGGAGGTTTCAGTAAATATTTAGTTTATATGTAGAGTTACGCTTCAGCTAAGTTTAATGGTGCAATGCAAAAGTATTTAGTAGCGGGCAAGTTGTGCCTCTTTACTTCAAAACTAGGCTAAGTTGAAACTAGAGATGAAACAATTACCGGTTTCACGATAAACCACGATAAAATGTACTGACGGTTAGTAATATAGTTTAAAATTTAATTATCATTAAAACCGTTTGATTATCACGATTTTGAAAACTCGCGGTAAATCCTGTCCAGCCAGCATCAGTCTGACGCAGACGCAGCGCGCAATGTAACGTTTTTTGAATGAGAAGAAATGGCGGAAGGCAGTGACAGCGCTCAGGAGATGTTTCAGCCTTCTAAGAGGACCAAATCTGAGGTGTGGTCATATTTTGGCTTTTACAAAAGTCCTGAGGGAAACTTAAGCGAGGATGGTCACACTGTCTGCAGAACATGCAAAAAGAAAGTCGCTGCAATGGGGGAAACACTTCAAATCTGCCGAGTCGTCTTCGTGACCATCACACACTTGTATAGCGAACGCAAGGCAAGTGGACTTTGACCTCAATATCAAAACTACGTCTGGGAAATAATTGGACGCAAAATTTTGAGTTGAAATATTTGATCTCACTCTCTTGAAATTAACGGGAAGCTTCCGCGAAGAAAAGTTCGCAGCAAGTGGCTTTGAGCCAAAGATGAACGAACAAAAACAAGACTATTAAGGGTGACATTTAAGGGATAATAATGTATATTCATTGTACACTTATTACACAGATTTTCTTTACCACATAAATAATTACGGGGACATATTGATTTGAGATTAAATCTTACCTGTTTATAAATCCATTTTGTACAGCGTACACAACAATCATCCAGACAAGATGATCACAACAAGTTATAGTAATAATGATAGTAGTATTAATAGTAAATTCCTCTGATTTCGTTTTCAATACAAATCAAAAACAGAGACGCAAGACGCATTTGAATGAAACGAGAGAGCGTCCGTTGTGATACGTGGATGTGCGCTGTTATAATGCGTTGCTATTGACGACGGTCATTATAAAGAAGGAAATGCCACAGAATAAAATCTTGCTTTAAAAGTGCATAGAGCTGCTTGATTTTCAAATATAAAACTTGTTGAAATGTTTTCAGTGTGTGCATCAGTTCTTTTTGAACACTTTCATCTCATTTGAACAAAACCGTGATAATACTGATAATCGTGATAATTTGGGTCACTATAATCGTGATATGAAATTTTCATACCGTTCCATCCCTAGTTGAAACTTACACATAGCTAGTGCAACTAGCCCCAGATCACTAAAACCACACCCAGAGATAGACAACAATGAAACTGTAGTGGAAATGATTAAGATTAAGCCAGGATTAGGCCTTAGTTCAATAAGGACATTTAAGAAGCGTTTATAAACATTACTGGTTGCATCTTGAGACAAAACAATGGCACTGTCATATTTTAAGATATTTTAGTTGCTTTCAGTTAAAACAGCTCAAACATGCATTTTAGTCTGGGACTAGCTTAAGCCTTGTCTGTGAAATCAGGCGTTAAGTCTTTCATTCATCTTTGAAAGACAAAAGATGATATCTTTAAATATCCTTTAGTCCGTTTAGTCCAAGTCTTCTGAAGAGACGCGATCGCTTCATGATGAACAGATTTAATTTAGGCTATTATTAAAATGTAAACACTAATCAAATATGGTACGCAGAAGCTCAACCGTGCGTGCTTGATATACATAAACAAACCTCATTGGCTCTTGCATGTCTCTATGCATGCATGTTGAACAGAGTAGGTAAATAACTTAAAGTATCCCTTTAATTAACAGACAGCGGCTTCAAATGTTTTTTTTTTATGTTTAAGGGAGTCACTTTGTTTGTAAAATGTGTTTTTTTGTGTGAACGATAGTTTTCAAGTAATCTTAAATAGGACTGGCAACAATATTCTGCTGCTGTGTGAATGTAGCCATAGATATGGCTTGGTCCCTCTTTTAATGAAAGTCTAGAAAAGTAATAACACACTTCTCCTTAAAAAACCACGTGAAGTGAACAGTGCAGGATCAGTTATTCGCCACTCTATGACTTCAGTATAACCAATAGTAGTAGTGACACTTGATTTGGCAACCACCACTAATAATTTACTCTAACACTTTCCAGCATTTGAACGCATGTTGAGTGAGTAAAACATGTTAGCATCTGCGTCCTTAAGTAATGTCAAAGTTTGTAATCTTGTGTTTGGGGTCTGTACCTCCATAGTGGGGCAGTCGGCTTTGCTGCGGATGAGGGTGGTCGGGATGTCTGTGTCTGCATACTCGTCTTCCAGGTCCACCACATACGCCATACGGCCTGGCAGGAAAAGCTCGTTACGCTCCATCGGACGACCCTTGAACAGGATACGATAGATGTTTCGTCCTAAAGAGCAGAACAATACTCACATGAGAAACAGTAGAGTCTTATTGCCGTCCAGAGACCACGAGATTAAACACAGACTGAACTCACCCAGGCGAGTCTTGAACTCAATCTTCTGCTCTGGATCTTCGTCTCTCCTGTCAAACACTAACATGTTAAAAGGCACTCGCAAATGAGTTAAGTGAACAAATAAGAAATTATGAAACATACTTGACTTCCTTCTGCACTTTCTCAATTATGTCCTCCTCTTCCCGCTCCTTACTAGTGATTTCAGCTCTGACCTGAAATTAAAACAGTGCAATAAACACAAGCAAATATGTGGCAGTGGTATGATCAGGGCTTGACATTAATGCGGCCAAATGCGTATTTCAGCAGTGGCGTATAACACAGTCACTCCTACGAGCCACTTTGGTGGGTTTGAATTTATATAATATATACATTTTTCAATTGTAGTCTTTTAAAAAGGCATCTGAAATAATAAAGTGCAATGTAGTGTTGTCAAAAATATAGATTTCTCTCCGACAGCGAGTGACACACAAACCCTCCTCCCCTCACTCACTCGCTTCATTTGCTCCGGATGAATATTGTTGCTGTTACAGGGCTTGAATTTTGGCGCGGGATTGCTCGTATTGCGCATAATTTTACTCATTCCCCTCAGATTTTGTGCTCACACCCAAAGTGCGGCACATAAAGCCACCTCTCAGAACTAAATTAAGAAAAACTAAGTCTTTTTCGCTGCTTATTGCACTTAAACGGTCAAATACACACAAAATAATGTCAAAATGCCGGTCTTGGCGAGTTTTCACGTAAACACAGTCAGTTCTGTTTCAAGTTAACATAAACAGTTGAGAAAGAAAACGCATGTGTATCAGTGTAATGGATCCGTGCGTCAGGTCTTAAAGTGACAGCAGCCTAATATTCCGGTTGCCAAATTATGAGATAATATTTAAAAATATTAAATTTACAACTGTAAATGGCAACTAGATTCTATTTGCACCAAGTAAAAATAGCAGTATTTTCTTTGCAAGTGTAAATAGTAGTTAGATGCTATTTATACTTATAAATAGTGGCAGATACTGTTTGCACCTCAGTGTTGTTGTACATTAAACGCTATGCAATAATAACAGTGTAAATTATTATATTTATTAAAATTACTAAATGAATGCTGCCTTATTGGGTCAATAAAGCTCTCCCTAAACCTACCCCTAACTGATAAACACTTTATTATTAAAGTGCCCCTATTATGGATTTTTGAAAATTACCTTTCATGTAGTGTGTAACATAGTTCTAAGTGAATGAAAACATCCTTAAGTTTTAAACCTGAAAGTGCACCGTATATAAAGTTATTGTCTCTCAAAAGTAAGAGTCGACTCGGAGTCAATTAAACGAATCATTTTTTAAACAAATCCCAAGCCGTTTCGTTGTGACGTCAAGACGAAACATTAGCATATCGCCCGTCCACTTATTGCGCACGCAGACACCAAGGAAAACTTGAACCACCTCAAACACTGCAGCAGATACTGGATAGCATCGTCGAGAAGACGCTGTGCTCTACAATGTGTTTATTGTGTTTCATATTGTGTCTGGCTAACTCACGTTATTACTGTCTTACTGAAATACTTCTGCTAATCAGCTGTGGGCTGCAGTATTACCTAAAACTGTCTCTATTAATGCAGATTGTCTGTCGTTCTTACTACTCTGAGTAAAGATAAAGGATGGAGCAAGATTTGTTTTGCAAGCTTTAATGTTACCTCAGTCATTCAATAACAGTCGTATGCGCTGTTATTGATACAATTCCCGCATGTGCACCGCAATATAATTAGAAACACACAGACACACAGACACACGCGCGTTAATGCTGATGGTGAGGAATTACAGATGAAACATCTCATAATGTAGCTCAAACTGAGTAGCATCACTGAGAAACTCCTGCTCAAGGTTCGGGTTGACTAACTAGTTCTTCCAATGTTTCATCGATTCGGACTCACGCTGGGATTGGTGTAAAATCGACGTCATCGTTACTGTCTTTACAGTGTGTACAATCGCTGAGCTTTAGGAAGCCTGCGGACGGAGCTGGAGTTCAGTTATGGTAATGGGCGTTTGTTTCTGAAATACGCGCTGTACGCGGTAGACCAATCACAACAGACTGGGCCATCTGACCAATCAGAGCAGAGTAGGCTCGCGGAAAGGAGGGATTTAGAAAGACTGATTGACACTATTGACACCGTTTACGATCCAGCGTCTTCCGTAACAAGGCGGGCTATTTGCACTTAGTGTAAATAGACACTCCGTATTAAAAATATCTATATGGCAGTTTTTCCCCATGGTATCAATGTCAAAATTGACAGTGAAAATGCTGAGTGGCTAGTAACTTTGGAAAACCACTAGCCACAGTGTCTGGTGAGCAAAAAAAGTTCATGTCAAGCCCCGTGTATGATTATCATACAGTGGTCTACACGGTTGTACCTTCTGTAGCAGGGCGAAATCCAAACCCTTCACCAAGTGAGTGTGCTCCATATCACCACCCAAGAACTTGGACTCCTGGATCAGCTGACGCCTTTTCTCTGCTGCTGATTTGTCCCTGTTCAACAACAGGGCAGGAAAAAGACAAAAAATGCACATTCAGATTCAAACAAATGACAAACAACAAGTGCATTTTGAGCAATGGTCTACAAACATTTACCAAATTTCAAAAGATCTTGTTCCTTTAGAGAATCAGTCATTTTACTAAAGAAAATAGGCAAAAAAGCCCCTACAACTAGTTAGTTCTAATAAAAAAAGAACCCTTAATAACAAAACCAACAGAAACAACAGTTGCCTACACATCTTCAGAAGATGGTCATAAAACAAAACACAGCTAATTCTGATTATTATAACATGCACAAACGGCAGAGGACACTCACGCCTCTGCGGTGGGTCCCACGGCTCGATAGTTGGCCGTGGTGCTGATGAGCTCAGTCTCCTCGTAGTCTTTATTAACACCATCACGTCGTTCTCGAGCGCGGTCACGGTACTTCTCCGCCAGCTCGCGCTCTCTCTCCATCTCCTGCTGCCGCAGCTTAGCGTAGTAACTTCAAACAGAAGCGTGAAGCGTAAGAACAGAGAAACAATCTCATAACTACTGAATTTTTACAAGACACATTTTACATGCATTTCAGTACTTAGGCAATAATGAACGGGGGAAAACATATATAAAATAGGCCATTCACTGTTGACAGTTCCAATTCTGCCTGGTGTGCTCATACATGAACTTTACATTTGCTAGCACAAGTGGGCGTCTGAGGTGATTACTGTATAAATACTGTATTCTGTGTTGCATGCAAGTAATAGCTAAAAAACTAACAATTATTCATGAAATAAAATTATGTGCATTTATTGAGGGGTTTTAGTGTGGATTTTAAAGGTAACGCAATTTTCATACTGTGTCAGAATATCATAGAATATAATGATATCTCGATATTTTCTGGGATTTTTTTGATAACCCTGATCAGACAATATTTTATATATTAGTTACAATATATTAGTGTTCATTGTGTTGATACTTTGGCAGGTTTAGGACTGCCGTGGACAGCTGACTCCTAAAGTTTTTGATATTCTTCATATTTTGTGCAGTGGTCAGTTAACAACAGTGACAGAAATTAAACTTTCCAATAAGTTTTAAATAATTTTTAACTTTTATCTGCATTTTTACCTTTATAAGGGCATTTTTTCTTCCATAATTAAATGTAGCCTATGCATCATTTATTATGTCAAACTACTACATTTAATAAATAAATTCAATTCTAAATATAGCTGCTAGCAGCAATTGCGGGGCCAAGCCCATTATGGCTATCTTTGGCGTTTTTGGACTCTGGTTCCCAACTTTGGCATGGACCCTCAGATCATGGGTCCGATTAAGTGTACCAATTTTCGTTTCGATTGATCAAAGTTTGGCAGAGATACAGCCTCAGAACCAATTCTGGGTCAACCTCGTTAAGTTCGCGACATCATAACTTTTTTTTTTTACCAGTAGGACAAAAAATTCTGTTCAGTCATTTCTGTGCAGCTCAGTCCAAAGATTCTCTCTGTCAAGTTTTGTAAGAATTGGACAAATTTTGAAGGAGGAGTAGCGAAAAAACTGAATACTGTACTTTTCAAAAATGGCCATTACTGTAATGGGTGGAGTCTTAATGTAAGATGTTGAACAGCATGATGAGAGGCATCAGGTGTACTAAGTTTCATTTTTCTAGATCAAATGGTTCAAAAGTTATAACGGTTTCAATGTTGAATTTTTGAACTGGTGGTGGCGCTATGGAGTTGGTCCTAGAGACTCCAAATTTGGTCCATTTACTATTGATGAACATCTCTACAACTGTGCCAAATTTCACCATTTTCCTACTTATGGTTCATAGGGCTGTCATTGACTCCCATTCAGGAAGAATAATAATAAGAAAACTAACAGATACAATAGTGGCTACAGCCCTTTCAGGGATTGGCCCCTAATAATAAGACACAATAGGGCTGTTATGAAATCAACAAAATTCATCTTTGCACTACAGAAGTGGCACAGAAGCTGCATCTGAAGTGTATTTAGATCATTTACACAGACTGTTTAATGAGCTCAGAGGGACATGAATGAGTTTAACCTGCCATGCAGAAATAATGTGCTGATGTTTTAAAATATATGAAATTGTTTTAAAATTGAAAAGACACTTTAAATATGGAACTAAGTCACTGTGATTGTAATGATTGAATCATTGAGTTCCAATGTTTGGAACTATTTTCTTCTGCAAAATATTGTGTCTATTGTGTCTAAAATGTAAGTCACTTTATTGTTTATTAAACTGTTGTATAAAATCAATTTTGCATTTGCAATTGTGCTGATATTTCAAAAACGGCACTCTTTGTGTGATTGCTTAACTACATCATGATATAAATATAGCATAATAGATAAATACCCATACAGGGGCATTTTTACTGCATGTTAATAGAGTCATTTATGCAGATTGAAACGTAGGAAAGAGATTACAGCAATATTAGTTTTTGAAGCAGTAGTAACATTTGATAATTCATTCACTGTTCCTCAACTCACCTTTTTTTCTTACGCCTGCGAGCCGCAGGATCCTCATCCTCATTATATTCCCGTGGCATCCTGGGAAATTCATCAAAACAAAAATTTATTTAACGGGGGTGTTATCATGGAGACGTGCAGTGCACATACGATGACAGAAATATCTTCAACAAGTGTGTTCAAAAGCGACGTACTCATGGTGGCGTGTTTTGGAGGGTGGAGCTGAGGACGGGGTCGATCTCGGGGTCATCAGAAGCTTCCTGAAGTCATCATTGGTCAGCTTGGATCTGAGGATCACAAACAAACAAACAGGGCTTAAGAATGAAGGTAACGTCTCCATAAACCATAACAAAAACTATTATTATTATAATTAGAGAAACAAGATTCTATGCATTTGATAAGGCATTTTAATGTCAGGTGTAATTGCGATTGCTCCTGCACTCCTACACTCATTTAAAATCACATGAGAGGAAGTTATTTAAAAAATAACTATAGATCTAACAAAAGAGTGTTCACTGCAGAAAACGAGCCCACGTCACTGTATTTACCCATCAATCACACTGATCATCTAAGTGATGGTGAGGAGCACTTACTGTAGCGCTGACCGATGATCTTCGACCTCATGGCCATCGGGAGCCAGAGGATTGGAGTACACATCAGCTGAAACAGACAGACACGTGAGGATTAGCACACATCAGAGAGAAGATAGAGTCAAAAACCAATTACAACGAGTAAAATCAAAGACAAAAGGGCTTGCCATACAACACACCTCATGTCATCATGACACTGTAGTGAGTATTAGATGTGATGGGAGATTTATCATTGCCACAAAGATACACGTGAACAAGCGCCAGGTAGAAAATACTGATTACTCATTTTGATGAAGCGATACTGATTCTTAAAGTGATAGTTCACCCAAAAATGAAAATTACCCCATGATTTACCCTCAAGCCATCCTAGGTGTGTATGACATTCTTCTTTTAGCCGAACACAATCAGAGTTATATTAATAATATCCTGGCTCTTCCAAGCTTTATAATGACAGTGAATGGGGGTTGAGATTTTGAAGCCCTTAAAAGTGCATCCATCCATCATAAAAGTAATCCATTTGGCTCCAGGGGTTAATAAAGGCCTTCTGAATAAAAATATCCATATTTATAACTTTATAAACTATAATTATTGGCTTCTGGTAACGGCCGTACGTGAGTCTAGTTCCGGCGGAAGAGTGACCTCTGACCCGGCGCATGACGTAGGAGTAGCGTAAGCCAAGGACACACCAAGCCAACGTCAGGCCGTTTTTGAGCGTCGGCCGACTTAGTTTTTCCGGTGGTTTCCGCACCATTGGCTCTAGTTGGACGCCGTCTGATTGGCTGTTCAGTTTAGCGAACGAGTCAGTGCACGAGAATAAGAGCAAAAGTGATGAAAGCGAGCAAGTAAGTCAAAACTGATCAGACAGAAGGCTGTTATAATTTTACGTCATCTTACCCGAGCAACACTGCGCAAATATTTTCATAACAACACGTGTAGTGGAATAAAGAACGTGACATTGATATTCAAAACGGTAAGCAAGCGATGCTTTGTTTATGGTTTGTATATCCGCAGTCTTAGTTTCGCTTTGCCTTTTTTAATGACGATGAATATAGACAAATATATCTGCTTAAATAGACCGTTATCTCCTTCACACGCAGCACATGCTAGTTGACAGTCGCCTGTAGTCCTTTTAGTGTGTTCAGGTGCTGTTTTCTCCCCTGACGCAGGCGACGCGAGGCGACAACACAGCCGGCTTTTATCAGCGTTAGTTCTTTGGCGTCGGTTTGGTGTGTCCCTACCTTTAGGTGAGAGTAGACGCCTCTTGCAGTTCAAACAACAAACTCAAGCTCCTCCCACATTTCTCTTAAAAAGTTCTAATTTTAGACTCTAATTCATGACCAGTGTTTTGTTTTGCTCTATACTCTGCACTTCCGCGTTCGTCAATACGTCATGCGTCAGGTCAGAGGTCACTCTTCCGCCGGAACTAGACTCGCGTACGGCCGTTACCAGAAGCCAGTGATTATAGTTTATAAAGTTATAAATATCGATATTTTTCTTGGCTTCAGAAGGCCTTTATTAACCCCTGGAGCCGTATGGATTACTTTTATGATGGAGGGATGCGCTTTTTTGGGATTCAAAATCTCGACCCCCCCCTTCACTACCATTATAAATCTTGGAAAAACCAGGATTTTTTTTAATATAACTCTGATTAACGTTGCATTATCTAGAAAAATCATTTTGCTAAATATATGCATTGTAATTTTACTTAAAGGCACAATATGTAATTTTTCACCGCTAGAGGTCGCTTATTCAAAACAAAGGCGTATCTTGACTCCTTGATCTCGCGGAGCTTTCATTCTGCCGCAGACGAGCGCTTCTGCTTCTTCCGCTCATGTGTATGTGGGGTAACGCAGCGCTGTTTTATCATATTACACACATTTGAGTGTGTTAAAGTTATGTTATAATTCTACTCTGTGTGTTCGCTCGGCGCTACTATGAGACACTTGTTCACACTGCAGTAAGAGATCGATATTAGGCATGGTAAAACATGGTACTCGCGGTAAATCAAGAAAACCAGATTTAAACAATAAGACTAACTGTGTCGAGCTTTATAACAATGATTAGTTTTCTGTCCATGAATGATCCAAACAGTTGCTCACCTGTCTAATAAAACACATCATATATTAAAGTGTTTCCATGGTTCCTAGAAAATAAAACCGGAAATCGAGGGTAACGCGGGTATGATGTCATTGATAGGCGACGCACGGTCCGTGTCCTGGTTAAAATTACTTATTTCTCTGGATTTAAACATTCTTGGAAACATTTTTGATAAAGTAAGTACACAAGTCAACAAAATATATAACACTGTTCTAGTGGTTTCTAGATATTTTAATCCAAAAATCTTACATATTGTGCCTTTAATCTGTTCTTCAATGTATTTAATGTTTAAATAATTCCGTCATGAAAACAAATTATTACGGCCACAATTTAACGTTTAATCTAATTGGAGTACGTACATAATTATGCCATTAAAACGTTGTTATTATTATAAAACTGCCTTATGTGCTATTTAAATGTTTGTATACAAATCAGTTGTTAATTTAACCTTTAATATTATAGTAATGAACCAACTGACAGGGTTCCCTGCATAATTTACAGCATCAACTGGGAGGTTTTGTTGATAAACTAGCATGTACTGTACCAGATATGATCCAAATGAATCTATATCGAATCGAACCCCAAACTTGTGAATCGAATCAAATCAGGACATTTTTGTCAATGCCACCCTAATGTGAACCAAAGTTGCTTTAAAGGGTTAGTTCACCCAAAAAATTTAAATTACCCCATGATTTACTCACCCTCAAGTCATCCTAGGTGACATATGATGAATACAATCAGAGTTATATTAAAAAAAATGTCCTGGCTCTTCCAAGCTTTATAATGACAGTGAATGGTTGTTTCTGTTTTGAAGCCCAAAAAAGTGTATCATCCATTATAAAGGTGCTCCACACGGCTCCAGGGGTTAATAAAGGCCGTCTGAAGCGAAGCCATGCGTTTGTGTGAGAAAAATATCCATATTTAACACTTTATAAAGTAAAATATCTAGCTTGCGGCGGACCGCCTTCCGTATTCAACTTATGCAGAAAGTGTAAAGCCTCTTGCAGTTCAAAACGCTTACGATACGTCCATCATCGCGCCAGTTACACTTTCAACGTAAGTTGAAAACAGAAGGCGGTCCACAGGAAGCTAGATATTTTACTTTATAATGTGTTAAATATGGTTATTTTTCTTACAAAAACCCATCGATTTGCTTCAGAAGGCCTTTATTAACCCCCCGGAGCCGTGCGGAGTACGTTTATAATGGATGGATGCACTTTTATGGCTTCAAAACAGAAACAGCCATTCACTGCCATTATAAAGCTTGGAAGAGCCAGGACATTTTTAATATAACTCCGATTGTATTCGTCTAAAAGAAGAAAGTCATATACACCTAGGATGGCTTGAGGGTGAGTAAATCATGGGGTAATTTTCATTTTTGGGTGAACTATCCCTTTAAGACTTATAGTTATATAAAGCACTCAAACATGCACTTTTCCCATCCATCCCTCGACTATGCAGTGTTGTAAACAATGAAGGTTTGGCTGCAGGAGCTTTGCTATATTTGTGTAAATGCGGTTTTTATTTGCACACAGACAATCTTCATGTATATATCTCTCACATATTTCTTTAACTTATAAAATCTGCACATTATCTTTGAAGTCTACACAGACGTCGCGTTATACAAACGGCACAGGCGCGTTCACAGAATATGACAAACAGCGTATATATTTCCATACGATAAGAACAAATATGACGTGATTTTTCATCCGCACACAACATAAAGTTATTAATACTTACATTCGCGTTCAGGCATAGGCATGGTAAAATTAAACGAGTCGCTCTAAAACGCGACTTAATGTTGATAGTAGGTCTGCTGACGTCACACTTCCGCTTGTTTGTGTCCCGTCACGTGAGCGCCGCCTGTTGAACTGGAGGAGAGCCGAGCACACTGGTCATGTTAAAGGGATAGTTTAACCAAAAAAATTAAAATTCTGTCAACATTTACACGATATCAAGTTGTTCCAAACCTGTATGAGTTTCTTTCTTCTGCTGAACACAAGATAAGATATTTCGAAGAATGTTGGTAACCTGACAGTTGACGGCACCCATTGACTTCCATAGTAGGAAAAAAATACTATTGGTGCCGTCAACTATTTGATTACCCGCTGACATTCTTCAAAATATCTTCTTTTTGGATACAAGGATCCAAATTATGGAGAGCGAAACCTACAAAAACAATAAATAAATAAATACGCAAATAAATAAATAAATCCACAAAATGAATACATAAATAAATAAATACATAAATCCACATATTCCTGCATAAATAAATATATAGATAATTAAATCCACAAAATTCTACATATATATATATATATGAATGAATGTGTAAATAAATACATAAATCCACAACTTCAGTTTAGCATTTCCTTTAGCATTTTTTTTATTTTCCCCAACATTTGTTTTATTTATTTAAAGGTGCAGTGTGTGAATTTTAGCGGCATCTAGCGGTGAGGTTGTGAATTACAATCAGCCACTGCTCACCCCTCCCTTTCGAAGCACACAGAGGAGCTACGGTGGCTGACACAGGACAAAAATGTTGTCGTCGGAGACAATAGAGAGTAGCTAGCGCTCTGTAGGGCAGTTGTCCGTTTAGGGCTACTGTAAAAACATGACGGCACAAAATGGTGACTTCACTGTAAGGGGACCCGCGGTGTATGAAGATAGAAATGGCTCATTCTAAGGTAATAACAACATAACGGTACATTATGTAAGGTCTATATACTCCACTGAAAACATATTTATGTGTATTATATTGCATTTCTGTCAATAGAGACTCATAAATACTACACACTGCACCTTTAATTATTTATCTCCACGCACATTTAATTATTTATATATTCATTTATGCAGGAATATGTGGGTTTGTTAATGTATTTATTTGCATATTTATTTATTTATTGTTTTTGCAGGTTTAGTCCTCCATACATACATAACAGGCTAACATAAGTTAAAAATAGATCTTTTTTCAAAGAAAATTTTTCTTACACCACCCAGTTCGGTAGGTGTCGGTAATGCAGATGAGGCTGGTTTTACACAGCAGAAGAAGAAGACTTCCGGTCGTTGAAGGTGACAGTCATGGCGGCGGCAGCAGTGGTTCGTGGAATCGGCTCAAATCTGTCGAAGAATCTGCGTGAGGTCCGCCTGCATTTGTGCCAGATATCAGCTGCCAGTCAGGGAACCAGGTGCAGTCCTGCCCGCTTTTACTGTTTGATGCTTTTGTTAGAGAGTGACTGTCCTTTTAAAAGCTGTGCGGGTCGCTTACACAGTAGTATTCATGTACATTACAAATACTGTCTGAGATCCTGAAGTGAGCTGTATGACAAACCGATCAGCTTTTATAAGTCTTGAGCTTTTATAAGTCTTGAGCTTTTATAAGTCTCTTTTGCTCAACAAGGCTGTATTTATTTGCTCAAAAATACAGTAAAAACTAATATTGTGAAATATTATTACACTTTAAAATAGCTATTTTCTGTTTTAATATAATTTAAAATGTAATTTATTTCTGTGATCAAAGCTGAATTTTCAGCATCATTACTCCAGTCTTCAGTGTCACATGATCCTTCAGAAATCATTCTAATATGATTATTTGATGCTCAGTTATTAATAGTGGTTCTTATGTTGGAAACCATTTTTGCATGCTTAATACTTTCGTGGAAACCGTGATACATTTTGTCTGGATTCTTTGATGAATAGAAAGGTAACAAGAACAGCATTTGTTTAAATTAGAAATCTTTTGTAACCGTATAAATGTCTCTGTCACTTTTGATCAATTTAATGCATCCTTGTCAGGGCTCCAGACTAACATTTGAGAGCCGTGGCACCGGTGCCACTAAGTTCTACAGATGGTGGCGCTGGAGGAAAATGTATCAAGTTAATTTATTCATAAAATTACTATTGTTTTGCATTGTTTTGTTAATAAGTGCAGTTACTAATAATATGATATGTTTGTTTATTGAAAATTTAACAGTGAAGCACTGAGCTTGACTTGATATGCAAATAAAATTAACTTTTAGTAACAACATTAATGTGCAAAAATCTAATATTTATAGGGAAAATGTAAATATTCTACTCTTATTAAATATACTGTTGTTTTTCTTTTTCCATAGTATCATACTGAACTAAAAGGAGCACTCTTTACTTGTTTTCTGTGTAATTCAGTCACAATTTAAACAAAAGTTTTTGTTTTTCAAGAGACGTTGTGACTTCCTATTTTTTTCATATATTAAGGAGAGGAGGTCTAATAAGTCAAATAAGTGCATCTCTCCCGCAATCTACTGTTTATAGTGGTAATTTCATGTCTTTTTAAAATAAAAGTGCTTGTTTGCCACAAAGCGGCCTACACCTTTAAACTTTTAGTTTTACAAATCATCACATTAAAAATAATATTAAAATTGGATAATATTTAGAGCTTTTAAGTGCTGAAAAATGTGTGAAGCACTTGAAAGCCCTTAAAAGTGCTTGAATTTCACTCTCAAAAGGTTGTACGAACCCTGAGATGAACAATGTAAGAAAAAAAAAAAAAAAACATTCGACTATTTCCACAACACCATGGGGTGTTACTACGTTAAATCCATGGTGAATGTTTATTTTGTGGACTGAAACCGCTGAATGTTTCTCCTGGTTTCCACGTCAGCTCTGTTTGATCTGATATCTGTGGTTTATAACAGAGTTCTGCACCGAACGCTTCCACTAGATCTCGCAGTAGCAATGTTAATAATACTGTGGTAAATTCAAGCGCTTTCTCACTGGATCTCCCAGCGCTGTGTAGTAACGGTGTCACAAGATTGGCCCGTGTATGATATATATATATATATATATATATATATACAAACCCGATTCCAAAAAAGTTGGGGGACTGTACAAATTGTGAATAAAAAAGGAATGCAATAATTTACAAATCTCATAAACTTATATTTTATTCACAATAGAATATAGATAACATATCAAATGTTGAAAGTGAGACATTTTGAAATGTCATGCCAAATATTGGCTCATTTTGGATTTCATGAGAGCTACACATTCCAAAAAAGTTGGGACAGGTAGCAATAAGAGGCCGGAAAAGTTAAATGTACATATAAGGAACAGCTGGAGGACCAATTTGCAACTTATTAGGTCAATTGGCAACATGATTGGGTATAAAAAGAGCCTCTCAGAGTGGCAGTGTCTCTCAGAAGTCAAGATGGGCAGAGGATCACCAATTCCCTCAATGCTGCGGCGAAAAATAGTGGAGCAATATCAGAAAGGAGTTTCTCAGAGAAAAATTACAAAGAGTTTGAAGTTATCATCATCTACAGTGCATAATATCATCCAAAGATTAAGAGAATCTGGAACAATCTCTGTGCGTAAGGGTCAAGGCCGGAAAACCATACTGGATGCCCGTGATCTTCGGGCCCTTAGACGGCACTGCATCACATACAGGAATGCTACTGTAATGGAAATCACAACATGGGCTCAGGAATACTTCCAGAAAACATTGTCGGTGAACACAATCCACCGTGCCATTCGCCGTTGCCGGCTAAAACTCTATAGGTCAAAAAAGAAGCCATATCTAAACATGATCCAGAAGCGCAGGCGTTTTCTCTGGGCCAAGGCTCATTTAAAATGGACCGTGGCAAAGTGGAAAACTGTTCTGTGGTCAGACGAATCAAAATTTGAAGTTCTTTTTTGGAAAACTGGGACGCCATGTCATCCGGACTAAAGAGGACAAGGACAACCCAAGTTGTTATCAGCGCTCAGTTCAGAAGCCTGCATCTCTGATGGTATGGGGTTGCATGAGTGCGTGTGGCAGGGGCAGCTTACACATCTGGAAAGGCACCATCAATGCTGAAAGGTATATCCAAGTTCTAGAACAACATCTGTTCCCATCCAGACGTTGTCTCTTTCAGGGAAGACCTTGCATTTTCCAACATGACAATGCCAGACCACATACTGCATCAATTACAACATCATGGCTGCGTAGAAGAAGGATCCGGGTACTGAAATGGCCAGCCTGCAGTCCAGATCTTTCACCCATAGAAAACATCTGGCGCATCATAAAGAGGAAGATGCGACAAAGAAGACCTAAGACAGTTGAGCAACTAGAAGCCTGTATTAGACAAGAATGGGACAACATTCCTATTCCTAAACTTGAGCAACTTGTCTCCTCAGTCCCCAGACGTTTGCAGACTGTTATAAAAAGAAGAGGGGATGCCACACAGTGGTAAACATGGCCTTGTCCCAACTTTTTTGAGATGTGTTGATGCCATGAAATTTAAAATCAACTTATTTTTCCCTTAAAATGATACATTTTCTCAGTTTAAACATTTGATATGTCATCTATGTTGTATTCTGAATAAAATATTGAAATTTGAAACTTCCACATCATTGCATTCTATTTTTATTCACAATTTGTACAGTGTCCCAACTTTTTTGGAATCGGGTTTGTGTGTATATATATATATATATATATATATATATATATATAATTACTTACTGTAGTGTATATTACTAATTGTAGTGTATCATAGTTTCCACACACACACAAAAAAAAATCAACATTGATAATAATCATAAAAGTTTCTTGAGCATCGAATCATCATATTAGAATGATTTCTGAAGGATCATGTGACACTGAAGACTGGAGTAATGATGCTGAAAATTCAGCTTTACCATCATAAAAATATATAGCATTTAAAACATATTAAACTTTGGAAGATTTACAAAGCTAAAGACAACGTGTATCAATTGTAAAATATTTAGAACAAAAAATAATGGACATAGGCTTACATTTGTATTCCACAAATAACACCTAATTTTTATTAATTCATAAAAATATTATTTTAACTCAGATTCTTCGTCTCTGATATTCTGAGGACAAACAAAGCCAGTTTTCCTTAAAAAAAAAGGCTATTAAAAAGAACAGATTTTACACACAAGGAAAACTGATAGCTTGGCCCATAATTTGCAAAGATCCAATCAGTTCTACTTTTTTAACATTTTCAAATGGTGTCGACTTTCTGCTGCCGGAGGGAAGCATCTCCTGATTTCTAGAGCTGATCAGTTCCGTTTACAGTCTCAGGGATTTTATCATTGTGTTTAAAATGTGGGCTGTTGTAATGGGGAATTCAAGCACTTCTCACTGGAACCTGCAGCTCTGTTTAAAGGGCCCCTGTTATGCTGCTCATTTACAGGGTCATCATAATTTTGTTCAGGGGGTCTACTAGAATAAGTTTACATGATTAAATGTTAATAAAAAAATGTCTTAGAATTTGTTGTTCCACCACATTTTAGTTTCGGTTTCTTTAAAAAGCACAGTCTGCTCTGATTGGTCAGATATTTAGATCATTTACACAAATGTTTAATGAGCTCAGAGGGACATGAATGCATTTAACCTGCGGTTACACATGCAGAAATAATGTTTTGATGTTTTAAACATAAAACATTGGATATTGATATTTTAAAGCTGCAGTCCATAACTTTTTTTGGTTAAAAATGATCCAAAATCAATTTGAGCAAGTATATAACCAGCCAGTATTCAAAACTATCTCCTTACCTTAGCCCGATTCACAACGGTAAGCTTGTAATAATGTGTTATAATTTGAGTGGTACTGGTGGATTTCCGCGGGAAATTCAAGCATGTCTTTGTGTCATTACTTCACATCTGTATACATGAAGGGGTCCGGCTAGTAGTATCGCATGTGAGGATGCTGCAGGTGGCGGATCATTTATAGCCTTTTCTCACAGCCGATGCACAACCCACGTAAATATGATAATTCAGAGAGAAAAAACTGCAATTGCAGGTTTCAAACAGAGATGGTGACAAAGAGGCAAAACTTTCGGATTGCAGCTTTAAATGTTTTTAAAAATGAAAAGATACTTTAAATGTTAGATTAAAACCACCAGTAGGTGGCAGAAAGTCACTGTTAATGAGTGAGTCAGTGAGATTCAACCGATTCATTCAGGAATGAAGCATTTGACTGTTTTAATGAGTGTCACTGAATCATTCCTTCAACCGATTAATTTGAAAAGTTGATTCCTTCAGTAACGAAACATGTTGCTCAGAGTAGTGTTGTCAAAAGTACCGACCGCGATACCAAGTCGGTACTGAAATTGTAAAAATGTGACGCTTTGAGCGCTGTTGAGCGCAATAGTAAACACCTCTGACTGCCCATCTTGCTCACGCGTTCATCGGATATGTCTGTGATTGGCTACAATGATCAGCGCTTCAAAAACATGTTGTAAATATACATCAATGACGCTTTTTACCAAGCGCTTACACAGATACACATGGGAGCGTTTGAAAACAGGCGTCTATAAGCGGACCGGTCCGTTGATCGACGCCTGCTTGTGCTTTCAAACGCTCCCGCTCCCAAAACACTTTCAAACGCTCCCGTGCGTTGATCATTGTAGCCAATCACAGACATATCAGATGAGTGCGTGAGCACAATGGCCAATCAGAGGTGTTTACGATTCTGTGACAAAGCGTCACATTTTTAAAATTTCAGTACCGACTTGGTATCGCGGTTAGTATTTTTGACAACACTAGCTCAGAGACGCAAAACGGGGCTTAGGCTTGTTTGGAACTATTTACGTTGGCGAAATAGAGCAAAAACTGGCAATATTGTGTCTAAAATGTAAGTCGCTTAATATTAACTTCTTGTTTATTGAACTGTTGTATAAAATCAATATCACATTTGTAATCGTGCTGATATTTGAAGAAAAAATGGCACTCTTCGTGTGATATTAACTATATTAGGCTAAATTATATAAAAGACATACAGAGGTATTTTTGCCCCTTATCTTGAATTGTGGGTGCATTTTAATAGAGTAAATCACACAGTGAAAGTGTGCACTCTAAATGCACATACTAGACTACATCACGTAGAGTATGTGCACACTCTCTAGGTGTGTTTCTGTAAACTGAGAGATGTACTTGATAATGTCAGGTCGCATATCGTTAAAACAACAATCACGATATTATCGTAGACGATATATATCGTACACCCCTACGTGTAAACCAGCCTGACGATTTTTAAGTTCAACATGGACCTAGTCCCAGTCTCATTCTAATGTTTTGCTAATTATGATTTGTTGATGTTGTTTTAGGGATTTTATTGAGCAGCATTATGTGACATTAAAGAAGGCAAACCCTGAGTTTCCCATCCTGATCCGAGAGTGCTCTGGAGTTCAGCCCATGCTGTGGGGACGATATGGTAAGAAAACACTCGAAAAAAACATAACTAAAGCATATTCATACAAATGACCATATATACATAATGAAACATCTCTCTCTGCCTTAGGTTTGGGTAAAGAACACAGTGTTCCACTGGACAACATGAATGCCGACCAAGTGGCTAAAGCACTTGAAACAGTAGTAAATGCAAAAGCCTAAGTAAGCCTCCTAATGTAAAATGTTGTAAATGTTATTTGTGTCACAAATGGAAAATAAATGTATATTCTAAAGTCCTTGAATTTTTTTTTCTGATGGACACCCGTATGGGTGCTTCCGCCATATGAGACTGCAGATAAGTGTGTGGATTTCTCATATACCCAATATAGATATTTTCAATAATCTATAAATGAGACACATTCCCGTTTACACCTAGTGTTGTAATCCGTCTCTTTTGTCCACTTTCAACCACTTCTGTCCTGATTTCTTCGAGGGAAGGATCTATGTGCGGGTAAATGTATTGGCTTTTTCAGATCTTTCGATCTAATGGACGAAAATAAGCTCACACAATTTAAATATGAACGTGACCGGAGACAACGGAGAGCATCAGCTTTAGTTTCTGCTCTGACAGACACAAGACCAGCTGAACGCTGTGAGTGTGTGTTAAAAAAATCGGGAATGGAGAGAGAACATTGTGCTTGGGACGTTTCTCATCTTCAAACCAAACTTGGGTCTCCAGCTGAGAGTTTAAATCCTGTCTGGCTAGCGCGCATCCCATAATGTTTAGCATTAGGTCAGTAGGAGGAGAGTAGGGCGTCTTTTAGAGGCTGTTCCAGTGCATTTGACCACATGAGCGTTTACACTACGAAAGCAATGTGTTTTCAACTACCTCTGGAAGTGGTCGAAAGTGGACAAGCTCAAAGCGTTTTAGACCAGTTTACACCTGTATTTAGCATCGTCCACTTGTGATCCGATCGACCAAAACACATCTTAAAGGGATAGTTCACCCAAAAATTAAAATGATCCCATGATTTACTCACCCTCAAGCCATCCTAGGTGTATATGACATTCTTCTTTCAGCCAAACACAATCAGAGTTATATTAATAATGTCCTGGCTCTTCCAAACTTTATAATGGCAGTGAATAGAGGATTAGATTTTGAAGCCCAAAAAAGTGCATCCATCCATTATAAAAGTAATCCACACGGCATTACTAAGAAAAGTTACATGACAATGACTAACATTGTATTTTAATGCATGGCTTGGAGCAATTTGTTTGCTGGATGGCCTTGCAACATTTGTGTGAAGCAGGTTTTTATCCGTTTATTGCTGAATTATCTGTTATAACAGATTGGTGCATGCACAGAACTGATGTGGAAAGAATAGAACATTATATTTAGCTGTTACAAGCATTACACCAGTTCTACTCCTAGTAATGTGATAGTTTGAAATGTTCAACGTATTAATCGTGGTCAGGGTTCATGAGCATCGTCTCAAACCCTTAACTGACATTTTTGTGGGTTTGCGCACGGCGCAGGTGCACTTAGGGCGTGTCCGAATCCACTTTTGCTAGTTTAACGACGGGAAAAGCAATCGGTGCGCCAGACGCATGGTCTAAAAGGGTTGTGCCTCGTCTCTTAATGAGTCATGGGTGTGTTTTGGGCGTAACGTGCAATAAACCAATCCGAGTCTCATCTCCCATTCCCTTTAAAAGCCAGTTGCGCTCGCACCATGGCGGATTCGCTATTTACGTGACGGAAAGACTGAACGCTTCTCCAGAGAGGAAACCTTTTATTTTTAATATTTGGCGCATATATATATATATATATATATATATATATATATATATATATATATATATATATATATATATATATATATATATATATGTGTGTGTGTGTGTGTGTGCTGCTGCGCGTCCCTGTGTGTGTGTAATAAGCAGAGTGTGTGCTTGTTGTGCACCGCCTATAGGCACATATTACTAACACACATATCTTGTTTAAATAACACAAAAAATACTGCACTATTGACTTTAGAGCAGGTTTTTGTTGGTCAATGGCGCAGTCGTTTTCAGTTCCTCAAAATAGCAACGTGCCAACAATGCTCCTGAACACACCTGGTTTTCAGACCAGCACGCCCATGGGCAAACACATGGGCGCGAGTGCGTTTGCTATTTAAACAACGTGGCGCAGGACGTGAAAATGATAACTGCGTCGGGCTGAAACTAGCATTGCGCCGGGTGTATGATAGAGCCCTAAATGACTGAACTATGTAGTAGGGGTGTAACGATACGCTCATGTCATGATTCGATACATATCACGATACTGAAATGAATACTTGGACTTGGTGTTGGTAATGCACAGGACAATGGTCACACCAGAATAAAAATATTCATGATTCTGAAGTTGAAAATACAGAATTATTTTAGACGAATATGCTTGCACTCTGTCGCTGACTAGATATATTTAAAATAATGTAGGCCACTTTTTACTGGTAAAACAAGACATTTGGCATTATCAGGACCCACAAATATTCCCCCATTGCAATATACATATTCAACATTATGTAGTAGTTTAATGTAGTACTGACACTTGAATTTTTTCCTCACATAGTAATTTTCATTTTGGGTAAACTATTCACAATATATATTGTCACTATCCACGATACATATTGTTGCAATTTTGTATTGCGATATATTGTGACACTATATATTGTTACACCCCTATTATGTAGGTATGAAAAGGCATAAGCTAACCCAAAAATGAAATCTCAGTCTTAACTGTTTCACAACCCTAACAGATCATGTCGACTATTTAGTTCTTCCCGCCTTCGTCATGGTGGGGTTGGACTGTGAAAGAAAAAGGAGGGGTTGATTTTTAATGTCACAGAAAACTCCACTTTTTTTGCTCTTTGTCAGTCTAAGAGGCTTTAAATCGCGGCGTGCGTATTATGGTATACCCAGTAAACAACTTTTTGGATTGAATAAAAAACGCCGCGTTTAGCGATATTTTTGTGCGGTAAACAGCACAATATGACCCATTTGGCGTTCCATAGGTGAGACGGTCGATTGTACGGTAGGTCTGTTTGTTGGTCAGTCGGTCGGCTGGGCTTTGGCACGCGCTTTATGGAGGAATCCCAACGCCACGTCGTGCTAACATCATCCAGACTCTAAGCAAAGCCCGAAGGTTTATCTCGCCTTCTCACTGAACTTGCACGACACTGATGAGCGCGCTGCTCGGGTTGCTCTTTTTGAGGTGGATGGCATTGTTCTTGCTCTTCGGACTCTTCCTCAATCTACAAACTTCTGCGTCTTGCAGTGGCTTGAGATCGAGCCGAGAGGACGTCGCTGCAGCCTTCAGACCCAAGCAACCTCCGCATATCATCTTCATACTGACGGATGACCAGGGCTTCAATGACATCGGTTACCACAGTCGGGACGTCCGCAGCCCGACGCTGGATAAACTGGCGTCGGAGGGAGTGCGGCTGGAGAATTATTACGTGCAGCCGCTGTGCACCCCGTCCCGCAGCCAGCTCATCACAGGCAGGTCATTCACCTCATATTCACACAATATTCATAACGTCAGTAAAATGAAAGAGGATCACTGAAATCAGAATATAAAAGGGTTAACCCAGCATAAAAAGAAACGTCCCTTTGTAAAATCAAAATAAGCTTTACTGATCTTTATTAAGGGTCTGTTTTCATGCTTGTTTATGAACCATAAACAATAATTGCACATGCACCTGTGGACCAGTCCTTAAAGGGATAGTTCACACAAAAATGAAACCTATCAAGCCATCCTAGGTGTATCAAGCCGTCCTAGACGAATACAATTGGAGTTATTTTAATAAATATCCTGGCTCTTCCCAGCATTATAATGGCAGCCCAAAATTTTAAGTCCAAAGTGCTCCACATGGCTCCGGGGGGTTAATAAAGGCCTTCTGAAGCAAAGCGATGCGTTTGTGTAAGAAAAATATCCATATTTAACATGTTATCAAGTAAAATATCTAGCTTCAGGCGAACCGCCATCCGTATTTAACTTACGGAAAAAGCGTAACTGGTGCGACAATGACGTCAGACGTAGCGTAAGTGTTTTGAACTGCGAGAGGCGTTACACTTTCTGCGTAAGTTGAATACGGAAGGCGGTCTGCCGGAAGCTAGATATTTTACTTGATAATGTGTTAAATATGGATTTTTTTCTTACACAAATGCATCGCTTCGCTTCAGAAGGACTTTATTAACCCCTGGAGCCATGTGGAGCACTTTTATAATGGATGGATACACTTTTTTTGGTCTTCAAATTTTGGGCTGCCATTATAAAGCTTGGAAGAGCCAGGACTCGTTTGAAAGAAGAAAGTCATATACACCTAGGATGGCTTGAGGGTGAGTAAATCATGGGGTAATTTTCATTTCTGGGTGAACTATGGCTTTGACACACAGTTTACAGACGGTAGACAATTAAAGGAATATTTCACCCAAAAACTAAAATTATCCCATAATTTACTCACCCTCAAGCCATCCTAGGCATAAATTACTTCTTTCCGCCAAACACAATCTGAGTTATAAAAAATATCCTGGCTCTTCCAAGCTTTATAATGGCAGTAAATGGGGGTTTGAAGTCCAAAAAAGCACATCCCCCCATCATAAAAGTAATCCACACGGCTCCAGGGGTTAATAAAGGCCTTCTGAAGTGAAGCCATGCGTTTGTGAGAGAAAAATATCCATATTTTTAACTTTATAAACCATAATCACTGTCTTCTGGTCAGAGGTGGACAGTAACAAAGTACATTTACTTGAGTACTGTACTTAAGTACACTTTTTGAGTATCTATACTTTACTTTAGTATTTTTTTCGGGAAACTTATGACTTTTACTTCTACATTTGAAAGACAAATATCGTACTTTTTACTAGTGCTGCAACAACTAGTCGATAAAATCGATAATGAAAATCATGGACAACGATTCTCATTATTGATTAGTTGGGTCTGCCCTCTGTGCACGCAAAGCTTCCACCAGTCGCGCCAAATTACAGCACTGAATAATGCATTTCTATGGACAAAATACATCTAGAAATAGTGGAGTGGAAACAGAGTGGCTGATGCGGGAAAGCTACATGATCCAAGTGCCCAAAACATGAGAATTGTTTATTTTAAGCTTCAAGCGAATGCATTAGTGTAACATACCCTGTCATGTGCTTTGACAGATGCGTGTGCGTCCTCAGCGCAAAACATTCATTTTACAGGTTATATCCGTATCTGTAAATGTTACTAATTCACGCGAGTATTTCCATTTTGCATGAAAGCGCGTCCTGACCGTCTGCATTTTAAGCTTCAAACTTCACTGAACGAGCGCCGGTGCGGCGGGCGCGCGCATGTGCGTCAAACAGACAGAACGCAGTCGAGAGGCAGACAATTAATATTCAGCGCAAAAACATTAATTTAGCTGAAATATCTGCTGTTGGACGCTAAATTTAGGTTTAAAGGACATGTAATGCAAGTATTTTATGAGAGTAGCAACTGTAGAGGGATAACATCGTGTAATTGAATATAAGACGTTTCTTATAGCCTATTTACAGGATAAACAAATGACAACGGGTTACTGTGTCCATAGCGAATGTGTGTGTGTTCCTGCTCTTATCTGCTAACAGATTTCGTTGTAAAACCATGGTTAATTTTTGTAAGGGAGATATATTCACTATATGTTTTCATAGCTCTCAGCTGACACGTTAATTTGAAGGACAGTATTGGGCAGGATGTGGAATAGTATGTGTTATCAATAAAAAAAAAAAAAAAAAAAGGCTTTTATCCGATTAATCGAAAAAATAATCGGCCAACTAATCGATTATCGAAATAATCGTTAGTTACAGCCCTACTTTTTACTCCACTACATTTCTATCAAGGTCCTCGAAGTCGAAAGTCGTTCCTATGTAGCCGCTTTCAAAGTCAGTGGATGATTTTTTTTCTTCTTTAAAACGTGATTGGGTTTTTTTGCAGACAGCCCATCAGTAATCACTCTTGTAGTGTCACATGAAGTTTAATGATTTCCCAGCATTTTTTGAACACCAATCAGTTGATGGCAAAATAGAAGGCTGCAGTTCCTAGGTGCAGTGCAGCGCACACATGGCCATACTTACAAAGTATGTTTCAGTTTTATGAAAAGATTACATATTCGTTTAGTTTTAAGTGTTTGCTTTGTTTGCCTAAAACAAACCATATCACAGCCGTCAAAAACTCGCCATCCAAACCTGCAGGAGCATATTGAGGTGTCTAAACTTTTAATTTCTGGTAAAAGCTTGAAATGGAAATTTCAGGAGTTAATTTTGTTGACGAATAATTTGTCATAATGACATTTTTCATAAATAAAAAACAGTTTTGAATGACAAACACTATAACAAAAATCTATTGACAATTTTGTCAACGAATAAATATGAGACAAATGTTAGGGAGGGATGATTTGGGAAGAGATCCAGTCAGAACTGATGTCCTGTGTGAGATGAGCACATCTGAATTGCTCAAAAATGTAAATGTCTGGGAGAAAGAAGAGCTCAATTTAATCCGGATACGCACACAGAACGCTGCCTCTCAGACGCCAGAGCACAAGTACTGAATTTTAGTCAATTTAATCTACTTTTTAGTCGACTAAAACTAAAACAATTCAGATGCCTAGAATTTTATTAAAACTAAATGGCATTTTAGTAAAAAGACAAGTGCATTTAAACATATATATATATATATACACTCATCTAAAGGATTATTAGGAACACCATACTAATACTGTGTTTCACCCCCTTTCGCCTTCAGAACTGCCTTAATTCTACGTGGCATTGATTCAACAAGGTGCTGAAAGCATTCTTTAGAAATGTTGGCCCATATTGATAGGATAGCATCTTGCAGTTGATGGAGATTTGTGGGATGCACATCCAGGGCACGAAGCTCCCGTTCCACCACATCCCAAAGATGCTCTATTGGGTTGAGATCTGGTGACTGTGGGGGCCATTTTAGTACAGTGAACTCATTGTCATGTTCAAGAAACCAATTTGAAATGATTCGAGCTTTGTGACATGGTGCATTATCCTGCTGGAAGTAGCCATCAGAGGATGGGTACATGGTGGTCATAAAGGGATGGACATGGTCAGAAACAATGCTCAGGTAGGCCGTGGCATTTAAACAATGCCCAATTGGCACTAAGGGGCCTAAAGTGTGCCAAGAAAACATCCCCCACACCATTACACCACCACCACCAGCCTGCACAGTGGTAACAAGGCATGATGTATCCATGTTCTCATTCTGTTTACGCCAAATTCTGACTCTACCATCTGAATGTCTCAACAGAAATCGAGACTCATCAGACCAGGCAACATTTTTCCAGTCTTCAACTGTCCAATTTTGGTGAGCTTGTGCAAATTGTAGCCTCTTTTTCCTATTTGTAGTGGAGATGAGTGGTACCCGGTGGGGTCTTCTGCTGTTGTAGCCCATCCGCCTCAAGGTTGTGCGTGTTGTGGCTTCACAAATGCTTTGCTGCATACCTCGGTTGTAACGAGTGGTTATTTTCAGGTTATTTCTGGGATTTTCACGCACAACCATTTCTAGAGTTTACAAAGAATGGTGTGAAAAGGGAAAAACATCCAGTATGCGGCAGTCCTGTGGGCCAAAATGCCTTGTTGATGCTAGAGGTCAGAGGAGAATGGGCCGACTGATTCAAGCTGATAGAAGAGCAACTTTGACTGAAATAACCACTCGTTACAACCGAGGTATGCAGCAAAGCATTTGTGAAGCCACAACATGCACAACCTTGAGGCGGATGGGCTACAACAGCAGAAGACCCCACCGGGTACCACTCATCTCCACTACAAATAGGAAAAAGAGGCTACAATTTGCACGAGCTCACCAAAATTGGACAGTTGAAGACTGGAAAAATGTTGCCTGGTCTGATGAGTCTCGATTTCTGTTGAGACATTCAGATGGTAGAGTCAGAATTTGGCGTAAACAGAATGAGAACATGGATCCATCATGCCTTGTTACCACTGTGCAGGCTGGTGGTGGTGGTGTAATGGTGTGGGGGATGTTTTCTTGGCACACTTTAGGCCCCTTAGTGCCAATTGGGCATCGTTTAAATGCCACGGCCTACCTGAGCATTGTTTCTGACCATGTCCATCCCTTTATGACCACCATGTACCCATCCTCTGATGGCTACTTCCAGCAGGATAATGCACCATGTCACAAAGCTCGAATCATTTCAAATTGGTTTCTTGAACATGACAATGAGTTCACTGTACTAAAATGGCCCCCACAGTCACCAGATCTCAACCCAATAGAGCATCTTTGGGATGTGGTGGAACGGGAGCTTCGTGCCCTGGATGTGCATCCCACAAATCTCCATCAACTGCAAGATGCTATCCTATCAATATGGGCCAACATTTCTAAAGAATGCTTTCAGCACCTTGTTGAATCAATGCCACGTAGAATTAAGGCAGTTCTGAAGGCAAAAGGGGGTCAAACACAGTATTAGTATGGTGTTCCTAATAATCCTTTAGGTGAGTGTGTATATATATATATATGTATGTGTATATATATATATATATATGTATGTGTATATATATATATATATGTATGTGTATATATATATATATATATATGTGTATATATATATATATGTATGTGTATATATATATATATGTATGTATGTGTATATATATATATATATATATATGTATGTTTCCACTGTCGGGCCGAAAGCGAGCGTGCTAGTGCGTGCCAGGGCCAGTCGTGTTTCCACTGTCACTTCCAGGGCTTGATCAATAGCCGCTTTTCCATTGTCGGGCCAGTGTGAGCCAGTGTGAGCCAGTGCTAACAGCGCACTGGCCAAAAACTGGCCCTTATGTTTACCTAAAAATGAAAATTCTGTCATCATTTACTCACCCTCAAGTTGTTCCAAGCCTGTATGAATTTAATTACTCTATTGAACACAAACAAAGATATTTATATGGAAGTCAATGGGGCTCATCAACTGTCTGGTTACCAACATTCTTCAAAATATCATAATTTGTGTTAAGCAGAGGAATGAAATGTGTTTTTGACTACCCTTGAATGTGGTATGAGTGATCTGATCACAAAACATTTACCCTGTTTACAATTATATTTAGTGAAGTCCACAAGTTTGCTATCATTGCCCTAGTTAGTCAACATGACACAGTGTTCACAACTAGGGTTTGACATTAACACCCGCCAACCCGCCAAATGCGAGTATAAATCAACTGTGGCGAGTAACGCTGTCAAATCTAATTTGGCGGGTTACTTAGGCTACGTTCAGACTGTCAGTCCAAATCCGATTTTTGTGCATATCCGATTGAAATCCGATCAGATTTTGTAAGTCTGAACGGCATAAAATCACATGAAATGTGATTTTTACAAATCCGTTTTGAGCTACATTCATATGTGGTTTGAAATCCTATTCAAATCGCATTTCTAGAAATCAGTTTGTCTGGTTGCTCTAATCGAACTTTGTGCAGTTTGTGACTTTCTCACGCCACGTAAAACATAAACATGCCAGATGTTGTTATAGCAAACATGCTGAAAGTTGCTGCAGAAACAAGGTTGTGTTGTTGCAAAGTGGTAGACGAGCAGAATAACAATAGGCTATAATGTAGATAGGCTATACATTTTTTTTTTTTTTTTAAAAACTGGCGGAGATGACAGCGCGGAATAAAGCCGCTCATAGGCCTACCAGCCTCCGGTTCTGCCGCTGCCTCATCGTTATGCAGTAGTTCAGCGCGTGGCGGCTACACAATGTCATGTTGTAAATAAGACAACATCTGTATTGCAAACCCCTCCATGCTGCGGTTGTTGTTGTTTTTGGCTTATGCCTAACAACTCAACGTCATTGCCATAGAAACAGATATCCCGGAAAACAAAAGAGCGGCATGGACACACAAATCAGATCTGAACAGTTACGATACACTTTGTGGACGTCAATCATTTTAGATCAGATTTCAATCGGATACACAAATATTCGGATTTGGACTGACAGTGTGAACGTAGCCTTATTATCACTTTGCCGGGGAAGGTCGTGTAAGCCAAATCTGCGCAGATTTAGCGCAAATACTCAACTCGTCATCATGATATAATAAATACAGCGTATTGAGCAGAATCTGCGCATATCTGGCTTACTTGAACATACACGTCACTACGCAGCAAATAACGGCGCGCTTGTTCATTTGCATTGAAGCATTCAAGGTTAAAAAAAACATAATAATGTGGTGATACTTGCCTGGGGTAACTAACCCCAGTAAAAAAAGAAAAGACCCGCCAAGCAACGAAGGAAACCAAGACAAGAAAATTAGAAGTTTTAATACCAAGTGGCAAGCTGATACAGAGGACTCTGAAGATGAGAGCTCTGAAAGAAAAAAGACATTATTTTCCAACATCCTACAATTTTAGCAGACCATGGCTAATCCTGAGACCACAAGTTTGTTTTGTATCACGTGGTGTTTGATGTTCTTGGTACTGTATTGATCTGTCCATCTAAAATAATTTTTTTGCTGAAAAAAATGAGGATGAAAGAGGAAGGGATGACAGGAATTAGTTTGAATAAGAAATGAATGTATGAAATCCAAATTTTTTATATATATGTGTGTATATATATATATATATATATATATATATATATATATATATATATACACTGAACAAAATTATAAACGCAACACTTTTGTTTTTGCCCCCATTTTTCATGAGCTGAACTCAAAGATCTAAGACTTTTTCTATGCACACAAAAGGCCTATTTCTCTCAAATATTGTTCACAAATCTGTCTAAATCTGTGTTAGTGAGCACTTCTCCTTTGCCGAGATAATCCATCCAGCTCACAGGTGTGGCATATCAAGATGCTGATTAGACAGCATGATTATTGCACAGGTGTGCCTTAGGCTGGCCACAATAAAAGGCCACTCTGAAATGTGCAGTTTTATCACACAGCACAATGCCACAGATGTCGCAAGTTTTGAGGGAGCGTGCAGTTGGCATGCTGACTGCAGGAATGTCCACCAGAGCTGTTGCCCGTGAATTGAATGTTCATTTCTCTACCATAAGCCGTCTCCAAAGGCGTTTCAGAGAATTTGGCAGTACATCCAACCGGCCTCACAACCGCAGACCACGTGTAACCACACCAGCCCAGGACCTCCACATCCAGCATCTTCACCTCCAAGATCGTCTGAGACCAGCCACCTGGACAGCTGCTGCAACAATCGGTTTGCATAACCAAAGAATTTCTGCACAAACTGTCAGAAACCGTCTTAGGGAAGCTCATCTGCATGCTCGTCGTCCTCATCGGGGTCTCGACCGGACTGCAGTTCGTCGTCGTAACCGACTTGAGTGGGCAAATGCTCACATTCGATGGCGTCTGGCACTTTGGAGAGGTGTTCTCTTCACGGATGAATCCCGGTTTTCACTGTACAGGGCAGAAGGCAGACAGCGTGTATGGCGTCGTGTGGGTGAGCGGTTTGCTGATGTCAACGTTGTGGATCGAGTGGCCCATGGTGGCGGTGGGGTTATGGTATGGGCAGGCGTATGTTATGGACAACGAACACAGGTGCATTTTATTGATGCCATTTTGAATGCACAGAGATACTGTGATGAGATCCTGAGACCCATTGTTGTGCCATTCATCCACGACCATCACCTCATGTTGCAGCATGATAATGCACGGCCCCATGTTGCAAGGATCTGTACACAATTCCTGGAAGCTGAAAACATCCCAGTTCTTGCATGGCCAGCATACTCACTGGTTGAGCATGTTTGGGATGCTCTGGATCGGCGTATACGACAGCGTGTTCCAGTTCCTGCCAATATCCAGCAACTTCGCACAGCCATTGAAGAGGAGTGGACCAACATTCCACAGGCCACAATCAACAACCTCATCAACTCTATGCGAAGGAGATGTTGCACTGCGTGAGGCAAATGGTGGTCACACCAGATACTGACTGGTTTTCGGACCCCCCCAATACAGTAAAACTGCACATTTTAGAGTGGCCTTTTATTGTGGCCAGCCTAAGGCACACCTGTGCAATAATCATGCTGTCTAATCAGCATCTTGATATGCCACACCTGTGAGGTGGATGGAATATCTCGGCAAAGGAGAAGTGCTCACTAATACCGATTTAGACAGATTTGTGAACGATATTTGAGAGAAACAGGCCTTATGTGTACATAGAAAAAGTCTTAGATCTTTGAGTTCAGCTCATGAAAAATGGGGGCAAAAACAAAAGTGTTGCGTTTATAATTTTGTTCAGTGTGTGTGTGTGTGTGTGTGTGTGTGTGTGTATGTGTGTGTATATATATATATATATATATATATATGTATGTATGTATGTATGTGTGTGTGTGTGTGTGTGTACAGTGGGGAGAACAAGTATTTGATACACTGCCGATTTTGCAGGTTTGCCCACTTACAAAGCATGTAGAAGTCTGTAATTTTTATCATAGGTACTCTTCAACTGTGAGTGACGGAATCTAAAACAAAAATCCAGGAAATCACATTGTATGATTAAGTAATTAATTTGTATTTTATTGCATGACATAAGTATTTGATACATCAGAAAAGCAGAACTTAATATTTGGTACAGAAACCTTTGTTTGCAATTACAGAGATCATACGTTTCCTGTAGTTCTTGACCAGGTTTGCACACACTGCAGCAGGGATTTTGGCCCACTCCTCCATACAGACCTTCTCCAGATCCTTCAGGTTTCGGGGCTGTCGCTGGGCAATACGGACTTTCAGCTCCCTCCAAAGATTTTCTATTGGGTTCAGGTCTGGAGACTGGCTAGGCCACTCCAGGACCTTGAGATGCTTCTTACGGAGCCACTCCTTAGTTGCCCTGGCTGTGTGTTTCGGGTCGTTGTCATGCTGGAAGACCTAGCCACGACCCATCTTCAATGCTCTTACTGAGGGAAGGAGGTTGTTGGCCAAGATCTCGCGATACATGGCCCCATCCATCCTCCCCTCAATACGGTGCAGTCGTCCTGTCCCCTTTGCAGAAAAGCATCCCCAAAGAATGATGTTTCCACCTCCATGCTTCATGGTTGGGATGGTGTTCTTGGGGTTGTACTCATCCTTCTTCTTCCTCCAAACACGGCAAGTGGAGTTTAGACCAAAAAGCTCTATTTTTGTCTCCTCAGACCTTCTCCCATTCCTCCTCTGGATCATCCAGATGGTCATTGGCAAACTTCAGACGGGCCTGGACATGCGTTGGCTTGAGCAGGGGGACCTTGCGTGCGCTGCAGGATTTTAATCCATGACGGCGTAGTGTGATACTAATGGTTTTCTTTGAGACTGTGGTCCCAGCTCTCTTCAGGTCATTGACCAGGTCCTGCCGTGTAGTTCTGGGCTGATCCCTCACCTTCCTCATGATCATTGATGCCCCACGAGGTGAGATCTTGCATGGTGCCCCAGACCGAGGGAGATTGACCGTCATCTTGAACTTCTTCCATTTTCTAATAATTGCGCCAACAGTTGTTGCCTTCTCACCAAGCTGCTTGCCTATTGTCCTGTAGCCCATCCCAGCCTTGTGCAGGTCTACAATTTTATCCCTGATGTCCTTACACAGCTCTCTGGTCTTGGCCATTGTGGAGAGGTTGCAGTCTGTTTGATTGTGTGGACAGGTGTCTTTTATACAGGTAACGAGTTCAAACAGGTGCAGTTAATACAGGTAATGAGTGGAAAACAGGAGGGCTTCTTAAAGAAAAACTAACAGGTCTGTGAGAGCCTTCTTACTGGTTGGTAGGTGATCAAATACTTATGTCATGCAATAAAATGCTAATTAATTATTTAAAAATCATACAATGTGATTTTTGGATTTTTGTTTTAGATTCTGTCTCTCACAGTTGAAGTGTACCTATGATCAAAATTACAGACCTCTACATGCTTTGTAAGTAGGAAAACCTGCAAAATCGTCAGTGTATCAAATACTTGTTCTCCCCACTGTATGTATGTATGTTACACCGATCTGGCATAACATTTTGACCACTGACAGGTGAAGTGAATAACACTGATTATCTCTTCATCACAGCACCTGTTAGTGGGTGGGATATATTAGGCAGCAAGTGAACATTTTGTCCTCAAAGTTGATGTGTTAGAAGCAGGAAAAATAGGCAAGCGTAAGGATTTGAGCGAGTGTCAAAGTAACATCCACATGGATGGCAGGACCCAAGGTTTCCCAGCAGAACATTGCCCAAAGCATCACACTGCCTCCGCTGGCTTGCCTTCTTCCCATAGTGCATCCTGGTGCCATGTGTTCCCCAGGTAAGCAACGCACACGCACTCGGCCATCCACGTGATGTAAAAGAAAATGTGATTCATCAGACCAGGCCACCTTCTTCCATTGCTCCATGGTCCAGTTCTGATGCTCACGTGCCCACTGTTGGCGCTTTCGGCGGTGGACAGGGTCAGCATGGGCACCCTGACTGGTCTGCGGCTATGTAGCCCCATACGCAACAAACTGCGATGCACTGTGTATTCTGACACCTTTCTATCAGAACCAGCATTAACTTCTTGAGCAATTTGAGCTATAGTAGCTCGTCTGTTTGATCGGAACACACGGGTCAGCCTTCGCTCCCCACGTGCATCAATGAGCCTTGGCCGCCCATGACCCTATCGCCGGTTCACCACTGTTCCTTCCTCGGACCACTTTTGATAGATAGTGACCACTGCAGACCGGGAACATCCCACAAGAGCTGCAGTTTTGGAGATGCAGTGATGAAGAGATAATCAGTGTTATTCACTTCACCTGTCAGTGGTCATAATGTTATGCCTGATCGGTGTATATATATATATTTTTTTTAATGGTTGATAGATATATTTTTTGCTACTTTTTTTTCTACTTTTTTTGGCTAGTAGAAGTTCTGAATGGCCGGTAAAACTTTTGTAGCCAAATTGGCCGGAAAAAAAAAAGTTGAAAAAGTTAATTTCAAACCTTGTTCACAACCCATTTAACTTCCTTTATTTGACATTGTAAAATTTAAGGGGGATTGGTCAAAAAGGGAGGATTCAGAAAGTAAATAGGGTCAGTTTTGAGTTCATGTTGACTTTCATACCAGTTTATTGTTTCAATTCTTGTTTTTTTTCTCTGTCTGAGCATCAGGAATGTATTTATGCTTTTCTTTAGATATCAAATTCACACTGGCCTCCAGCATTCCATCATCAGACCTCGTCAACCCAACTGCCTCCCTCTGGATGCGGTCACACTACCTCAACGCTTGCAGGAAGCCGGCTACTCCACTCACATGGTGGGGAAGTGGCATTTGGGCTTCTATCGGAAAGACTGTTTGCCCACACGTCGTGGATTTCACACCTACTTCGGTTCATTGACTGGCAGTGTGGACTATTATACATATGGCTCATGTGACGGCAAGTCCTTGTGTGGCTTTGACCTCCACGAAGGTGAGTCAGTGGCATGGGGGAGAGGGGGGAAGTACTCAACTCACCTCTACACCCAGAGAGTGCGCAAAATCTTAGCAACACACGACTCAAGAAGTCAGCCTCTTTTTATCTTCCTTTCCCTTCAGGCAGTGCATACACCTCTAAACCCACCCAAAGAGTACATCTATCCATTCCGCCGCATGGGCAACGTTCCGCGCAGGAAATACGCAGCCATGGTTTCTATCGTTGACGAGGCGGTCCGGAACATAACTTACGCGCTGCGCAAATATGGCTTCTACCGCAATAGCGTCGTCATCTTCTCCACTGACAATGGAGCCCAGCCACTCACAGGTGGCAGTAACTGGCCCCTACGAGGGTGCAAGGGAACATATTGGGAAGGTGGTATTAGAGGAGTGGGTTTCGTGCACAGTCCCTTGATACGCAATCGAAGAAGGGTCAGCAGAGACCTTATACACATTACTGACTGGTATCCAACCCTTGTTGGACTTGCTGGGGGGAATGTGTCACAGCATCAGGGATTAGATGGCTTTGATGTTTGGCCTACCATTAGCGAAGGGAAAGAATCCCCACGACTGGAAATTCTTCACAACATCGACCCTCTCCAACGGCGCAGTTGGGGCTCAGTTAAGGAGGGCCATGGACTGTGGGACACAACCGTGCAAGCGGCCATTAGAGTGGGTGACTGGAAGCTCTTGACGGGTGACCCTGGCCATGGGGATTGGGTGCCGCCCCAGGTTCTCACAAACTTCCCTAGCAGCTGGTGGAACCTGGAGCGACAGACTGGAGAAAAAAGGAAATCAGTTTGGCTCTTCAATGTTACAGGCGACCCTTGTGAACGTCATGACCTTGCAGTGCACAGGCCTGATGTTGTCAAGGAACTACTGGCACGTTTAGCATTGTACAATCGCACCGCAATACCTGTTCGCTACCCGCCAGACGATACCCGTGCTGACCCTAGTTTGAATGGAGGTGCATGGAGACCATGGGTGGGTGAAGGTGAAGAGGAGGAAAACTGGGATGGAATTTATTACAAGAGAGGAAAGAATCGCAAAAGGAAATGTAGGCTCTGCAAGTCACAATCTTTCTTCAAGAAGTTTAATTTAAAGATCATGTTAAAACAGATATAGGATTCTTCTGTTATTTAAAGGGGACCTATTATGCCTCTTTTTACAAGATGTAATGTAAGTCTCAGTATGTGTTTGTGAAGTTTCAGTTCAAAATACCCCACAGATCATTTATTCCATGTTGTAAATGCCCATTTTTGAGTGGAAGGAAAAACATGCTGTTTTTGTGTATGTATCTTTAAATGCAAATGAGCCGCTGCTCCGCCCCCTCTATCCAGAAGAGGGCGGAGCCTGTACTGCTTGTGCCTCAGATACTCAATCAAAACCAAACAGATGTTTTAGTTTTTGACTATGATCTCTATCACGCTCACGTGACACTGCAGTTCTTCATCATCATGAAAGTTTATGATCTGCATGCGTTTTAAAGCCATATCAGTCTAAACTTCTGATATATGGTTTTCTGAGCGCACACACCCGAAGCACGTGCACAGAAAGCTGGATGTCAGACGGAGCGTCCCGTGAGTATTAAACTAAGTTTAAGCGCAATAAGACATGAAAGAGAACTATCAAATACACACGGTTATGTCCAAAACACACACAGTTCACATAAACACAGGCGGTTACATCTGTGAACGTAAACAGCAGGGAAAGAAATCACATGTGTGTATTAGATCTGTGTATTAAAGTGACAGCAGTGTAATATACAGTACCTACTGCTAAATATCCTGTTAATATGAATCAAACAACAAAAGAAAAACAGAAAATCACGCACTGCTCTTGACTGAATAACTATTAATAAGAATACATTTCTTACTTTAATGCTGCTGTTAATGCTCTGGAGGAGATAAACATGACGGACTGTGTACAGCTCACTCAGGGGAGGAGCTAAGCTAATAGGGCGGAGTTCATCAGCAGTCGTGGGCGGGGCTTTTGGAACTGCTGGTTTGGAGAGACTGCTTATGATTTATGGAGATTATAAAAAAGGAGTGGGTGAATTTTTACCATTTATAGGCTGGTTGTTTAAACACTCTGGGCACACATCTGTGTTCAAACACCTAATAAATGTGAATTTTGCATAATAGGTCCCCTTTAACATCACTTACAATAATTTATTAGTTTAGTTTAAAACCCAAAATATCTTAAACGAGATGTGTAGATCATGCTTTTGTTTAGGACATAAGCTAAGCTCGTTAGCAAACTTATGTTGTCAAGACGAGTGTTGTGTCTGCCTGACAATTTTTTTTTTTTTTTTTTTTTTTTTTTTAATGGTTGATCAGCAGTTGCAGTATGTCAACTTTGTATTAAAGAACAAAGGCAAATTGCTCAATTTCATGCTAAGATAATAGATTCAGCTGTGTAGGAGAACTTTTCTTTAGTTGTTTTTCAGTGTGCTCAGAGCTTTGAGAATCTCACTCGTCTCCTTCGCACAGTTTTATTCTCTCACAAACACAATGGGTCTCTTTTGCAAGTTTCTTGCAGTTTTCAGTCACAATATCGGTTTCTCCTTCTGCTCTCTCTCTCTCTCTTTCTCAACCCATGCACAGAAACACCCAGTCTTATTCATATACCCAACAAATACATGCACAGATGAGATTTATGTGATCTCTCTCACACTTGGGCATAAGCCTATTTTTATTGTTAATTTTTTTAACATCTGTTCGCCATATTACTTTAGCTAATCGATAATGACAGCCCTACACACTACATAACAGAAGCTTGTTGTCCTTTCATGGACTGAGTATAGTTTCAGATGTTATGATAAATATAATAATAAATCTAGCCAACCAGTTGTCGGTGTGAGCGCTGTCTCTGACGAGCAGGAGAACAGCCGTGAGCAACAGCACTCATGGAAGTTGATATGATTTTTATTATGGCTTTGTTCTTAGATGTGTATATTACTGTTGAGGCAGAGCAGTTTTCAGTGCCCGGGCAGCAATACTCAGCAGTCCCTACAGATGTTTTTTATTCACAATAGACATAGCGCAACAGATCCATTTACTTTGTCGCCATTTCTTGTTTCCCCCCCAAGTTGGTTTCAATAGTTCTGTGGTAAAGCAAGTCTAAAAATATGCATATTCCTCAATTTATGTGAGCTTATAAAGAATGCATGTATTCTAATTATACAAGAATTGTATTGACAGATGCTGTTTACAAGAGTTATAGCTATTTGAAGCAACTTACTCCAATTACAGATTTTCTTTTAAATGTTTTGAGAAAATAAAAGCTCAAATAAATGCTTTGTATGAATGGCCCATATTATTGTCATCAAGACGACTTGATTGATGATGCATTGGACTTTTTTCCATCAAACCAAACAGTCGTTAAAATGTGTTACTTCTGTAATGCAAGGGCTTGCAAAATCTTTGGAGCAAGTCAAGTTACATTCATTTGTATAGCACTTTATACAATACAGATTTTAAGAGCAGCTTCACAAAATAAACAGGAAAATAAGTTGTCAGACCAGTTCGAACACCTAGGCCTCAAGTTATCTCTGGAGTAGTTTCAACTTTTCATTTCATCCTCTTTGTGTCATACTTTAATGCAAAATCCCAATGAAGAGACCATGGCAAGACATGTCCCTAAGGACTTGTTCTCCTTCCTGTCAGTGGTGATCTACATTGGTCTGGTAAAGGTACGGACAGTGACAGATTACAAGACTTTCAAGACTTTATTACAAGTGCCCGACTCGCATCAAGCATATACATGGATTTTTCTTACACGCTATAAAAACAAGTCCTCTGTAGCACAGATGTAACAAAACAATGGATGTAGCTACAAAGGTCTGGCCCAATACCATTTGGGAACCCCCATGTGAGTAGAACATCTGGGACTGTGGGACCATTTGAAGCTTTCAACAAACTGCCCAGAAATGCGCCCTGTGGGAGCACAAAATGAATCCGAGACAATCAGCTTCTCTTTGGTGAATGCAAAAACACAAGAGTGCTGATGTGATCCTCCTTCCATTCAGCCAATGGAGAGTGACGGATAATGGACTGTTCCAATTCCTGCTACAGTGTGAGACTGCAAGAAGTGAGTAGAATTTATTCTGTGGTGTTGTGCAGATGTGTTCATATTTTATCTATTGACTTGAGACATGTTTTGCATTTGAATATATGATTTTGAAATATGTCCCATCATTTTCCACACAGAAACATGGAGGAGTGGATGTATCCGATGGCCTCAATGGGTATTATTCAGTGAACAAAAATGAAAAGTGGTACTGGTTAGAAAAACAAGTACACTTTAGAAATACTTAATAATAATATACTTCAAAAGAATATACTGTACTTAACTGAATGTAATGTTTTAAGACACTTATCTGTATGTTATTTACAATTAAATGAAAATGTATTATAGTTTACATCTATATTAAAGACAATTAGTTAAAATAAGAGTGCTTTTTTGACCCACATAAGGAGTTGAGTACATCTTTATATGTGACCCTGGACCACAAAACCAGTCATAAGGGTACATTTTTTGAAATTGAGATTTATACATATTCTGAAAGCTGAATAAATAAGCTTTCCATTGATGTATGGTTTGTTAGGATAGGACTATTTGAAAATCTGGAATCTGAGGGTGCAAAAAAATCTAAATATTAAGAAAATCGCCTTTAAAGTTGAAGTCCTTAGCAATGCATATTACTACTAATAATACATTTTTGATATTTTTACAAATTTACAAAATATCTTCATGGAACATGATCTTTAATTTCCTAATGATTTTTGGCATAAAAGAAAAATCGATAATTTTGACCCATACAATGTATTGTAGGCTCTTGCCATAAATATACCCGTGAGACGCATGACTGGTTTTGTGGTCCAAGGTCACATATGTGATTTCATAAGAAGCCCTTAAGGGGACATGGTGGTGGAAAAAAATATGAGATGGGAGGAAAAATAATAAGTCAATGGTTTTGCGTTCTCTTGCAAATGCAAATTTATACAAAGTTTCTCGAGGGAATGCAAATGCAAAGTTTCTCGTGGGAATGCCAGTATTTTATGCAAAGTTTCTTGAGGGAACATGTTATGCAAAGTTTTTTGGAGGAACGCAAACGTTTCACACAAAAGTTTCGAACAAACATTTTATGCATAAGTTTCTTGGGAGAACGCAAACATTTTTACACAAACATTTTACGCAAACTTTCTTGGGAGAACGCAAACATTTTACGCAATGTTTCTCGGGGGAACTCAAACATTTTATGCAAAGTTTCTCGGGGGAACTCAAACATTTTATGCAAAGTTTCTCGGGGGAATGCAAACATTTTACGCAGAATTTCTCGGGGGAATGCAAGCATTTTACGCAAAATTTCTCGGGGGAATGCAAACATTTTACGCAAAATTTCTCGGGGGAATGCAAACATTTTACGCAAAGTTTCTCGGGGGAACTCAAACATTTTATGCAAAGTTTCTCGGGGGAGTGTAAACATTTTACGCAAAGTTTCTCGGAGCAATGCAAACATGTTAAGCACAGTTTTTCGGGGAACGCAAACATTTTATGCAAAGTTTCTCTGATAAACGCAAACATTTTACACAATGTTTCTCGGGGAACGCAAACATTTTACGCAAAGTTTCTCGGGAGAACGCAAACGTTTTATGCAAAGTTTCTCAAAATGTTTTATGCAAAGTTTCTCAAAACGTTTTATGCAAAGTTTCTCGAGAGAACGCAAACAACTGACGCAAAGTTTCTCGGGGGAACGCAAACATTTTACGCAAAGTTTCTCAAAACGTTTTATGCAAAGTTTCTCAAAATGTTTTATGCAAAGTTTCTCGAGAGAACGCAAACAATTGACGCAAAGTTTCTCGGGGGAGTGTAAATATTTTACGCAAAGTTTCTCAGGAAACGCAAACATTTTACGCAAAGTTTCTCGGGGGAACGCAAACATTTTACGCAAAGTTTCTCGGGGGAATGCAAACATTTTACGCAATGTTTCTTGGGGAACGCAAACATTTTACGCAAAGTTTCTCTGGACGCAAACATTTTACGCAATGTTTCTCTGAACGCAAACATTTTACGCAAAGTTTCTCGGGGAAACGCAAACATGTTAAGCAAAGTTTCTCGGGGGAACAAACATTTTATGCAAAGTTTCTCGGAGCAATGCAAACATTTTATGCAAAGTTTCTCGGAGGAACGCAAACATTTTACGCAAAGTTTCTCGGGGGAGTGCAATCATTTTACGCAAAGTTTCTCGGAACGCAAATATTTTACGCAAAATTTCTCGGGGGAACGCAAACATTTCACGCAAAGTTTCTCAGGGGAATGCAAACATTTTAAGCAATGTTTCTCGGGGAACGCAAACATTTTACGCGAAGTTTCTCAAAACGTTTTATGCAAAGTTTCTCGGGGGAACGCAAGCATTTTACGCAAAGTTTCTCGGGGGAATGCAAACATTTTGCGCAATGTTTCTCGGGGAACGCAAACATTTTACGCAATGTTTCTCGGGGAACGCAAGCATTTTACGCAAAGTTTCTCGGGGGAACGCAAACATGTTAAGAAAAGTTTCTCGGGGGAACGCAAACATGTTAAGCAAAGTTTCTCGGAGGAACGCAAACATGTTAAGCAAAGTTTCTCAGGGGAATGCAAACATTTCACGCAAAAGTTTCTCGGGGAACAAACATTTTATGCAAAGTTTCTCGGAGCAATGCAAACATTTTATGCAAAGTTTCTCGGAGGAACGCAAACATTTTACGCAAAGTTTCTCGGGGGAGTGCAATCATTTTACGCAAAGTTTCTCGGAACGCAAATATTTTACGCAAAATTTCTCGGGGGAACGCAAACATTTCACGCAAAGTTTCTCAGGGGAATGCAAACATTTTAAGCAATGTTTCTCGGGGAACGCAAACATTTTACGCGAAGTTTCTCAAAACTTTTTATGCAAAGTTTCTCGGGGGAACGCAAGCATTTTACGCAAAGTTTCTCGGGGGAATGCAAACATTTTACGCAATGTTTCTCGGGGAACGCAAACATTTTACGCAAAGTTTCTCGGGGGAACGCAAACATGTTAAGCAAAGTTTCTCGGGGGAACACAAACATGTTAAGCAAAGTTTCTCGGAGGAACGCAAACATGTTAAGCAAAGTTTCTTGGGGGAACGCAAACATTTCACGCAAAAGTTTCTCGGGGAACAAACATTTTATGCAAAAGTTTCTCAGGAGAACGCAAACATTTTACGCAAAGTTTCTGGGGGGAATGCAAAAGTTTCTCGGGAGAACACAAACGTTTTATGCAAAGTTTCTCAAAACGTTTTATGCAAAGTTTCTCAAAACGTTTTATGCAAAGTTTCTCGAGAACGCAAACATTTTACGCAAAGTTTCTGGGGGGAATGCAAACATTTAATGCAAAAGTTTCTCGGGAGAACGCAAACATTTTATGCAAAGTTTCTCAAAACGCTTTATGCAAATTTTCTCGAGAGAACGCAAACAATTGACGCAAAGTTTCTCGGGGGAGTGTAAATATTTTACGCAAAGTTTCTCGGGGGAACGCAAACATTTTACGCAATGTTTCTCGAGGAACGCAAGCATTTTACGCAAAGTTTCTCGGGGGAACGCAAACATGTTAAGCAAAGTTTCTCGGGGGAACGCAAACATGTTAAGCAAAGTTTCTCGAGGGAACGCAAACATTTTATGCAAAGTTTCTCGGGGGAACGCAAACATTTTACGCAATGTTTCTCGGGGAACGCAAACATTTTACGCAATGTTTCTCGAGGAACGCAAACATTTTACGCAAAGTTTCTCGGGGGAACGCAAACATGTTAAGCAAAGTTTCTCGGGGGAACGCAAACATGTTAAGCAAAGTTTCTCGGGGGAACGCAAACATTTTACCCAAAGTTTCTCGGAGCAATGCAAACATTTTACGCAAAGTTTCTCGGGTGATTGCAAACATTTTACGCAATGTTTCTCGGGGAACGCAAACATTTTACGCAAAGTTTCTCGGGGGAACGCAAACATGTTAAGCAAAGTTTCTCGGGAGAACGCAAACGTTTTATGCAAAGTTTCTCAAAACGTTTTATGCAAAGTTTCTCAAAACGTTTTATGCAAAGTTTCTCAAAACGTTTTATGCAAAGCTTCTCGAGAGAACGCAAACAACTGACGCAAAGTTTCTCGGGGGAACGCAAACATTTTACGCAAAGTTTCTCAAAACGTTTTATGCAAAGTTTCTCAAAATGTTTTATGCAAAGCTTCTCGAGAGAACGCAAACAATTGACGCAAAGTTTCTCGGGGGAGTGTAAATATTTTACGCAAAGTTTCTCAGGAAACGCAAACATTTTACGCAAAGTTTCTCGGGGGAATGCAAACATTTTACGCAATGTTTCTCGGGGAACGCAAACATTTTACGCAAAGTTTCTCTGGACGCAAACATTTTACGCAATGTTTCTCTGAACGCAAACATTTTACGCAAAGTTTCTCGGGGAAACGCAAACATGTTAAGCAAAGTTTCTCGGGGGAACGCAAACATTTTACGCAAAGTTTCTCGGAGCAATGCAAACATTTTATGCAAAGTTTCTCGGAGGAACGCAAACATTTTACGCAAAGTTTCTCGGGGGAGTGCAATCATTTTACGCAAAGTTTCTCGGAACGCAAATATTTTACGCAAAATTTCTCGGGGGAACGCAAACATTTCACGCAAAGTTTCTCAGGGGAATGCGAACATTTTAAGCAATGTTTCTCGGGGAACGCAAACATTTTACGCGAAGTTTCTCAAAACGTTTTATGCAAAGTTTCTCGGGGGAACGCAAGCATTTTACGCAAAGTTTCTCGGGGGAATGCAAACATTTTACGCAATGTTTCTCGGGGAACGCAAACATTTTACGCAATGTTTCTCGGGGAACGCAAGCATTTTACGCAATGTTTCTCGGGGAACGCAAGCATTTTACGCAAAGTTTCTCGGGGGAACGCAAACATGTTAAGCAAAGTTTCTCGGGGGAACGCAAACATGTTAAGCAAAGTTTCTCGGGGGAACGCAAACATGTTAAGCAAAGTTTCTTGGGGGAACGCAAACATTTCACGCAAAAGTTTCTCGGGGAACAAACATTTTATGCAAAAGTTTCTCGGGAGAAAGCAAACATTTTACGCAAAGTTTCTGGGGGGAATGCAAAAGTTTCTCGGGAGAACACAAACGTTTTATGCAAAGTTTCTCAAAACGTTTTATGCAAAGTTTCTCAAAACGTTTTATGCAAAGTTTCTCAAAACGTTTTATGCAAAGTTTCTCGAGAACGCAAACATTTTACGCAAAGTTTCTGGGTGGAATGCAAACATTTAATGCAAAATTTTCTCGAGAGAACGCAAACAATTGACGCAAAGTTTCTCGGGGGAGTGTAAATATTTTACGCAAAGTTTCTCGGGGGAACGCAAACATTTTACGCAATGTTTCTCGAGGAACGCAAGCATTTTACGCAAAGTTTCTCGGGAGAATGCAAACATGTTAAGCAAAGTTTCTCGAGGGAACGCAAACATTTTATGCAAAGTTTCTCGGGGGAACGCAAACATTTTACGCAATGTTTCTCGGGGAACGCAAACATTTTACGCAAAGTTTCTCGGGGGAACGCAAACATGTTAAGCAAAGTTTCTCGGGGGAACGCAAACATGTTAAGCAAAGTTTCTCGGGGGAACGCAAACATTTTACCCAAAGTTTCTCGGAGCAATGCAAACATTTTACGCAAAGTTTCTCGGGTGATTGCAAACATTTTACGCAATGTTTCTCGGGGAACGCAAACATTTTACGCAAAGTTTCTCGGGGGAACCCAAACATGTTAAGCAAAGTTTCTTGGGGGAACGCAAACATTTCACGCAAAAGTTTCTCGGGGGAACAAACATTTTATGCAAAAGTTTCTCGGGAGAATGCAAACATTTTACGCAAAGTTTCTGGGGGGAATGCAAACATTTAATGCAAAAGTTTCTCGGGAGAACGCAAACGTTTTATGCAAAGTTTCTCAAAACGTTTTATGCAAAGTTTCTCGGGAGAAAGCAAACTTTTTATGCAAAGTTTCTGGGGGGAATGCAAACATTTAATGCAAAAGTTTCTCGGGAGAACGCAAACATTTTATGCAAAGTTTCTCAAAACGTTTTATGCAAAGTTTCTCGTTGGAACGCAAACATTTTACGCAAAAGTTTCTCGGGGAACGCAAACATTTTACGCAAAAGTTTCTCGGGGAACGCAAACATTTCACGCAAAAGTTTCTCGGGGGAGCGCAAACATTTTATGCAAACATTATATGCAAAAGTTTCTCGGGAAAATGCAAACATTTTATGCAAAAGTTTCTCAGGGAACGCAAACATTTCACACAAAAGTTTCTCGGGGGAACAAACATTTTATGCAAAAGTTTCTCGGGAGAACGCAAACATTTTACGCAAAGTTTCTGGGGGGAATGCAAACATTTTATGCAAAAGTTTCTCGGGAGAACGCAAACGTTTTATGCAAAGTTTCTCAAAACGTTTTATGCAAAGTTTCTCAGAACGCTTTATGCACATTTTCTCGAGAGAACGCAAACAATTGACGCAAAGTTTCTCAGGGGAGTGTAAATATTTTACGCAAAGTTTCTCGGGGGAACGCAAACATTTTACGCAAAGTTTCTCGGGGGAACGCAAACATTTTACGCAAAGTTTCTCGGGGGAACGCAAACATTTTACGCAAAGTTTCTCGGGGGAACGCAAACATTTTACGCAAAGTTTCTCGGGGAACGCAAATATTTTATGCAAAGTTTCTCGGGGGAAGGAAACAATTTACGCAAAGTTTCTAATTTTGCAACAAATGCAAAGTTTTTGTAGATATTTTGTGACGTAAGTAAAGTTTCTCGGGGAAACGCAAACATTTTGCGACAAATGCAGAGTTTCTCAGAGGAATGCAAACATTTTACGCAAAAGTTTCTCGGGGAAACGCAAACATTTGCGAGAGAATGCAAGAGCATTGCCAAATAATTTTTCCTCCCATCTCATTTTTGAAATATTGTCTTTGAAGTATTATTGTAGATAATTATTTTTGAAATATGGCTACTAATAACTGTATTGCCGAATGTACTTACAAGCATTTATGGTAAACTAAAATATAGCCTACTTTATTTATTGAAATATGCATGTCATGTATTTAAATATATTTGTAGTTACACATTTGTAAAGACGAAGTTACAATTTAGTAGCCAATATATTGGCTTATAATATATAAATATATATTACTATACTTACACACTACAATTACATCAATTCAATTGATTTTATTTTCAATCAATTTAATAATATCAATTACTTTATATGTATTTTAGTGTGTTAGTCAACTCATCAAAGTGTATTAAAGCAAACACAAAAGATTAAAACAAAATTATTTAAAATGTACTTTAAAGAAAAACACTAATTTGACATTATTACAAAGCACACTTTTTACAAATGTACATTAAGAAATTAAAGTGTAGTCTCTAAGTACACTTAAGTGGTCTTTTATTTCATAATATTATATTACCTGCAATGGTTAAGCACACTTCTTCCCAAGAGCCTCTCTCTTTTTTTTTTAGCACTTTGTGGACTTTACGGTGGTGAATGCGTTCATCCTCCTCCATCTGCACTGCAAAACAAGGCGGCAAAAAACAGAGTCCCGGAAGCTGTAGTTTTGAAGCTTGTTGATTGGATGCCTCCTCTTTCTCCTTCTGCTTCTCACAAAAGGACACTCTTGTCATGCATGCCACAAAACCAAAGCCCATCGCACAATCCACACTGGCTTTCAGAAAAACCTGCAGTGTGTGTGATGTGCTTCCCGGCAAAGCAAGTCTTTAATCACTCTCTCTTATGTGACCTTTGAAGGGTCATGGGGCTGGAGCATCCTGGACAGGCCAGTCCATCACAGTCTTTAATCGCTAGCATGATAAAAATAATTACACCTGGACTGTGTTTTAGTCATATGTTCATGTCAAAAACGATTTATACCTTGTTTATAATGTTTTAAACCATGTGTTTGTATAATATTTTTAATAAAAACAGATGTGTTCTGGTGTCAGATCAAGTGGTAACCACTTCCTGTTCTTCAGTATGAGGCGTGAGTATCACATAGTGGCCTTTGTTGGTGCAGCAACTAGTCTTTAATTTCCAAACATTTGAAACCATATAAAATGCGTGTTTCTACATTACAATTTAGAGTAATCTGTTATCAGAGGTGACTGGGTCAAAGTAATGTCCATATGTCAGAATGTACAGTTCTTAGAGCTCATTAAAGCAGTTATTACAAGGTGTGATCATAATGATTACAATATATAGAATATTTGGCAGTGGTGCAAGTTGATTCAAGTTTGCGTCATCTAAAGTCCTTGCAGGAGTTGGCGCCGTCTCTTCACAGATGTTGGTCATCTGAAGTCTTGTAAGAGGCTGTATCCAAACTGGAGCTGGCGTAAGCTCTAGTTACATCAGCATGGGCATCCCGAGATAAAACAGAAAAGCAAATGGAAGATAATTGCATTTGATCTGATCTAACTGGAGTACAAGGTTATGAGATGCATTGTGTAAATGCTTGGCTAAAGAGATGCATCTTTAATCTAGATTTAAACTTGGAGAGTGAGTCTGAGTCCCGAACATTATCAGGAAGGCTATTCCAGAGTTTAGGAGCCAAATGTGAAAACGCTCTCCCTCCTTTAGTGGACTTGGATATCCTAGGTACTACTGAGAGTCCAGAGTTTTGTGACCTTAAAGAGTGTGATGGATTGTAGGGCGATGTAAGGTCGGTTAAATACACAGGAGCTAAACCGTTTAGGGCTTTATAGGTCAGTAGCAATACTTTATAATTGATTCGGAACTTAATAGGTAACCAGATGATAAAATTGGTGTTATATGATCATATTTTCTTGACCTGGTAAGAACTCTAGCAGCTGCATTTTGGACAAATTGCAGCTTGTTTATTGAGGAAGCTTGACAACCAGCTAGTAATGCATTACAGTAATCTAGTCTAGAGGTCATGAATGCATGAACTAACTTCTCTGCATCCGAAACAGATAGCATGTTCTGTAGCTTAGCGATGTTTCTGAGGTGGAAGAAGGCTGTTTTTGTAACATATGAAATATGATTTTCGAAAGACAAGTTGCTGTCTAATATAACACCCAGATCCTTTAACTACAGTAACAGTACATCATTCTGGATGTGACTTGTATTCTAAGAGATTCTGTGTACAAGTTTTTGGCTCAATAAGTAATACCTCAGTCTTATCTGAATTTAATAGAACAAAATGACTGGTCATACAATATTTTATATCTTTAACACACTGTCAACTTGGATAATTTAGAGATTTCATCTGGTCATGATGAAATATAACTGCATCATCAGAATAACAGTGGAAACTAATTCCATGTTTTCTAATAATATTACCAATGGGCAGCATTAATTTTGAAAATAGGAAAGTGCCTAACATAGAGCCTTGGGGCACTCCATAATTTACTGCCATTAACTTGGATATTTCCCATTTAAATAAACAAAAATGGTAATGGTCAGATTGCTCCAGTCAAACCCACCTTAATGCCTGTCCCTGTATACCAGTGTAATTTTGCAGTCGTTCTAAGAGTATGTCATGAACTATAGTGTCGAACGCAGCACTAAGATCATGTAAAATTAGTATTGTGATTCAGACTTGGTCGGAAACTAGAAGTAAATAAGTGTAATTTTACCAAGCGTAGTTTCAGTGCTATGATGGGGCATGTATCCTGGCTGCAATTTTTCATAGACAACCAAATTTTGTCTATATCTTCCAAAGCTTTCTGGAATTCCAAGGTATAATGAATATTATATATGAATAATATATTTATTTTTTTTTTTCTCTAAATATTTATATTGATTAGATAAAGAGCATGTGCTGTTGACCCCTCTGAGAGGGTATACAAGAAAAGCCATTCTTTATGTATCATTGATAGACTTAATTGTTTTATATCTTCAAGTAATGTTGTTTACCTCTGCAATGCATTGGCCAAATGGACAACTCTATATGCGGATTAATAAACACTGTTCGACTTTTTCTACGGCGAAGGGGAAAGGTAGTAGGCAATAACAAACTCAATAAACTCACCAGGATTATAGATAATTCCTACTCTGTAAAAAAAATTGCCAGGAATTTACAGTATTAAAGAGTATTATTTTACAATAAATTACTGTAGTCAGAAATTTACAGTGAAATTAATGCATGCTGGGTCATTTTTTTTTACTAATTACTGTTAATTAACAGCAAAATGATGCTGAAATCACAGTAATTTACTTCTCTTTTTTTTTTTTTTTTTTTTACTGTGAATTCACATGATAAAGTTTTAATCATGCCACTGTGAGAAATTATATTGTGTATTACTGTAATTGTTTTGAAGTCACCATGATGGTGATCAGTATTCCATTTGCTTGGGATCTTGGACCTTGTAAAGTCATGCAATTATTAACCTGGAATGTACTGTAATTTCACACTAAAATGTTTAACAGTGTATCACCCCTTGCATGCCATAGTCACATATTGAGTCGCAGATTACAGCTGTCCCACAGACAGGGTTTAGATTAAGCCAGGATTGGGCCTTAGTTCAATTAGGACATTTGAGTAGATTACTTAGCTAATTATTTCATTATTTATTTTCATCTAATATGCATTTATTCAGTAGCTACTGTTTTAACGGACTACCAAAAGTAAATCATTAAATGTAAATAAATTACGTGAAATTAAGAGTTAAACCATGATATTAAAGCCACACTGTGAGTATAACCATCAAAACTGTTAACCTCCTAAGACCCAGGAAAAAAAGTTTTTTGAATTTAGTATTTTCTCATGTCCTTACATTGTTTAGAGCATAAGAAACAAATGGGGGGGAAAAAACATTTTTGAAAAATTATATTTTATTAATATGTTATGCTATGTCCTCTGTAGAGACACCAGGACTCTAAAAAAAATTACACAAAATTATTTATTTTTTTTCATTCACCAATCAATTTTTAGGTTTCAGGATTTTCTTTAACCAAACTTTGTTTAAAGATGATTCATTTTACTTTTTACTTATTTTTTACTTTATTATGCAATATGTGGGTAAAATGGCCATAAATGGGTTTTCCCATTCAATGCAATGTGCACACTGTATCTAATTTGTATATTAATGTGTTCTTGGAGCAATGTGTAATGAAAAAATAAGTGTAATGATGGGGGTAACAGTTGGCAACATTTTCATAATAATATCTAATATTTCATAGGAATATTGATATGTAATTTCTTTCCCTATTCACTTGTTGTGTCTCCTAAAATACCTGATAAATATGCTTTAAGTCCCGGTGTCTCTACAGTGGACATGTATGAAATCAATGCCCTGTTTTGTAACAGAAAGTCATATTTTAATTAGAAACGCCATAACATTTTCCTGAGATGTTGATGCATGAAAAATAATTTGAAAATGAGTCAGATTTAAATAATTACATAATATAATCATATTTCCATAAGAGTGCTACATTTGATAATTCAGTCATTTTTAAAGACCAAGGAGAAGTTGTTGTCATGGTGAAACCTCCAAACAAGTGGTATCTCTGAAAAGCCCTGAATGTGCTCTTTACAGGACACCCAAACTGTGACATGTATGGTGTCAGAGAAGTCTTCGTACGTGGACAGAGGGACCCAGGAGGTTTAGGTGTCATTTTGCGGTTGTCCTGCAGGTGCCTGCACGAGACTGTTTCTTTGGCACTGGATTTACATGGCACTCGAAAGAGCAAGAGTTCGCTTCGATGATTTTGTGAAACAGTCCGTAATTCTAAAATTATTAGTACGATCGTTTCTCTCGTATATTTTCGGAAACACGGCCCTGTGTGTATATTACTCAGCCGATAATAAAATAAAAATATAGCCATGAATTATAGCCTAACTCTTAAATACATTAACACAATTCAATTGTCGCGTCACATTTAAATTAAGTCATACGTATATTAAAAAAATCACCTGTTGCATGCTTTATTGTACCTATTTTTTTGGTTATAAAAACAAGTTATCTACTACTGTAGGATTTTTGTTATCTGCTAAATTAGGCTACTAAATAGTCTATAGGCTAAATGTAATAAAAGCAAGTCTAACATTATTTAGACTATTAAAAGCTTTTAATTTGCTATTTTTAAAATATATTTCTCCTGGTGAGGAGGAAATACAATGTTGTTCTCATACCCATTTTTTTAATTGATTAGGTTATTGCTAAAATATGGAAGCACGGAGGTGCGCGCGCAATATCTAAGGAAAAAAGTGTAATGCCTTGTAAACGCAAAATATTTTTTTTTACAAAGCTCAGTGTTAACAAGTGCGTAAAACTCTCTGCCACGAGACATTTGCTTTTTCCCCGGACTATTATCAACCATCAGCGTTCGGTACACTCATTTCGATCTCAAGGTCCACAGGTATACATCTTAAAAATACATAATTTACAGCGTAGCTACAAAAACAGCATATTTTTATATTTTCATCAACACTGGAATACATATGTTATTTATATAGTATATAGTAGCCTATATATGAGTATCCTTAACTGAACAGAGCTGCTCACACTTAGCCTACATGTTCTGTTAAACTAAAAAGAGAAAAACACGATTGGTAGGAAACCAGTTAGAATTTTTAAAGTTATAATTTATAGACATTTTAAGAAATAAATCATTTAGCTGTTGAGAGTGTGTTGACAGTCTGTGTAGTTGTATAGCTGAGCTCCAGAAAATCAGTTATTAGGTGGCTTTGACAGTTACAGATTTGAAAAACAAAAAGGCGGGAATAAGAACCCTAAACTCTAGCACAAAGAACCGACGATCTTCAGGACGATGCGGTTCTAAATAGACCTTAATACGTGTAAAGACAAAAATATAAAAAAAGTGTGCACAATCCTCAAACCCAAACAGGGCTCAGGTGCAGGACAAAGGAGACAACTGACGCAAAAAAAAAAAAAAACCGCAAACTGATAAACTGCTCCAATTTATTGCAACGTTTATATATTGATTTGTAATTCACATCAACCATTGAAAATCATGGCAGTCTTTCACAGAGTTTCCATCAGTTGCTTTCTCAGAGTCAGCAAGTCGATGAAGACGACACCCTTTTTGTCGAAAGCTCTTCCAATTTCAATCACAAGGAAGTCACACTTGGTTGTGAAATGTTTCCCACACATCTAAATCCTCTCAGATCCATCCGAAACCCTTTTCTCCTGCTGAACTGACGAAAATCGTTTGCATTATTGTTTCCTCAAAGTCTTTTTTGGATGAGAGAAAACATGTTTATTACTGGTGTGCCTTATGGATTGTAAATATTATGGTTTCTGTTTGTACGCTTTCAGACCTTAACCTACAGTAGACCTACCCTTACGAAAATGAACCATGGTTTTACTACAAATAAAACCAAAAAACCATGGTTATTATAGTTAAACCATGGTAACCACAAATTAACCATGGCTTTGCTACTTTAACCATGGTACTTGTGGTAAAACTGTGGTTATATAAATGGTAATCAAATGAAAAATGACAAAATTTTGAAGAAATAGCTGTTATCTTATGATGAGGGATATTCTGATAATGTGTGTACATAGTAACTAATTAAGTTTACGATATAGGCCTATAGGTTGAATACAAAAAGAATTGTCTAATATAGGCTATCAAGCAAAAGAAATCTTCAATTACAGTGTTATCAATAGCTACCATTTTTCTAATCGAACTTTTAAAATAAAGCTACCACGATTATAAAATGATTTTTCAGTGTTTGTCATCACAACATGAACTGTAGGCTATTATCTGCATACACAATCAGAAATATTACATTGATTTGCAGCACTTATAACTGTAATCTGAAACCGAAGACGCATCGCGGGCAACATATATGCCCCTATAAAAAAAATGAAACAGTTTTCACTCAGAAATTGCTAAGCTAGTACATTTCACAATTAGCCTAATTAAGAAACGGCTGAATTAAACGTGAAATTTTGAAGTAGAAAGACCGAAATAGCCTAGTGTTTTCTTTGTAAAACGTGGCTTCTCCAATATGCTAATTTTTATACAGCATGTATAAATCACACACATATTTGCAGATGTTTCTCTCAAAGGGTTCCCATCACTTTTTGGTGTCTTAAAGTCAACATGACATCAACATTTACTTTTTAATAAATATTTGATCTCACTGCGAACGATTCATGAAGACATTATTATAAAGCTCTCACATTTTATTTTATATGCCTATCTTTATAAATCGTTTGATATCTTTCTTATAAAATGTATTTTATATCTTTATGATGGTTTCATTCGCCTCCATTTTTTTTTTATGTTTTAGATGATAGGAGACTTGATAGATGACATCCTGAAATATGATTTGCTATATTAGTTTTATCTCTGTCCAAATTTCCTTGAAAACATTGACGCTACCCTACAGTAAATTTACTTTCTTTTTTTTTTTTTTTTACAGTGATACTTAAACACGCTTGGAAAATGCTTGTATGCACAACTTGGCAATGGGGACACCGGTATAGAAATATTCATTCTACATGGCTGAAAACAGAATTGAGCTATAGACATCAATGCTTTCTCACTGTCACATATTACATAGGCTAAATTAAAAACACACATTTCGATAGTAGGCTGGATGATTTCCTGGTAAAAAAAAAAAAAATGTAGACACTAAATCTTCTGTTGAAAATCAGACATTTGCCATTACCAGAACTAACAAATACATTCGCTATATTCAGCATTAGCCTATATGTAGCTTAGTATTTTAATGTAGCTACTATCATAATTAAGCCTGTCTGTTAATGGTTCATAAAAGCATTGAAATAAGCTTTTTATAATATCCAGTGTATTAAGAATATATAATATGTGACTGCATATAATCAGTGCGGTCTAAAAATGTAGGCCTACATTTTAATGCACATCCCATAAAATCTAAAATGACATAAATGTAAATGATTATATTATGGCCATGATCTTTGCCTTCTTCGCACTGTTCCTTGTTTTAAATCATATGATAATCGAATTTCGTGTTTGCCTATTGTATATATTGTATATAACCTACTTTATATACATATACACTTCTATAATGTTTTGTAAGAAATATGGTATAAACTGGTAGTTTTGTTCGGCTAAATCTTATTAAAACAGTGACAAAGTTGTATTACCACATGTCGTTTAATCATAAAATGTTGATTTACCAATATTTCTATTTGAGCTAATGTTTTTTTTTTTTTTTATGTAAAATGATAATGGAATGGATAATTATGATTTAAAGTTTATATTATTTTCTGCAGCCATGTTGTTGCCAATAAAAATAAAGTTAAGCAACACTAAACTAAAAAACATAAATGAACCACAAACAATGAAAAAAAAAAATAAGAATAACTTTTTTTAAAAAAACAAAATCGGATGGTGGTGCACACAGGGAATTTTGTGAATGCTTCTTTCCCTAGGCCTATATGGTGACACTTACTTATATTTTTAACAATAATTTACCTTACAAACCCAGGTGAAAAAGACGTACTATTAAATGTATTAAAAAATGCATTATAGTATATTTGTATTGTACTAAAAACATACTCAAGTACATTTTTAATGCATTTAATACTACGTATTTTTCACCTGGGAATAGCCATACTTTCTTGTTAAATACAATGTTATCCGTAAATTATAGGATAAATCATATTGTAGGCTACTTTAAAAACATTTCTCATAGGCTATAGTAAATTTAAGCAACATGTAGGCCTTTAAATGCAATAACATATTTTTTCACACAGTAGCATTTTTACATTTTCCCAATTACCAACATGTTTGCAGTGGATAATAATATAATAAGTAATTGCATTCTTTCATGGGCCGCTCTGAATTGGAGCATCAGTTTCGATACCGTGGGAGGGTGATGACCGTGATCATAAAAGTGACGTCAGCATCGCAACCTTTAGCATTCACAGAGGCTGGAGGGTTCAGAGAATCTGGCCAGGTAGACGAATCGTCAGGTTATAGGGAAACCTGGGTCTGAGGAGCCGAGATCAATCGTTCGGGTGCATATTATGCACTGGAGTCATCAGGCGGGAAAATGTATGTGAGTTACCTCTTAGAGAAGGACACCAGCATGTACCCAAATTCCGTGAGACACCCAAGCCTGAACCTGAACCCTCAGAATTTTGTGTCCGCACCTCCACAGTATCCGGACTTCACAGGATACCATCACGTGCCTGGGATTACCAACGACCCTCACCACAGCCAAGCCGGAGCGTGGAACCCTGCCTACCCTCCACCGAGAGAGGAATGGACACCTTATGGGCCAGGACCTGGAGCTTCGGCCTCGAGCACTGCTCAGCTGGGTTTCAGTCCTCCAGAGTTCTCCTCTGTCCAAGCGCCCGGCCTTCTTCCACCTTCCATAAGCTCGTCGGTCGGTCAGCTGTCGCCGAACTCTCAGAGACGAAACCCGTACGACTGGATGCGTCGGAGCGCGCCCCCGTCAAACTCAGGTGCATTTCAAATCTGAATGCAATTATTGCACTTTGAAAAGTATTGGTCAATGATTATTATTATCATATCGGGTTCGCAAAAAGCCACTTTAAATAAGTTCGAAACTGCTACGCTCGGTGCCAGCTTTACGGCTTCTGTATTCACGCGTTTGTCATGCTAATAGTGATTTGTGTGAGTCTGTATGCTTTGATGTCACTCTTTGTTCTTTTTTATGTCTGGATGCCAAGAAGTCTGTTGAATACACGGATGCGCACGTGTACTTAACATAAAACACGGTTACACTTTGGTAACACTTTATTTCACACAGTACATGCAGTTACTAATAACTATAAATTATGCATAATTACATGCAACTAACCCTAAAGCAACCCCCAATGTTAACCCTATAGTTAGTACATATTTAAGTATTTAATTACAGTGTAACAGACACCTTAAAATAAAGGGTTACACTTTATTTTAAGTGGTGTCCATGTTACAGTGTAATTATATATTGAAGTACTGAGTAATAATAATTACCTACATGTACGTACTGTAGGGTTAGGGTTTGTTGCATGTAATTATGTATAATATACTGTTATTACTATGGTAAGTACATGTAACATATGTAACAAGGACACTGTAAAATAAAATGTTACCAAATACAGTGTAACCCCATTATTTTAAGGTGTCCGTGTTTATACATTTAAGTACTGATTAATATTAAGTAACTACATGTTGGTTTGGTTTAGGGTTAGATATTATGTAATTATGCATAATTTATAGTTATTACTACAGTAACTGCATGTAACATATGTAACAAGGACAGTGTTAACTGAAATAGCAGTAAGGATATTTTTTAAATAAACTGAAAAAAGCAGTATATAATAATTAATGGGATTATGCAGTTAATTAGATAAAGCAATTGTATTCCACCTCACAGCGGCTTAAACTTCAATTCGGCGGGACTCGCTGATTATGAAAAATTGAAAATGGAATAAAAATTGAGAACATTTAATATGTTTGCATGTACAGCCTAATATTTCCATCAGATAATGTAAACAATGAGATTTGGAATTATCTCAGTATTGCAAAAAGAACTTTGATATTTCAGCATATTGTTAAAGAAAATATCCCTGTCAGCTCAGGGAGCAACAAAGAAATCATAGAAAAGCTGGAAAAAAGTTGTCCATTTAGTTGGACCTACTCAGATAAGTAGTGTCTGTGTGAACACTATAGTCTATAATACATATGAAAAAAATGGATATGCCATAAAATTAAAATCTTTACTGTACGTATTTTTTTTTAAATACAATCAGCTTGGATGTTTAAGTCATTTCAATTTAAATTACATTAAACTGAGTTAAAAAAAAAAAAATTTAATCTTGCATAACAAAAATATGAAAATTTCTTAACTTATTTGATGAGTTAAAGCAATGTAAAAACATGTTGTCATAACTTATTGTGATCATATAATTTTTTACAGTGTTGAGGCAAAGAGAGTATTTTTAATTACTATACTTTAACATACATCTCAGTAACCAAGTCAAAACCCAAATTAAGTCTTATTAGCTCACAATCAGTATTACATTAAAGTTCTCAATGCTTAGAAGTAATAATGAAATAACTGGCTTTTAAAATGGAGGATTGTAAGTGTTGCCTGGCTGAGTTAATGATAACTGGAGATTATGGTCTCTAGTGAGATTTTCGATGAAGATGCTATATGGTTGAGAAGCCTAATTATCTGAGTTCCTCCCTCTGTGGCTGTTGCCCTAGACAGGCGGTGTCCTTCCCTTTCGCTGTGTATGTTTTAATATTTAACCTGCTGGCCACTTAAGTCCCCTCTTGCCACTGACAGGGTAAACTAAGTTTGAAATATAGAGACACGATTCCAAAGACCTTTATAACATGGACATCTTGGTGTTTTATATATGTGTGCTCTTAACGATTGGCTTGATTAAGGGAGCAAACACTAGGTTCCCATAGTTACTTTTCAATAGAAAAGATAAACACACAACTCAAAAAGACCCTTTATTTTTTATCACATTATCATTAATTATAGTAAATTTGATTTGTTTAGCATTTCTCACAAAACATGTTGTTTCGAAATCGTCCCTTAGTCCAGAAGATGTTTAGGATGTATAGGATAAAAAGGGACCAGATTTACATAGATTTTTTTTTTTTTTTACTTGATTATTAATTAATAATGTATTTGTTGTGGTGTTTTTCTTTTAGGAGGAAAGACCAGAACAAAAGACAAATACCGGGTAGTGTACACGGACCATCAGCGTCTGGAGTTGGAGAAAGAATTTCATTACAGTCGTTACATCACAATAAGAAGAAAAGCAGAGCTGGCGACAGCACTCAGTCTGTCAGAGAGACAGGTTAGCTGCTTTAATACAGTCTACAGAAATATGACAACATATGAGCCTAATCATGCATACCTAACTAGATTATGCATATGCAGTGTTGGGGGTGACGCATTTCAAATAACGCGAGTTATGTAATCAGATTACTTTTTCAAGTAACTAACAAAGTAACACTTACTTTTTAATTTACAACAAAATATCTGAGTTACTTTTTTGAAATAAGTAATGGGAGTTACTTTGTTTTCCCATGTATTCCCATGTATTGACTGACAGCTCTTCTGTCCCAATCACTTGCACAAAAACAGATTCAGTACTCCTCAAAATGAATGAAAACAGTGAAATTCAAGCACTGAATATTACGTGAATCTGGAATAATTAAATGTTAAATAACACAAATATACTTTATGTATTTAATCTCACTTTATTGACTAAATGTGAACATGCATTTACTCATCTCACTTGCACAAAAAATAGATTCAGTATTCCTCAAAATGAATAAAAACTGTGAAATGCAAACGCTAAATATTACAAAAATCTGTAATAATTTAATGTTAAATAACACAAATATACTTTATGTATTTAATCTCACTTTATTGACTAAATGTGAGCAGGCATTTACTAATTTCACTTGCACAAAAATAGATTCAGTATTCCTCAAAATGAATAAAAACTCTGAAATGCAAACTCAGAATATTATGTGAATTTGGAATAATTCATTGTTAAATAACACAAATATACTCTATGTATTTAATATCACTTTATTAACCAATGTCTTTGCTGCTGACCTTCGATTATCCAATTCAACCATACCAATAAACAAACATTTTTTTAGATGAACATCACATTTGTGTTTCATTTTTGTTTGTTTTTATTGCTGAAGTAAGAATGTTGAACTTTCTTTTCCTCCGTCCTATTCTTCTGTAATCCAGAATGGCCAACAAAATCTCACAGCAATTCGTAACTATTTTACGTTTTGGCGAATTGGTGGCAAATCCGTATGAATTCATACAATCTCATTCATACGTTTTCGTACGATCTGTTTAGACCCCAGTGACGGGTAGGTTTAGGGGCGGGGTTAGAGGTTTTTTAACTCGTAAGTTTTTGTATGATTCACATCGTAGATAGAAGCACAGGTCCTTGATACCTGCAAGACATTTCTGCCTGTCATTGCCAATTGGCCAGCCACAAGGTCGTAAACTGGGAGTCACCCATCACAGATGTTTCGCCCCATTAATCTCAGAACATCTCTGGGTGGTGGGGCAGCGGAAGGGACGTCTCCCTACTGCTCCCTGAGGCTATGATCCTTAGTTACCCCACCTGGGGTCTTTCCTTCTGAGCCAGAAGCTCCCTTTCTCTGCCTCCTCAGCCAGTTCCCTGAGTGTCGCCTTTTGCTTCGATCCAGTAATTCCAAACCTCTTCAACAGCCATTGGGTGGATTTACCAACAAAGCCTCTGCATCCGACATCAACAGGGAAGATACATGATTTCTACCCTGTTTCAGTACACGCTGCCACTTGGTCGCTATATTTCTCCTTTTTCTCTCAAATGCTGACTCCGTCATCTCTTCCCACGGTACACTGAGTTCTGCCATGATTACTGTCTTGGCAGAGATGGACCATATGATGATGTCTGGCCGCAGAGAGGTTATTATCTCAGATGGAAACTTGAGCTGCTGGTTGAGATCGACTCTCATCTGCCACTCGCATCCAGGTTTCAGAATGGACCACTCTCTCTCGCTGATGTTTTCTGCTGCAGCTCCTTGCCTGACGAAGCATATTTGTGGTTTGGAAGATGATGGACTGGATCTTTTGGCTTCAAGTCTTCATTTCTCCAACACCTCTGCCAGTTTTCGAAGCATTTGATCATTGCGCATAGTCAAAATATGCTGTAGGCTGGGATTTTTGGCATCGCATAGACTGCAGGTTGTCTCTGAGCCTTACCAGAGCTGAATGCTCTGGGGGCTTGGAAGGATGCCATATGTGGACCTAATAAGGCTTAGTCTAGCCTGTGGAACCTTCCACATGTCGGCCCAAGTTATGGTCTTATGGATGACTACCTCCTAATTTGTCCACCTTCCTTGCTTCTGCTGGCTCACAGCTCTGATTTTTAAAGCTTCATCCTCTATTCTGATGACTTCTGAGATCACAAGCTCTTTCTTCAAGGCTTTGGACCACATCTTGGGGGCTGGTCTCCACCCCAGTCCTTCCGTGCCCTGTTGCGACCACCCAACTATCTTCTGAAGCTTCAGTTGACTGATGGCCTGGTCAACTACTTGCTCAACTCTCCATTTTCATCCTGTTCTGACTGGGGTCTTGGCTTGCTGTATGACTGGGTCAGTTGAGTCTCTCAACTCGAACAAGAGCCTCACCTTTTCCAGTTGAGTGATTTCAGTGGTAGCTGGAGTACGTTCCTTCCAAAGAGTGCAGCATTGGAAAGGCACTGAGGTAGGCCTAGCCATTTACGGATGTAGCTGTTTGCCTTCAACTCCATCCTCTGTACTGTTGATGTAGGAATCTCGCACAACTTTAATGGCCACATCAGGCGGTGATAAAGGGTGAATTGGTAGCACCATATTTTGAATTTCCCAGGGAGGTGGCTCTGCTCTATCTTCATCAGGCCTTCTGAAAGCTGCGTCTTGACAGATTGAGCCATGTGCTTATCGGACAGTGCGGCAGTGTATTGCCTCCCAAGGCTTCGCACCGACTGCTCTGCCAACAGTGGGATCTTCTCTCCGTCGACAGAGAAGGTGTTGTCTTCATTCCTAAACCCTTTCCGTATTGACAGACTTCGAGATTTTCCTGGCATCCTCGCCCATCTAAGAAGCTCCTCCAGCCTCTTCAGCAGCCGTGTCGTGCAAGCAGCGGTGGTTCTCATGGCTGGAAGACGCTGCCCTGATTCAGATCTCACACCTTGAGCCATCTGTCTTGCACCAATGAGGATGCCTTCAAAAACTGCTGTAAACAAGATGGGTGAGATTGAGCAGCCCATTGCTATGCCTTTCTCAAGTTGCTGCCAACCAGTTATGAATTCCTGGGTTGAGTAGGTGACATAGAAGTTGTTAAAGTATGCAGAGACCAGATTTTTGATACAGGTAGACACATGGAAAAAATGTAGTGCGAAGGCGATAAGTTGATGAGGAACCAGAACCATAAGCATTTGCCAAATCCAGCCAAACTACATGGAGATGTAACTTTCTGCGCTTGGCTGTCTGGATCTGTTCCCAAACCATGGCAGAGTACTCTGTTCAGCACAACCTGCCTTTTGGCAACTGGTGTCAATGTAGTTGTTAGACAAAAGATAGTTGGACATACGTCTGGCCATCACCATACGTTAAGCAAGGCAATGCCTCGAAACTGGCTGATTGTATGGGAATCTTTCTCTTTTGGGATGAAAATGGTTACAGCTCTGCTCCATGCCAACAGGATAGATTTGGCTTTCCAGGCAACTCTCATTAATCTCCATTGTAGCTTCAGCACCGTAGGGCAGTTTTTATATGCCTTATAGGGTACACCGTTTGGTCCAGGTGCTGATGCAGATCTAGCTTTTTGTACCACCTGTTTGATTTCTGCCCACTTGGGTGGTGAGGTGTCGAACTTTGAGGCAGTAAGGATAGGTACGAAATCACCACTTGACAATAGTTATGTTTTCCCGTGAGATCAGGTTGGAACGGCACCACAGCTGAAAGGTTTGTTTGAGCTGCACCCTCTACTGTACAGGCGTGAATTTGCATTTCCTTCAGCTTGAGGATTATTCATTGCACTTTTGTGAAAAAGCCTTTACATTTGCCAAAAATAGAACTTTTGTTGTTGTTGTTTTTTTTTTAATTTAAAAAACAAATAAGCAAGCCCAGTCCAAGTGAGAAAAAAGTAATGCAAAAGTAACATAACGCATTACTTTCCAACAGTAGCAGCCTTTGCTATGTTTCACCCGTTTCACGGGCCTCACAACAGAAGGGGCCTCCACTTGCACTTGAAAAAGAGCCAGAAATGAATGGGGCTACGGGCAAAAATGCCACCAAACTTAATAAAAATGCCCCCAGAATTCAAGATATATGGGTCAAAAATGACTTGTTTTTAGTATTTACAGGTGAAGTGAATAACACTGATTATCTCTTCATCACTGCACCTGTTAGTGGGTTGGATATATTAGGCAGCAAGTGAACATTTTGTCCTCAAAGTTGATGTGTTGGAAGAAGGAAAAATGGGCAAGCGTAAGGATTTGAGCGAGTTTGACAACGGCCAAATTGTGATGGCTAGACGACTGGGTCAGAACATCTCCAAAACTGCAGCTCTTGTGGGGTGTTCCCGGTCTGCAGTGGTCAGTATCTATCAAAAGTGGTCCAAGGAAGGAACAGTGGTGAACCGGTGACAGGGTCATGGGTGGCCAAGGCTCAGTGATGCACGTGGGGAGTGAAAAAAAACAGCAATCAAACAGACGAGCTACTGTAGCTCAAATGGCTCAAGAAGTTAATGCTGGTTCTGATAGAAAGGTATCAGAATACACAGTGCATCGCAATTTGTTGCATATGGAGCTGCATAGCCGCAGACCAGTCAGGGTGCCCATGCTGACCCCTGTCCACCGCCGAAAGCACCAACAGTGGGCACGTGAGCATCAGAACTGGACCACGGAGCAATGGAAGAAGGTGGCCTGGTCTGATGAATCACGTTTTCTTTTACATCACGTGGATGGCCGGGTGTGTGTGCGTCACTTACCTGGGGAACACATGGCCCCAGGATGCACTATGGGAAGAAGGCAAGCCGGTGGAGGCAGTGTGATGCTTTGGGCAATGTTCTGGGAAACCTTGGGTCCTGCCATCCATGTGGATGTTACTTTGACACGTACCACCTACCTAAGCATTGTTGCAGACCATGTACACCCTTTCATGGAAACGGTATTCCCTGGTAGCTGTGGCCTCTTTCAGCAGGATAATGTGCCTTGCCACAAAGCAAAATGGTTCAGGAATGGTTTGAGGAGCACAATAACAAGTTTGAGGTGTTGACTTGGCCTCCAAATTCCCCAGATCTCAATCTCATCTGTGGGATGTGCTGAACAAACAAGTCCAATCCATGGAGGCCCCACAACTCGCAACTTACAGGATTTAAAGGATCTGCTGCTAACGTCTTGGTGCCAGATACCAGCACACCTTCAGGGGTCTAGTGGAGTCCATGCCTCGACGGGTCAGGGCTGTTTTGGCAGCAAAAGGGGGACCACCACAAAATTAGGTCATAATGTTATGCCTGATCGGTGTATAACAGGCCATAGAGTGCTGTTTTCCCAAATATCAGCACGATTGCAAATGTGATAGCCTATTGATTTCATACAACAAAGAAGTTAATGTTAGGTGACTTTCATTTTAGTCTAAGAACATTGTTTGTTTTCGCCAACTAAAAAGTTCCAAACAAATCCACAGTAGAACCATCGCCCACTTCTGAGCAACACAGTGATGTTTTGTTACTAAATTAATTTTGTTACGCGCTTTTAACAAATCGCTTGACTGAATGATGGGGGGCCTCCAGCTGTTTCTTTGAAACGGGCCTCCGAATTGCAACTTTCTTAGGGAGTAACGCAATATTGTAACGCATTACTTTTAAAAGTAATTTTTCCCAACACTGCTAATATGTAAGAAATACAAGAAAATGTTCTTTCTCACACCACAACTTTTACCTCAGTAACTCTTGAGGGAATTTTTTTTTCAGTATGACTCATGACATGTTGTTGACAGGTGAAGATCTGGTTCCAGAACCGGCGTGCTAAAGAGAGGAAAGTCAATAAAAAGAAGATGCAACAGCCGCAGCCAGCATCCACAACCACACCCACCCCACCTGGTTCAGCTCTCGCAGGCAATGTTCCCATGGTGACAAGTAGCAGCAGTGGCCTGGTATCACCGCCTATGCCAATGACTATCAAAGAAGAGTACTGAAGAGTACAAAGAAGACTTTGACTGTTAATATTTTTATACTGTAACAGAGCCCTTTCACACTTATACACGCATGGTACTTTAAAATCAACACATCTTTGTTGCAATGAAAAAGAAACTGTGACAAACGTGACAAAGACTGTCTGCTGCATGGGGTTTTATTAAATAAAATACAAATTTTAAAAAAAAAGTAGCCAACAAACATTCCAAAGTAATGAAGCAACATAAATCTGAAAGGCTGTGTAATATTTCTCTGGTCGTGTTGGTTTTCTTTATTTTAGTACTTTATTACTGCTGTTGTTTTGTTCATCATTGTAAACTTTAAGATGTTTTGAGATTCTGAAACTGAATTAAAATAATTGTGTATTTCTAAAGTAATTTGTATTAATAAAATAAATGTTTTATTGTGGCAAATTGATTCATTTCAGACTGGCCAAGGACAGCAGCGTTTCCATCCATCAGCTGTACACTTCTTTATACAATATCTGACATTGTTAAATTGCTAACCTACAGCCAAGTGCCAAATTTCACCCTATCAACCTTATTGTGCTGTTCATATCAAGCATTGATTTGTCACTTTTATTGAAGTGTTTATTTTAATATACTTTTTGCAAGGACCACTGAGAAAATTTCAAATGTTTACTTGCGTCTTATAGCGCATCTTTGGCCCTGTTCGCACCTGGTATTAAGATGCGTTTTGGTCAATCAGATCACAAGTAGACGAGGGAGACACATTCCCGTTTACACCTGGTGTTTTAATCCATCTCTTTTGTCCACTTTCAACCACTTCTGTCCTGATTTCTTCGAGGGAAGGGTCTATGGGCGCATTTTTCAGATCTTTAGATCTAATGGATGAAATAATCTTATGCAATTTACATATGAACACGACCGGAGACGACGGAGAAACACACGGAGAGCATCAGCTTTAGTTTCTGCTCTGACAGACACAAGACCAGCCGAACGCTGTGAGTGTGTGTTAGAAATCAGGAATGGAGAGAGAACATTGTGCTTGGGACGTTTCTCATCTTCAAACCAAACTTGGGTCTCCAGCCGAGAGTTTAAATCCCGTCTGGCTAGTGCTCTTCCCATAATGTTTAGCATGACCACATGAGCGTTTACACTACGAAAGCTATCCGGTCCAATGTGTTTTCAACTACCTCTGGAAGTGGTCGAAAGTGGACAAGCTCAAAACGTTTTAGACCCGTTTACACCTGGTATTGAGATGTGTTTTGGTAAATCTGATCACTAGTAGACGAGGGAGACACATTCCCGTTTACACCTGGTATTTTAATCCGTCTCTTTTGTCCACTTTCAGCCACTTCTGTCCTGATTTCTTTAAGGGGAGGGTCTATCCCAGACAGCAACTTCGTGTCGGCCCAGATCCGGCCCACATCTGGTACGTGTTGAATCCACATGTACCAGATGTGGCCCGGATCTGGGCCAACACTATGTTGCTGTTTGAGATGGACGGGTACATGTATTGGCTTTTTCAGATCTTTCAATCTAATGGACAAAATAAGCTCACGCAATTTACATATGAATGCGACCGGAGACAATGGAAAAACACACGGAGAGCATCAGCTTTAGTTTCTGCTTTGACAGACACAAGACCAGCCGAACGCTGTGAGTGTGTGTGTTAGAAATTAGGAATGGAGAGAAAACATTGTGCTTGGGACGTTTTTCATCTTCAAACCAAACTTGGGTCTTCAGCCAAGAGTTTAAATCCCGTCTGGCTAGCGCACTTTCCATCCCAGACAGCAACATAGTGTCGGCCCACATCTGGTATGTGTTAAATCCACATGTACCAGATGTGGCCCGGATCTGGGCCGACACTATGTTGCTGTCTGGGATAATGTTTAGCATTAGGTCAGTAGGAGGAAAGTAGGGCGTCTTTTAGAGGCTGTTCCAGTGCATTTGACCACATGAGCGTTTACACTACGAAAGCAATCCGGTCTAATGCGTTTTCAACTACCTCTGGAAGTGGATGAAAGTGGACAAGCTCAAAGCGTTTTAGACCCCGTTTACACCTGTATTTAGAGTCGTCCACTTGTGATCCAGTCGACGTGTAAACAGGGCCTTAGGAGAAGAGCTGTCAGTGAGAACTAGTATGAGTGAATAGACAGCACTCAAGCCGGAGCTCACGCTGTTTGCACAGTGTAACGGCATCACTGGATAAGAGACGAGCGCACACCGAGAAACTGTGAGCTATTTCATTATCAAGCACACTCTGGACTCTCTTATCAATGGTGTGACAGAGAAGCTCAGCTTGACGGGCATAACATATCTCCTCTACGGCGTCGCTGCAACAGGACCTGTTTTATGACCACGTTAACAAAGCCAGGGTGTGGCGTCCAAAGGCCGAGGCGAATGGGACTGTTGAGCAAACAATATGCATCTGCCTGCGTACATCCATTCGCAGAGAGCGTCCATATGTCCACACTCAACCTTCATGACTGTTATCTTCATCTTTGTGATCAGTAAATTTGATCTTAATGAAAGAAGACACATTTTCATTGTGATCAATATCTTTTTGCTTTTAGATATCCATGTCTGAATCATCTCACAGGGGACCAAAACCAATATATTATATCCTTGAGTTCTCATAAGTATCCTGATTATACATTATGTGATATATATGAGACAAACATAGTGACATAAAATTCTAATGAAGTCGTTTTGTTTAATAAAAGTGATAAAGATGATTCAGTAAATCTTGTTACCCTATATTGTTCCATTTTCTTTATCATTGCTCTATTTCTGGTAAGGGGAGAAGTGTATAAACAAGCTTGCTGATAGCTCCCTCATAGGTCATAAACTTTATTGGGGGCATGTTGTAAAAATATTCTCACCACAGTAACAAAAGCTTGTTGATATGTGTTCTACATATGACATTCTGGATGAAGTACAAAAATAACTTTTGGTTACATGTAGTTACTATAGTAATAACTACAAATTACACTTTATTTGGTAACACATTTCATAATGTCATTGGGTAACACTTTATTTTACAGTGTCATTGTTACATATGTTACATGTAGTTACTATAGTAATAACTACAAATAAATTATGCATAATTACATTCAACTAACCCTAAAACAAACCTCAGTCCTAATCCTAACCCTATAGTAATTATATAGTTACTTAATATTACTCAGTACTTAAATGTATAATTGCACTGTAACAAAATGTAACCCTTTATTTTAAGGTGTCTTTGTTACAGTGCAATGAGTAATATTAATTAGGTCATATTAATTAATTGAGTAATAATAATTAACTACATGTACTTACTATAGGGTTAGGATTAGCGTTAGTTGCATGTAATTATGCATAATTTATAGTTATTACTATAGTAACTACATGTAACATATTTAACAATGACAGGTTACACTTTATTTTATGGTGTCTTTGTTCCAGGGTAATTATACATTTAAGTACTGAGTAATATTAATTAACTACATGTACTTACTATAGGGTTAGGATGAGGGTTTGGTTTGTTTTAGGGTTAGTTGCATGTAATTATGCATAATTTATAGTTAATAACTACATGTAACAATGACACTGTAAAATAAAGTGTTACCCAATGACATTATGAAATGTGTTACCAAAAATAAAGTGTAATTTGTAGTTATTACTATAGTAAATACATGTAACTTGTGTATGAAGGACACTGTAAAATTATTAGGAAGTCCAAATAATTTCTTGATGCATTTAATAATAAAATCTGAATGTGCGTCTAAATTAATCAGATGAAAGAAGAACCCTGTGATTAATTTAAAAAATGTGAAGGCAATGCCATCGCACAAAATGTGTTAACCAAGCATCATAGAACTACTGAAATATATATTTATAAATATTTATATTTATAAATAAAAAATAAAAAATATTTATATATATATATATATATATACACCAGTCAAATTACTATTTACTATTTACTACAAATTACTATATTACTATTTTTTATGTTTTTGAAAGAACTCTCATGCTCATCAAGCCTGCATTTATTTGATCAAAAATACAGAAAAATTTGTAATATTGTGAAATATTATTACAATTTAAAATGATGATTTTCTATTTTAATATACTGTAAAATATATTTTATTTCTGTGATGCAAAGCTGAATTTTCATCAGCCATTACTCAGTCTTCAGTGTCACATGATCCTTCAGAAATCATTCTAATATTTATTATACATATAGTATTCTACCCCATCTTAAAACTTATTTTCAATACCTACTATTTAACAGTATTATCTATAAATAGTTCATTAGAGCAAATAGTGTAAGAAAAGAATACCCACATCGATCTTCACTTAAAAGGCTAAACAAACTCATTACCTGTCTAGTATTACTTATATAGCTGCTTGTTTACGAGGCTATTGTATCATAAACTTCCAATTACAATAGTTATACCCACTAATAATCTCTAAAATGGCGAGAATAATTCTACATAAACACTGGAGCTGTAAAGCAATGATTCTAGTGACTCTATAAATAGCAGATATGGTGAAGTGCCTATGACATCTTTTCATTGAGACCAGTGGAATTTACTTGCAGAAATACTTGTGTCGTCATAAACATAACTGAGTTTTTACTAATGCTATAATATTATTATTAAACTAAAAGCAAGAAAGAAAGGCCCCATTATGTACCCTATTTGAGGAAGGTGGCATTATTCATATTTTTTGATCATTTTATTTTTTTGATAAGTCCAGCTGAGCATGAAATATTAAACTGCATCATCGTGACATGCCTTGATATCAAATATCAGATTTCTGATAGTAGTATGAGTGAAGTTTCTTGGGTCGCTTTGAAAGTCTCATCCTTCACCTTGATAATCAACCTTTGCCTTTGTTGATAATTCAGAGCATTTCAACATGACGAAGTGTCGATGTCAAAACAAGTTCATGTTTGGCAATCCAAGATAGACGTGCAAGAAACAAACCTCAGATCCTGAGATGTGACGTGTGAATGATTAACCCGCGCAGAACGCTCAGTAAACTTTAACGTCAATAAAATAGAAGTATGATTTCAACTGTCATTCTGAGCATCATTTTCACATTTTCACCTCAAAAGTGTTTCACAACATCAACACAAGTACATTGGGTAACACTTTCTATGAAGCCTGTATTCATAATGCATCATAAGGGTATTCTTAATGCATTATAATACATGCATAATGCAGCTTTATAATGTGTTGTATCATCTGATATTTAATCATAACAATAGTTACAATACATTATAATACTTACCTATTTTAAGAGTACAATGCATTATAACCCCAGATGAAGCCTGCATTTATAATGCATCATATGGGTATTCTTAATGCATTATAATGCATGCATAATGCCTTATAAACAACCTTATAATGTGTTGTATCATCTCGTGAATAATCATAACAATAGTTACAATATATTATAATACTTACACATTTGTGGTTATAACTTTTAAGAGTACAAAGCATTATAACCCCAGATGAAGCCTGCATTTATAATGCATCATATGGGTATTCTTAATGCATTATAATACATGCATAATGCAACTTTATAATGTGTTGTATCATCTGATATTTAATCATAACAATAGTTACAATACATTATAATACTTACTTATTTTAAGAGTACAATGCATTATAACCCCAGATGAAGCCTGCATTTATAATGCATCATAAGTGTATTATTAATGCATTATAATGCACGCATAATGCCTTACAAATAACCTTATAATGTGTTGTGTCATCTGATAAATAATAATAGTTACAATACATTATAATACTTACCTATTTGTGGTTATAACTTTTAAGAGTACAAAGCATTATAACCCCAGATGAAGCCTGCATTTATAATGCATCATACGGGTATTATTAATGCATTATAATGCATGCATAATGCCTTATAAACAACCTTATAATGTGTTGTATCATCTCATGAATAATCATAACAATAGTTACAATATATTATAATACTCACACATTTGTGGTTATAACTTTTAAGAGTACAAAGCATTATAACCCCAGATGAAGCCTGCATTTATAATGCATCATACGGGTATTCTTAATGCATTATAATACATGTATAGTGCAACTTTATAATGTGTTGTATCATCTGATAAATAATCATAACAATAGTTACAATACATTATAATACTTACCTATTTGTGGTTATAACTTTTAAGAGCACAATGCATATAACCCCAGATGAAGCCTGCATTTATAATGCATCATACGGGTATTATTAATGCATTATAATGCATGCATAATGCCTTATAAACAACCTTATAATGTGTTGTATCATCTCATGAATAATCATAACAACAGTATTAATACTTACCTATTAATTAGATTTGGTAAAGCCTTGTAATTTTACAGTTTTTATGAATAAAACATTATTTGCATTGTGAATGTATTGTACTTTTCCACACAACTTTGATTTTACCTTTATGGGAAATGTCTTATAACCTCTTCATGATAAAGAAGACTTCATTTTTGTTACTGTACTTAAAGCAGACAAAGACCACCAATATTATGAGCACATTATAAAGCGCTTTATGTTTAAAAGAAGACTTTGTTTTTGTCACTTTACTTTAAGCAGTAAAAGACACTCATAAGATGAAGTATGATACTGTGCAGAAAGTAAAAGATATGAAACTATGGGATATATAATCCATTATAACTTAAGTGGAAAAAATTATGTTTACTGTGTGTTATAAATCATCATACTATTAATAGTTATAACCACAAATAGGTAAGTATTATCTATCACTGTTGTTACGATGATTCATTAGTTGACACAACGCATTATAAGGTTGTTTATAAGGCATTATGCATGTATTATAACGCATTATAAATACAGGCCTAATAGAAAGTGTTACCGTACATTGTACTTATTTTTTGATGTTAGTACATAGTTAAATACACCTAATATAAAGTGTGACCTAATACTAATATTTTTATTTGAATATAATAATAGTCACAGCCGAGTTACTCACTGAGAATTTATTAGTGACTTATTCTGGGGTGGGGAATTATTTTATTAGAGCCTTGCATTAGCTGTACAGAGCCAGGCATTAATTTGAACAGAGACAGATGCTTTGCGGATGGCTTCATACAGGAGATGAAGAGAACATGGTAACGCGTGCTGTATGACGTGCCATTATAAAAGTGTTTTTGGTTTTTGCGGTTTCCAAGTAATGTGAGAATGTGGGCTTTAAAGGCACAATATGTAAGATTTTTAGATTAAAATATCCAAAAACCACTAGAACAGTGTTATATATTTTGTTGACTTGTGTACATTATCCCAAATGTTTCCAAGAATGTTTAAATCCAGAGAAATAAGTAATTTTAACCAGGACACGGACCGTGTCCGTGCGTCACCTATCAATGACATCATACCCGCGTTACCCTCGATTTCCGGTTTTATTTTGTAGAAACCATGGAAACACAAAGAGGCTTTAATATATGATGTGTTTTATTAGACAGGTGAGCAACTGTTTGGATCATTCATGGACAGAAAACTAATCATTGTTATAAAGCTCGACACAGTTAGTCTTATTGTTTAAATCTGGTTTTCTTGATTTACCGCGAGTACCATGTTTTACCATGCCTAATATCAATCTCTTACTGCAGTGTGAACAAGTGTCTCATAGCGCAGAGTGAACGCACAGAGTGGCATTATAACATCACTTTAACACACTCAAATGTGTGTAATATGATAAAACAGCGCTGCGTTCCCACACATACACATGAGCGGGAGAAGCGGAAGTGCTCGTCTGCGGCAGAATAAAAGCTCCGCGAGATCAAGGCGTCATCAAACTACGCCTTTGTTTTGAAGAAGCGCTCGGAGCGGGTTACATGTTCACTCGCAAAACGTATGTGTCTCCCGAGAAACTTGCAAAGTAGGATTATGTGTGTCCCTATAATATTTCTGCACTTATATCTTATCACCAAGTTCTAGTTCTCCCTCTAGGTGCAGTCAGTAGACACGTTCTTTACTTCACTTCGCTTCCGTAAAGGGTTGAAGACAAAGGTCTTCAACCCTGCTCCAATGACCCACTGTCCTTCAAAGTTTATTCCGACCTGCTTCAGCACACCTTGATGTGTATTTCCAAACGATCCCGAAGAACCTGATTAGCTGTTTCACGTGTGTTTGATTAGGGTTGGAGCTAAACTCTGCAGGAAAGTAGTTTCATCAATTGACCATTTGAGAATCTAAAGGTCAGAGTGAACTCTTGGGTGAATTTGAATAGGTAACACAGCATTGCAAGCTGCATGGTTGCATGCAAAAGCCTAAAGTGTCATCGCAGCTTTCTGATGAAGTTTGGTTCTGCGAAATCGCATAGCCAAAAGTCACATGACCTTTTTTTGGTGATTATTTTGGATAGTAGGCTAATTGTGACATCTGACACCAAAAGTTAAACCTATTTGTTTTCGTGTAGCAGATCTACAAATTAGTATTATCACCATCTTCGTTCTATTTAAACTATTTACTAAGCTATATGTCATCATCACCACCATTTCCTTGAGGATACCTGACTAGTTTGGGGAGGGGACAGGATTATCCAGAGGGAAATTGTATATCACTGGCAACATGCTCTGAAGGTTTGAGTCAAGTTTGGGAACAGCGCCACCTAGTGGTCAAAACATATAACAGCATTCTAAGAAAGTGCTTAAAGTCCCCATGAAATCAAAATTGAAGTCTTTTGTCTTTTAGTATGAATATGTTAGCCATACTGTAATCTATAAGATAGTGTGCTCCAAAACAATGACAAAATTCACATTTAGAAGATATAAGCATTCAAAACTTACAGTCTCTCACTTCAGCCAATATGGATCAATGATTTTGATGACATCATTCTGCACTTCAGCTTCTCATCAGATTTTCTGTCCAATCAAACGCCCTCTAAAATCTGAAGCCCCGCCCCCTACATTATAAACAGACACTGAAGCTGCGGCTGAAATCGGTCCCTTGTTCACTCATTTACTATTTTCTATATGGTGAATGGCACATAGTGCACTATATAGGGGATAGGGAACGATTCAGTGCACTATATAGGGGATAGGGAACGATTCAGTGCACTATATAGGGGATAGGGAATGATTCAGTGCACTATATAGGGATTCAGTGTACTATATAGGGGATAGGGAACGATCAGACAGTGCACTACATAGGGGATAGGGAACGATTCAGTGCACTATATAGGGGATAGGGAACGATTCAGTGCACTATATAGGGATTCAGTGCACTATATAGGGGATAGGGGATAGGGAACGATTCAGTGCACTATATAGGGGATAGGGAACGATTCAGTGCACCATATAGGGATTCAGTGCACTATATAGGGGATAGGGAATGATCAGACAGTGCACTACATAGGGGATAGGGAACAATTCAGTGCACTATATAGGGGATAGGGAACGATTCAGTGCGGGATAGGGAACGATCAGACAGTGCACTACATAGGGGATAGGGAACGATTCAGTGCACTATATAGGGGATAGGGAACGATTCAGTGCACTATATAGGGGATAGGGAATGATCAGACAGTGCACAGAGACACGACAGCACAGAGCGGATCATGTGATCGAGTCGGTCCAGAGACACGACAGCACAGAGCGGATCATGTGATCGAGTCGGTCCAGAGACACGACAGCACAGAGCGGATCATGTGATCGAGTCGGTCCAGAGACACAACAGCACAGAGCGGATCATGTGATCGAGTCGGTCCAGAGACACGACAGCACAGAGCGGATCATGTGATCGAGTCGGTCCAGAGACACGACAGCACAGAGCGGATCATGTGATCGAGTCGGTCCAGAGACACGACAGCACAGAGCGGATCATGTGATCGAGTCGGTCCAGAGACACGACAGCACAGAGCGGATCATGTGATCGAGTCGGTCCAGAGACACGACAGCACAGAGCGGATCATGTGATCGAGTCGGTCCAGAGACACGACAGCACAGAGCGGATCATGTGATCGAGTCGGTCCAGAGACACGACAGCACAGAGCGGATCATGTGATCGAGTCGGTCCAGAGACACGACAGCACAGAGCGGATCATGTGATCGAGTCGGTCCAGAGACACGACAGCACAGAGCGGATCATGCGATCGAGTCGGTCCAGAGACACGACAGCACAGAGCGGATCATGTGAATGAGTCGGTCCAGAGACACGACAGCACAGAGCGGATCATGTGATCGAGTCGGTCCAGAGACACGACAGCACAGAGCGGATCATGTGATCGAGTCGGTCCAGAGACACGACAGCACAGAGCGGATCATGTGATCGAGTCGGTCCAGAGACACGACAGCACAGAGCGGATCATGTTATCGAGTCGGTCCAGAGACACGACAGCACAGAGCGGATCATGTGATCGAGTCGGTCTAGAGACACGACAGCACAGAGCGGATCATGTGATCGAGTCGGTCCAGAGACACGACAGCACAGAGCGGATCATGTGATCGAGTCGGTCCAGAGACACGACAGCACAGAGCGGATCATGTGATCGAGTCGGTCTAGAGACACGACGGCACAGAGCGGATCATGTGATCGAGTCGGTCCAGAGACACGACAGCACAGAGCGGATCATGTGATCGAGTCGCCGCAGACCAGAAAACGTATCGGATCCGTCTGAATTCTGCACAGAATGCTGTATTTTAAAGTGATATGGAGGAGATCAGGAGGAGAAACAGTTAGAGATTAGGAGGAAACTGCGGCTTTACTGAGCTCAACGGCTCTGAGCTGTGCTATAAACGAAACGCTATTGGCTGTTTTAATAAAGGGGAGGAGCTGTTTGATATGTCCCGCCCTGTCTTCCTGTTTCAGTGGAAATTACGTCAACACACTAAATAATGCTGCGCGTTTCAAGGCACTTCAGTGGCGCTTTAAAACTTTTGATTACCTTATTTTAAAGTCACAATATTGACATCTATAAATTTGTTTGGCCATAAAAAAAACACTAGGCCTGCCATATTTCCAAGGCCAGTCATATTTCCTCTACAACATATTGAATTTTATAGAAGTACTTTTTAGAACTTGTGATGGACAGGTCATCCATCAGGGTGTTTCATGCCTTAGGCTCAAGGCGCAGAGACAAGCTCCAGCATCCTTGCGACGCTACATTGGACAAGCGGTTTGAAAATGGATGGGTGGATACTTTACCCCCAACACTGAAATTAGTCAACACCTTGTCATATTATCTCTTCTCTCAGCCCAAGAGGTGCAGGCAGAGGCAGGAGAAGAGAAGGAGAGATGAAGTGATGGAAAAATTAGCATTTATTCAATAATCTTGCATTTTTCCACAAGAGATCCAGGTCTTATAGGTCTGACTCGCACCAAATCAGGTGCATAGGGGACTTTTATTCTAGCATTAGAGCCGATCGAATGTTTGGTTCTTAAATTATTTGGATTAAACTTGAAAATGATTTCTGCTGCTAGTACATGACTGTTTCTCACATCGTGCAATCTAAATGTGTTCTAGTCGGAGCTTTGTGACGTAAAAACGTTCTGGCTAAATATATAAACTGCATTATTTTATTTTGTGGACGTTTTTCATCGGTAGCTATTACTTCTTAACATCTATGTACATCTGCATTCGATATTGAGTTGATGGATAATAAATTATTTGTTATTTTCATATATCGTTTATGGTTTGACCACTTTATTTGGAGACGTTAATGCTGCTTCCTCATGAACTGAATTAGAGGCAAATACATTTAGCAAGTATCCTTGTTGAGTATCACAGTTATTGGCTAAAGTGCCTTTATGCGATTAATATTTAAAATGTCTTATAACCTGGCCAGATATATCTCTTAATAGTTCATATCTCTTTACCTTATTTCACAAATTTGTTTTGTAATTTTGGATTAGCGTATTAGCGAAGGAAAAACTGCATAATTAAACCAAGGGTGCAGTGTAAGGATACCGCCACAAGATGGCGATGAGCATCTGGCCACTAAACGTACACAACACACGAGTCCATCTTCATGATTTGTATTTTCAGTGTTTCCAGGTGTTTGTGCTGCTTTAGTGTGGCAGTTGGTTGAGTTTTAATTATATATCTCGCCATATTATAATTAGAAGAGGCTATATAATCACCCCTCAAATTTTATGGTTCCATCTCTACATTTTCCCACCGTTGTAATTTTCTGATTAACTTAATCCCATAGGCTGGATCTTCACCAATCTTGGCACAGGTCAACGCTAGACCAATAGTTATCAAAATAATTCTCTTCCAATTAATTGCCTAGCAGATACGATTCGATTTATTTGTTGGGTGTGGCCTATTATGATTAATTTAAGTACAAAAGTTCACACAGTTTTGTAAGTAAGAGAGCCGCACATGTATTAGGCTACAGAAAAATGTATTTATCTGTAATGTTAGCAGTTATTATTATTAAAAAAAAAAAAAAAAAAAATCAAATACTTGTTGGCTGATTTAACATGAGTAAACACCATGACACAAAAAACAAAATACCACACCTCTTCTGTAAAAATTTTTTTTTTTTTTTTCTAAAAATTTTTTTTATTGGACTTCTAACAGGTTAAGTTATTATTATTATTATTATTATTATTATTATTATTATTATTATTATTATTCTGTCTTAAAAGCGTTTGGGCATCAATGACCATAAGGGAGACAACGAATGAAAATTAGCCAGTGTTGGCTAAATCTGGCGCATTTTACATATTGTTATGTATTATTAATGTGTATTGTCCCTGATTAAATAAATAAATACTAAAATACTAAAGTCACTGACATCCCAAACTTGGTAGGATGGCCATAACTCAACTGTGAATGACAAATGACAATATTATCCAATATCAATATTATCCAATATCAGCTAAATATCAATACTGTCCACTAGAGGGAGCCACAGGATACGTTTAAATTTGACATCAACACAACAGCGTCTACAGCATCTATATATGGACTGTCAAATTTGGTCATGCTTTTGCTTCTGCTGTCCCGGTGACAGCCGGCATGATAGGCGGGTGCGCTAACAAAGACGCTGAAGATGTTTACAGGACAGCCCTGAGTGTCAGAGAACATGACAGTCCACACAGCATAAACTTTGCGGGATGGTTCATGGTTCCAAATTCCACCCATTACTCAGAGAAGTGTGATGACATTAGTCCAACTCTAGGTGGTGCTACAATAAGAACATTTACGTTTTCTACGTTTGCTATGGAGTGCTGCAGGGGTGACGTATTTTTGTAGGCCAAAATCCAGAAACGAGCTTTTCCGATTGCATCCTCCCAAAGTCAATGTTTTTTTTTTTTTTTTTTTTTTTTTTTTAATGGGATTTTGGTTAAAAGTCTGAAATAAGATCTGTGAAATGAAATACACCAGTTATATCCCATTCGTGATTTATTTTAAAGCTTTTATGTGTCTTGAAAAAGACAGTTGCTAGCAAATGTCTAAATGGGACTACAGAGGAACATTAAACGGGGACATTAAACGTCATCAGCCGAACAGATAAACTCATCTACTCACTAGTCGCTTCCACAGCCTCGTTGTGTTTATAATCGCAAATACAATCCTTATAATCGTGCAAATTATTCTAACTCAACTTCCAGGGATTGTTTTTAAATAAAGACTAAAAGAGTTGTTGGAAGCTTGGTGGTGTACGTTGAATCGAGCGGTTTACTTTGTTTATAGCCTAAGCTTAGCTTTTTATTTCTGGCGATTATATTTAAGCATCAAAATTTATAAAAGTTTGTGATAATTATCTTGATGGGCAAAACATGTAAGTATCACAAACTTTAGTTGATCACAGATCTTATTTTTTGTGATAATTCAAAAGCCTATGGAAAAAATCCCATTGGGTTTTTGTCGAGGGAAAGTGCGATGCTACATTTGGTGGCCTACAAATTTACGTTATCCCTGCAGCACTATAGGGGGCCTTTCTTATTTAAAATGATATAAATCAAGAATTAAAATAACTCATCCTCTCTTTGTTTCTTTGAAGAACCAGGGTTCCCATGGTCTTGGATAACCTTTATATATGATGTAAAAGTGTGATTTCTAGACCTGGAAATGTCATGTAAATTAATAATGGTCCATGGTCAGTCTATAATGAATACACGTTTTAGCCAAGCTTTAAAATATTTTATTAAAATATAATGAGATATATTATTAAAATGGGGGCCTTAGAGTCAAACAGGCTGAGAACCACTGGACTCTCCACTAATCAGCCACAACATTAAAACCACCTGCCTTGTGTAGGTCCTCGTTTTGCTGCCAAAACAGCTCTGATGAGTTGAGGCTAGGAATAACACGACTACTGATTTCTCCTAGTCAGTTACTTGTCAAAACAATAGCAGAGTAACTCGAGAACTCGTGGTTTATGTTACCATAAAAAAAGACATAATAATAGTTGGTGTCAACAAGCGTTTGTTAATTCACAGCTCAGTGTTTGCAACAATTATGTCTCTTACCTGTTTTGTAAAACATAAAAATAACAGGTTTTGTATTTAACATATGCAAAATAACATGCTGTAAATTGACACGCAACATTATAATCTTAACAGATCCAAGTAATTACCATCCTATGTCCACATTGGCATGTCTTGGACTCTTATTAGTTCTGTTGTGTTTCCCTTAGTTTCCCTGCTCTGTTTAGTTTTGGTTTTAACAGTATTTTTTCCATATCATAGGATATCGATATTTAACATGATATTCATTTACCATTAATGGGGAAAGAAATGCTTTCCACATATTCACATAATCAATTATCTCATTTAGCTCCCTCATTTGTTCTAGTATATATACTCCCTGTGTCTTTAAGTTCTTTGTCCGTTTCTCTGCGTTTCCCCTGCCTGATCCCTCCCAGCCTCCCTCTCCCATCTCCTCTACCAAGTCTAATCATGTCTGTTCATCAGCTCTTCCTCCTCTGGTTCCTGGCAGTTCCTCATCTCATCCACAGTTGGGCCCCTGCAGTGTGGCGGATTCACCTTGGGTCTTCCAGTCTCCAGCATGGCCTTGGTGTGAGGATTCCCTGTCTCCGCCTCCATCCACAGAGCCCCGGACTCCACCTTGGTCCTCAGACCCATCGGCTTTGCCTTGGCTCAATGGCGCCTTAGCTCCACCATGGCCCGTCATCCCACCAGCTCCACCAGGCTCCCTCAGACGTCACCCTGGGTCCACAGCGGGAATCCGGTCTACTGGTTACAGCTCTGCCCTCCATCGCTTCGGCTCCACCGGGCTACGCCTTCCCTCCGGCTCCACCGCGGTCCTCTGTTGCACTGGCTCCACTGCGGTCTTCTGGACCCCCGCTTCCGCCTCGGTCCCATGATCCGTCAGCGCCACCTTGGCCCCCCGGACCTGCAGTGTCTCCCTGGCTCTGTGTCTCCTCAGCTCTGTCTGGGTCTCCACCATGGCCAGCTGCATCACAGGAGAAAGCACCCCTGGCTCCATCGACCAAGCCTCCACCATGGCTCCTCCCACCTGCTACGCTGCCTTGGAACATCTGAGTCATTATCAGGCCCCTTCTGCTCCTGGCTCCACCCTCCCTCCACTCCCCCATGGACTGTTTTGTTTGCCCTGGACTATGTTTGTTTGGCCTCACATCCTAACTTTGCTTTGCTTAGGGCCCCCAAAATGGTAAACCCACCCCTGGGTCGTGGACAGGGCTCATTATGGGTACTCTGACCGGTCTGCCACTACACAGCCCCATATACAGCAAACTGCAATGCACTGTGTGCTCTGAAACCTTTCTATCATGGGCAGCATTAAGTTTTTCACCAATTTGAGCTACAGTAACTCTGTGTGATCAGACCGGACGTGCTTTCTCTCCCTTCGCTTAATGTTGTGGCTGATTAGTGTAAGGATGTGTGATCACTTCTGCATTTATCCTCCGTGGCCACCGAAACTTCATTGCAGCAAATTATATGGAAATTGTTTGAAAATACAGCACAAAATTTAATTCTGAGGAAGGACAAACAGGACAAAGCAATATTAATATGACCTATACCCATGGGGAATCAAAGAGAGTTCCAGATTTAGCAACTGTTGTGTCGAAATACTAAATGTTGCTGACTGTTGCCATCTTTAGTTTTTTAGTGAAAGCCTAATTTATGAAAATTTATGTTTATGTTCGATCTGACTCTAAAGTGGATGGCTCATGTAATCCCTAAAGGAGACAAAAACAAAAGTTCTACAAAATGAATTATCCCAAATATTCAGTGCTGGTTCTGGGAACGTAAAAATTGTCGTTTTCTTGGCGTTAGAGGAACGTGTTTTAAACGGTATGATGTTCCTCAAACGTTCTTTCAACTTGATTTTGATTAACAATTCAACATTCTAGGAGCATTGATTTGTAACATTATAAGAACATAAAAATGTCCAGTTTCCTTAATGTTAATAGAATGTTATTTAAAGGTTAGTTTGATGTTCCTGAAGCATTCTCTCAATCATTCAAACGCCTGCTGTGAACAAGCACTGAAAGAAAGGGAAATAAGAACACAAACTTTCTTCAGCCACAGCCTTAGATGAAATCAACTGAAGATAAAAAAACATTATATCTCTGAAGATCTCAGCAGAGGAGGATTAAACAACTCCACAAACAGCATTGCCAGCTTCACGCATTACTTGCCAGACTGAGTTTATTTCTGTCAGACGTCTGCAGAAGTTCTTATTGAGATAAGCAGAGGTTTAGATGTTGATGTTTGGTTGAAAATGTTTAGTTTGAGGTCACGATGATGGTGATCAGTGTTTGCTTTAGTTGGGCTCTTGACCCTTGACTTTTGTTAAGTTTTTTTTTCAGCAATTGCACGTGTTTTCAGGAAACATTTCTGCATTGTTAAAGCAGATCAACATGTCTGCTTTAATGGTCAAATGACTGCATTAAAGTGGTTTAACCCTTGAGCGGTCTTCGGTCATTTCTGACCGAAGAATTTTACGTTTTGAATTGTTAAAAATCACAGCTTCATCAGAATGGTACAATTTTTTATGACACTTGGAATGTGAACACAAAAAAAATTTGAGAGCATGAACAGGCTATATAAAAAAAATAGTCACACTCATGGTCTTCGGTCAAAAATGACCGACCATAGAAAATGAATGGGAAATTGACAAAAATACGAAAATACTGAGAATTTTTGTGTGCACAATCTACAAATCGGACACAATACTGAAAAAAGTACACAGCAGTGAAGGGATGACACTATAAAACATCAAGAATGTGATATAGACATATCCACTCACACACAGACGCACACACCTATGAACCACTGTGTCTGTAACACAGAGCAAAGTTGAGAATATGTGAAATCTATTCAATAATTCAGTCATAATTCAGAAAAAGCTCACAGCAGTGAAGGGGTGACACTCTAAAACATCAAGACTGTAAAATAAACACACCCATTCCTACACACACACACATACACCTATGAACCACTGTGTCTGTAACACAGAGCAAAATTTTGAGAATATGTGAAATCAATTCAATAATTTAGTAATAATGCAGAAAAAAGCTCACCGCCGTGATGTGGTGCCACAGGGTGATTGAATGAATTGCATTTTTTTTATTAAATTCTGAATAAAAAAAAAAATGGGTAACAAAATGCTTCCTTGCGCTCTCTTTCTAACACAATGTTCAGGTTTGACTGTAATCATAATGCATAAACTTACACTTCAAATCACTATTTCTAACAAAAAAAAAATCTAAAGCTTGACAAAAAGTAGTCTTTTAGATTGTTTAAATGTATATTTAAATCTTCCACCTGATAAAAATATGTAATTATGTCTAAAAACAACTACGCAATTCACAAGCGGCTCTATAGAGAGCTATACAGGCAACTAGTGGTTACACCAGGGTATTACATGTTTTCTTTCTATATTCAACAGATGGCGCTAATCTGCCTTCAAAAAATTGGATTTTAAAGGCCTAGACTCTATTTTATACGGTGGCCCAGTAGTGCACAACACAACGAAATTTAAAAAGCAAACATAAGTTCACAACACAACGAAATCAAGAGCCACATCACAACGGAAATGCTCCCGACCAGTAGGGGGCTCTCGGAGCGCGGTAAAGTTAGTTTTCCTTGCCACTGTTCTATAGATTCGGCAGTCTTACAAAGATATCAATGCCACAATTCATTTTAACAGTATGTAACCATTGGATATCGACATGAAATATTAATTCAAAATCACCTACATGCATTTTAGCTGCATATTTATACTTGAGAATGCTTTGACCATGGCGCATGATGCCTAAGGGAACGTCTGCCAATTCCACCATGTGGTTGAAATGTATAATTTGTATTAATTAAAACAATTTTAACAAATTTTAACATTTAAAAACAGACATGTTCAAATTCCAAAGCTTGATTGTATTGGTAAGACTGACTCAGTAGTTTAACGTCTTTTTTTAAATGTTAAAAGTAATTTTAATTAATACAAATTATACGTTTCAACCACATGGTGGAATTGGCAGACGTTCCCTTACTGTGCGTTCACACCGCCGCCGGCGAGAGCGTCAAAATTCGTGGATGCTCCGACGCTCTGACGTAGATCGAATGCTTGGTCTTTTTTTAAACTGTATTTAAAGGGGCCGCAAAGTAAGCATTGATGCAGGTATTTGTGCAGACTGACCACAAGTAGGGTTTAAGTTCACCTCATGAAATCATTTAAATGTAAAAGTAAAAAAAAAAAAAAAAAAAAACAGATCGATGGAAAGAACTTAACAATTATAGTTACATGTTTACTAACGAAATAAATCAATTAAAAGCCATTTGTGTGGTGTGGCTTTTGTGTTCATGGTTAAGTGCTAGTCTAATTTCAACATGCAGTTTATAGGAGACGTTTACTAGCCTTGGTCTTTAATTAACATTAACATTAATTTGTGTGCAGCCTACATTACAATAACTGTCCTGGTTGAAGTGCAGCATTAATGCAATTGGTCACATCGGTGTTGTTTTGAACAAATGATTTGCATTTCCGCTGAAAAACAAGCATTCTAGAGCGAAAATGTTACCTATAAATAGTTTTGAGCACCTTCTTATCAAACCCACCACAGCAATGATCAACCTCTCCTACATTTTGCTTGGGAACTAATATGGTCGGAACCAAAGTTTACATGACTGCGTTCTCTGGAATCCTCTCAAGCGGAGCACTTCTACATTCCGATTGGTTGCCGCCGAACCGCGTCATAGCTAATTACCATAAAGTTGACCTGATTTCAATTCTCCTCGACGCCCAAATCGTCCAAGACGCGCCGCGCCGCTCTCGCCGGAGCTCGCAACCGGCTCCCATTGAAAATCAATGACTTCCGGCCACTTTGACGCTCTCGCCGCCGGCGGTGTGAACGCACAGTTAGGCGTCATGCGCCGTGGTAGCGGGTCAAAGCATTCTTGAGTATAAATATGCAGCTATAATGCATGTAGGTGATTTTGAATTAATATTTCATGTCGATATACAATGGTTACATACTGTTAAAATTAATTGTGGTATTGATATCTTTGTAAGACTGCCAAATCTATAGAACAGTGGCAAGGAAAACTAACTTTACGGCGCTCCGAGAGCCCTCTAGTGGTCAGGAGCATTTTCGTTGTGTTGTGGCTTGATTGCGTTGTCTTGTGGCTTGATTTCGTTGTCTTGTGGCTTGATTGCGTTGTCTTGTGGCTTGATTGCGTTGTGTTGTGGCTTGATTGCGTTGTCTTGTGGCTTGATTGCGTTGTGTTGTGGCTTGATTGCGTTGTCTTGTGGCTTGATTGCGTTGTCTTGTGGCTTGATTGCGTTGTCTTGTGGCTTGATTGCGTTGTCTTGTGGCTTGATTGCGTTGTCTTGTGGCTTGATTGCGTTGTCTTGTGGCTTGATTGCGTTTGGCTTGATTGCGTTGTCTTGTGGCTTGATTGCGTTGTCTTGTGGCTTGATTGCGTTGTCTTGTGGCTTGATTGCGTTTGGCTTGATTGCGTTGTCTTGTGGCTTGATTGCGTTGTCTTGTGGCTTGATTGTGTTGTGTTGTGGCTTGATTTCGTTATGTTGTGGCTTGATTGCGTTGTCTTGTGGCTTGATTGTGTTGTGTTGTGGCTTGATTTCGTTATGTTGTGGCTTTTTCGTTGTGTTGTGAATTTATGTTTGCTTTTTAAATTTCGTTGTGTTGTGCACTACTGGGCCACCGTCAATTTTAACCTGAAATACTGCATAAATTGAAGTTTGTGTTCTTGTTTCCCTTTCTTTCAGTGCTTGTTCACAGCAGGCGTTTGAATGATTGAGAGAATGCTTCAGGAACATCAAACTAACCTTTAAATAACATTCTATTAACATTAAGGAAACTGGACATTTTTATGTTACAAATCAATGCTCCTAGAATGTTGAATTGTTAATCAAAATCAAGTTGAAAGAACGTTTGAGGAACATCATACCGTTTAAAACACGTTCCTCTAACGCCAAGAAAACTACATTTTTTTTTAACGTTCCCAGAACCAGCACTGAATATTTGGAGAACGTTCTTGTAACAGAAATCTGTTAGCTGGGATTAATCTCAAAATGATGCAACCTGGCAACTTACAGTAGAATGTTAAATGGAAGGTTTGTGTGTGACAGTGACTGGTTGCTATGATGCAGCTTGGGTGTAAGTCACTTGGTTGTCATGGAGACGACACTACATGTCAGAATGATGTGCATAATAGTGTGGGCATTATTTTCAGTTTTGTTGAGAGTGAAGGGGTTTACTGATGAAACATTGCAGATGTGTTTGTAATGGGCAAATGTGCTTTTCCATCAGGCAAATGGGAGAAATCTCTCACTTTTAAGTCTCTTTGGATAAAAGCATCTGCTAAATGAATAAATGTCTTACAAATAACAGTCAATAAAAGTAACATTGGAAATAATGACCTGTAACCAGTGCACTCATGGTAATCATAACAGATCATACAGTATCACATCAGATATGGTGTCTACATGCCGTTTAAATAAACAATAGTCTTTAATTCATCTATGAATAATCAGACCTAATGTCAATGAGTTTATGTAGGTTTATGAATGATTAGAATGATAGAATGTGATTAATTACAGACTTCTTTCTGGTGATTTAGTCCACATATCTTAACTTTATCTGGTTTACAATGAAAATATGTGTATAACAGTTTGCATTTTCTGTTTTACTAAATAGTTGTAATCAAAATTATTCAACCCCCATTGCAAATCAGGTTTATTGGCAAAATTTACAGACTTTCAACTGTTTGTTTCCCCAAATTCAGCTGAAAAGGCAACTTTTAATGACTTCTGCAGCCAATTTTTTTACCAAAAAAGGTTGTTTTACATTTTTTTTGCTTCATCGGAATGGGATGACACTTGATGACTTTTGTCGCATTAGCTATGTGAACACACACACAAATCATGGACATGATTCTGATATGTTGTCAAAAAAAAAATAGTCACACTTGGCTCCTTCATGGTCAAAAATGACAGACATGGGAAATTAATGGGAAATACAAAAAAATATGAATACTCAGAGCCACTGTGCAGAAAAAAAGTGCACAGCAATGAAAGGGTGACACTCTAAAATATCAAGAGTGCAAAATAGACACATCCATGCAACAAAGCAGTAAAAAAACGAACAGCAAGGAAGAGGTCACACAAGACAAGAGTACAAAGCAGAGACACACACACACACACACAAATGAACTGGTGTGGCTGTAACAATATGGTAAAATTGAGTCAAAAGACTCAAATAAGAGGTTGAAATCAGATCAGACCCAGATTGATTAAGCATTCATGTTCATTTTTGTTACATTTTTGTTGAATTTTGATGTTATGTGTAACAAAATGTTCTCCTCTGTGTTTCGGTTTGACTGTAGTGAAATCAATGCAAAAACTGACACTTGAAATCAATTGACAAAAAAAGTAGTCTTTGAGAATGTCTAAGTATAAATCCAAATCCACAACTTAATAAAAACAAGTATTTATGTCTAAAAACACTAGAGAATGTATAAGCCACTTTATATAGAACTATATAGGAATCTAGTGGTCACATCGGGACATTACGTAAGTTTTTCTTTTTTACTCGCACCAGATGGCACTAATCTACCTTCAAAAAATTTAATTTTAAATGCCTTGTCTCTATTTTAACATGGAATACTGCTTTAATTGAAAAATAATTTAAAAATATATTAGAAAAAAATTGTGTATTATTTTCAATAGGGAAAAATAGCTAATAAAATATGTATAAATATTGCATAGTATCATAAAATACCCTCAAAATTCCAAATAATAATCAGAAAATATTATTGAACAAAAATATATTACACACACACACACATATATATATATATATATAAAGTTACATTTCAAGCTTTGGTCACTTTTGACCGCGAAGAAGCCAAGTGTGACCCCTAAACGAAGAGGACCAGTTAAAGGAACAGTGTTTACACTACCAGGACGGGGCAGAAAAAGGAAGCTATCAGCAGCTGCAACCAGATTTCTGAGAATGCAGGTTCAGAAAAACCCTCAAGTGACTGCAAAAGACCTGCAGCAAGACTTGGTGGCAACAGGCACTGAGGTTTCAGCTTGTACAGTAAGGCGCATACTAAACACATGCGGTTTCCATGCCAGAACTCCAGAAGGCGAGATGGATTCATTGAAGTATCAGGAAATCCTAGGAGAAAACATCATGCTGTCAGTGAGGAAGCTGAAGCTTGGGCATCATTGGATCTTCCAACAGGACAATGATCCCAAGCATACCTCAAATTCCACCAAGGCTTGGTTGCAGAAGAAGTCCTGGAAGATTCATCACAGTCACCTGACTCAAACCCCGTAGAAGACCTCTGGTGGGATTTGAAGAAGGCGGTTGCAGCACACAAACCCAAGAACATTACTGAACTGGAGGCCATTGCTCATGAGGAATGGGCTAAGATTCCTCAGAAACGCTGCCAGAAGCTGGTGTCTGGATATATATCTCATTTGCTCCAGGTCATACTAAAGATGCTTGCCATGAAGGGGTTTAATCATTTTGAGACTGCAACAAAAATTACATTTTCAGCTGAATTTGGGGAAACCGCTTGAAACATTTGTTGTGTTGAGCTATTTCAATTACTTTTGTTTGATTTGTTCATTGCAAACAGCTGAAAGTCTACACATTTTGACAATATACCTGATTTGCAATGGGTGGTTGAATAATTTTAATTACAACTGTATGTAAACAAACTTTAGTCCTTACTAATTAAATAGTTGGCTCTTTTTGGGAATAGGGCCCACAGTTATGGACTGCATATTAATTTTCTTTTGCAGCAAAATGGAGGAGTTGAAAATAAAGTCAATCTAAGTCCAAACTTACATATTTTTCATGTTCCTTAAACCGTTGATGAACTGTTGTTTTTAAACCTTTTTCACATATTACAAAAAACTGCTGAATGCTATTTACATTGAGTTTGTGCATTAGCTTACACTCTTAGAAGAACCTCAAAGGGGTCATGAACAGCATTGGTTTATTGTTTTATAATGTTTCCTGGTGCACTTATAATGTTAGTATGATTTTTACATCAAAAATTGTCATAATTTAGAAATAAAAGGCCTTTTTCCTACCCTGATTTTAGCCTCTGATTTGAACACTCAGTTTGAAGGGGCGCGTCTGTGAGACTTCAGTGTAAACGCCCACTGCTGTGATTGGCTGCTGTGAGACTTCAGTGTAAACGCCCACTGCTGTGATTGGCTGCTGTTAGACTTCAGTGTAAACGCCCACTGCTGTGATTGACTGCTGTGAGACTTCAGTGTAAACGCCCACTGCTGTGATTGGCTGCTGTGAGACTTCAGTGTAAACACCCACTGCTGTGATTGGCTCCTGTTAGACTTCAGTGTAAACGCCCACTGCTGTGATTGACTGCTGTGAGACTTCAGTGTAAACGCCCACTGCTGTGATTGACTGCTGTGAGACTTCAGTGTAAACGCCCACTGCTGTGAGACTTCAGTGTAAACGCCCACTGCTGTGATTGGCTGCTGTTAGACTTCAGTGTAAACGCCCACTGCTGTGATTGGCTGCTGTTAGACTTCAGTGTAAACGCCCACTGCTATGATTGGCTGCTGTTAGACTTCAGTGTAAACGCCCACTGCTGTGATTGACTGCTGTTAGACTTCAGTGTAAACGCCCACTGCTGTGATTGACTGCTGTGAGACTTCAGTGTAAACGCCCACTGCTGTGATTGGCTGCTGTGAGACTTCAGTGTAAACGCCGACTGCTATGATTGGCTGCTGTGAGACTTCAGTGTAAACGCCCACTGCTGTGATTGGCTGCTGTGAGACTTCAGTGTAAACGCCCACTGCTGTGATTGGCTGCTGTGAGACTTCAGTGTAAACGCCCACTGCTGTTATTGACTGCTGTGAGACTTCAGTGTAAACGCCCACTGCTGTGATTGGCTGCTGTGAGACTTCAGTGTAAACGCCCACTGCTGTGATTGGCTGCTGTGAGACTTCAGTGTAAACGCCCACTGCTATGATTGGCTGCTGTGAGACTTCAGTGTAAACGCCCACTGCTGTGATTGGCTGCTGTGAGACTTCAGTGTAAACGCCCACTGCTGTGATTGGCTGACATCTTTGCATATGAAATAGTTAGTATTACATGTGGAACTCTCTCAAACTTTTAGCACGTTTTTATTATTACAGCTGTCAAGGATAACTAATCGTGAAAAGTGTTGATTATAGCATTATATTTAGATCTATAGCATTATATTTAGATCTATGCCATTATATTTAGATCTATGCCATTATATTCAGATCGTGGCATGAAAGGTTGCAGTGATGATCATTGTAGCCGATCACAGACATGTTGAGCTCATGAATGCAGGATCTCGTCATTGTAACTCAATTTCTGCACACTAACGAATGCTTTCATCATAACTAAGAGTGCAAACACAATGTAAATAAGAGATTTGTTGATTATAACGGGAGATTTGGTGTGACCGTACGAGTCCAGAACTCAGTCACTTATAAACTCACGCTGTTTGATTGACAGCTCCAGCGATTGTAAAGGGTGTGTTCTTTGATTGCTTTCTATATATAATTTAATCACAGTTTAAATAACAGATTATTTTCATCTAACAATGTGAAGTTGAGCGTTTAGTCACTGGTTTGATTTACTGACACACAGACAAAGAACATCTGACTGTACATGAATCATTACATATCAGAAATCACTGGTCTCAGATCAGGCATTAGAATTAACACGGTTACTTACATGTTGTGGCATTACTGTCGAGTCCATATCGTAAAAGTCTGTTTGCAAAGCCTGCGCCGAAACTGCGGCTGATTTACCAAATAATCCACAGTGAAATGTAGCGAATACAAATAAATAATGCTCAACTGAGACTCACATTGTTGAAAATAAATAAGCACATTCCTAGCATTAGGATCCTTTGTAAGGTAATGTTATTTGTTGACCATCCTGTATCACTCTTCTCTCCTCATCATCTCACTAACACACCAGTGGGCGGGGCCAAAGTTGCAGCGATGAAGCAGGCATTGATCTTCTTCTGCAGGGGCGGTCTTTCACCACCTATTATAGGCTCATTCCACAATGAGATGTTCTCTGGGCTTGGTTACAATAAAAGATGTTTTTGGACTCTTACAGGATATTCTTATAGTATGATGACTTGATCCTATATGTCAAAAGCTGAAAATTTCAGTTCATGACCCCTTTAAAGGGTTCTGTTGGGCGCTTCATATATAGAACCTTTTAAGGGTTCCCATCATGGGATTTATGGATTTAGTTTTAATTCATTCATTTTGTTTAAATTTAATTTTAATAGCATTTTTTTTTTTTTTTTTTTTTAATTAAATAACCTGTTTAACGTGAAAGTATTATGCAAACATTTAAGGCATTTCTCCTAGAACCTTTTTGGCATAAAGGGTTCTTTAGAATTGAGCCAAGAACCCTACAGTTCTATGTAGAATCCCACTGAACCCTTTTTTCCAAGAGTGTGGGGTGTTTTAGTTGAATTCAACTCTGGCTTCTGATGTTTTGTGGCATTGTTCATCATCATCTTCCAGTTCTTCTTAAAAGTAGCAACTGTGAGTGTGGCAGTTGGGAAAACCAAAGCATACTTTGGGCTTTAGGGATCTTAGGGATCTAATTAATCTTCTGTTATGTTGAGATTTATTGGAGTTTCTGTTATGTTGCAGTTTTGCAAGAGTTCCCATTGTGGTGAAGAGTAGAGCCTGTGTCTAGGATGGGCTGAGGAACTTTGAGATTAATTATACCTTAAACATTCAAATTATATATACTGCATGTCGGTTAACAGTGTATATGCAAGTGTATAGTGATTAGTCTCTTTGCTAGTTACATTAGCACATACAATTGTGTTTGTTTTTTGCCAACTTATAAGGGTTCATTGTTTGTTAAATGCATGCATTAGATTGGATATTGTGTGCACTTATGTGTCTCTGGTTGTTGTGTTGTATAGCAGTAATGATTTGTTTTTGCAAAGTTTCAGTTGAGAGGAGGGGCTACAATTTTGTGGTTTGCAAAACTTTGGGAAAAGATTGTGAAATTGAGGGTGCAGTTTACACAGATTACTAAACTGATGTTACTTCAATCAGACTCTGAAACTTCAGGATTAAACATACATGGTTGGATTCCAGCTTAGGTTACAAAATGGCGGTAACACTTTATTTTAGGGTTCAACTCTCGCTATTAACTAGTTAGCATGCATATTACTAGGATATTGGCTGTTTATTAGTACTTATAAAGCACATATTAATGTCTTATTCTGCATGACCATATTCTACATCCCTTAATCTAAATTTAACAACTACCTTACTAACTATTACTAAACAGTAAATTATGAGTTTATAGAGGCAAAAAAGTAGTTCCCCATACTAAAGTGTTACCAAAATGGCTTTATAGAGGTAAAAATGCCCATAAAAGGTGAAAATCATTGTTTTAAACTGCTTCATCACTGCTTCAAAATATGAAGAATATCGAAAAATCAGCCGTCCACGACACACGATACCAACACAATATAGACACTCAGCGAAATATCGTCTAATTCCCAGAAAATACCAGAAAATTGTGTTAGTATTGCACACCCCTAATTGGGAACCAGTGGCCTAGTCCTTAACCTAACCCCATGAGCCACTATTTTCACTATCTCTTTAATATTTAAATAGAGAAAATGACAGACATTATTAATTCTGCATGCAGGGGAATTTCTACTAATGAGCAATAAGGAATACCAGGCCATCCTAATAACATCTCAGCGAATTAGTTAAAAGATATGCTGCAATAGTTGCATTTGAATGACGAGATTTCATCTGAATACAAATATAAAGAAGTGTACTGTAGCCATCGTTTAATCTGAGAGCCTTTAAAATAGCTATTTTGGACATCTATTCATACAGTATAAGCAGACTGCTGTGAAGTAACAGTGTGATGCACACTGAAGGTGTGTGGGTGTGTTTTACTGTCTGCATGGCTTCATGTGTGTGAGCATGTGAGGAGAGGAGGAGGAGGATGCGGCTGCCATGGTAACGAGGGCTGTGTATGGAGAAGATCAGCCAGTCGCAGGCAGCCACAGAAAGATCTGTCATTTTTTTTCCTCATTCCACTTCCACTTTTCCAATATAGAAAACGATCTCCAGACCAGGCGTTTGATCGCGCTTCTGTTCCTCCTGGCTGACGACACTCTCATCAGACGCAGGAAACACACACACTTCCAGGATGGCAACCATCACCTGCACGCGCTTTACAGAGGAATACCAGCTGTTTGAGGAACTGGGAAAGTAAGTTGAAATAGCTACATTTCTTTAAAACCAACGTGACATGTTTGAGCTGCACAATGCACAATCAAATGCAATAATGTTTTTTTACATATCAGCTAATGTTAAGAGTGTTAATTGCTAAACATCTTGTCCCTTAAAGAATAAGGACAACATATCTGGAAAATGTCCTCGATAGATTCTAAAAGGACTGCAAATCCACTTCAAGTTTCATTAAAACCGGTTACAAGGCAGATCTCACTAGTGCATTTTGCTTTGACTGTTTTAGAATATTATGAAATCAGTGCAGGATTGTGTGGAAATGATCCACGGGTATGAACTAACTTGAGAATGCACATAACGCAACTTACATTACATAACATAACAAGCAGACATTGGCTGAAGCAGATCCACGGAGGAAATGACTTAAAAGTTCAGACGCAAGATCTAATGAGCGATTCTAACATTATGTGTTAACAGTACATTGAAACAATCTTATGCTGCTGAAGAAGAAAAAATCCCTGTCTAGTGTTTGCGCTTCTTCAGAAATCTCTCATGCCGTTTAATTGTAGTCAGAGCCTAATTAAGTTGCAGTCAGAAACCTAACTGGGTTTAGCAAAATTCAGTGACTGCTCAATGTAAAAGAAGAGACATAATTAACTGACTGCACACAACCCACTAACAACATTAAGATTAACATCATCTTAAAATGGCAGAAGAGAAATACCAATATATACATATGTGTGTGTGTGTGTGTGTTGCCAAGTAAGACATGTTCCTGGATCAACATATAGCCCTAACCCTATCCCTACCCATAAGTTATCCCTAATATCAGAGGGAAATGATGGTGAATAACACTGATGTAGAAGCATCTAACCCTGGTTTTAAGCCTTAAAACTTGACACAGACTATAAACGTGTCCCTCAAATCTGATTGGTTGATTGGAATGTTGTTCCAGGATCTACAAAGATGATCCAGGAACATGTTGTACTTGGTGAAATCAGGTTCACTATATATATATACACCGATCAGGCATAACATTATGACCACTGACAGGTGAAGTGAATAACACTGATTAACACTGACTGTCTTCATCACGGCACCTGTTAAGTGGGCGGGATATATTAGGCAGCAATTAAACATTGTGTCCTCAAAGTTAATGTGTTAGAAGCAGGAAAAATGGGCAAGCGTAAGGATTTGAGTGATTTTGACAAGGGCCAAATTGTGATGGCTAGACGACTGGGTCAGAGCATCTCCAAAACTGCAGCTCTTGTGGGGTGTTCCCGGTCTGCAGTGGTCAGTATCTATCAAAAGTGCTCCAAGGAAGGAACAGTGGTGAACCGGCGACAGGGTCATGGGCGGCCAAGGCTCATTGATGCACGTGGGGAGCGAAGGCTGGCCCGTGGGGTTCGGATCAAACAGACAAGCTACTGTAGCTCAAATTGCTCAAGAAGTTAATGCTGGTTATGATAGAAAGGTGTCAGAATACACAGTGCATCGCAGTTTGTTGCGTATGGGGCTGCATAGCCGCAGACCAGTCAGGGTGCCCATGCTGACCCCTGTCCACCGCCGAAAGCATCAACAGTGGGCACGTGAGCATCAGAACTGGACCACAGAGCAATGGAAGAAGGTGGCCTGGTCTGATGAGTCACGTTTTCTTTTACATCACGTGGATGGCCGGGTGTGTGTGTGTCGCTTACCTGTGGAACACATGGCCCCAGGATGCACTATGGGAAGAAGGCAAGCCGGCGGAGGCAGTGTGATGCTTTGGGCAATGTTCTGCTGGGAAACCTTGGGTCCTGCCATCCATGTGGATGTTACTTTGACACGTACCACCTACCTAAGCATTGTTGCAGACTATGTACACCCATTCATGGAAATGGTAACGGTCGCAACTTACAGGACTTAAAGGATCTGCTGCTAACATCTTGGTGCCAGATACCACAGCACACCTTCAGGGGTCTATGGGGGTCCATATTAGGAAGGTGGTCATAATGTTATGCCTGATCGGTGTATATATATATGTATTAGGGGTGTAACGGTACACAGAAGCCACGGTTCGGTATGTACCTCGGTTTTGGGGTCACGGTTCGATACGAGTTCAGTACATTTACATATCCAAACCCCACCTCCCAAAAATTAATGGAAACTCAGCGTATAGGCTACTAGCAAGCTCTTGCGTGCATCTGAATTCTTGGGGTGCGTCTCAATCAGTTCCCTAGCTCCTGAGCTCGTGAATCAGTATATTGTGTACATGGATTGGGGCACTGGTAAGGACAGTAGAGGAGGCTGGCTCACTACACATTGGGACACATTGACTCTATTTCTGGCGACGTGACAACGTCCTCATTGTACAACATCACTACTGGTATATATGAACAACAGCAGAGCTGATATCTTTCTGACATTACTCGTAATGTTATTTCATGTACATTGTGATAAATACTTTGCTTGTTACATATACGTGCAACATTTCAGCCATAAATAAATTATAAATGTTAGCTAGATTGCGTTCATTACCTATCTAACGATGTATGTTTATACTGAAATATAATAAAATAATGCTTCTATTTTTAAAAACATATATCGGGTGTCGTTATCGGTCGTTATGTGTAGTGAGTTGGCTCACGTGATTTAAGTTTTTAAGGAGCGAACGTTTCAGTGCACTGGAAGGATTCTGCGATTGAGACAGCCCTGAAAATGGCCGACTCCCTGATCAGTGCACTAACTACTGAACTAGGGAGCTGATTGAGACGCATCTGCAGTTTTGGGTTAGTGCATAGATCATCTCTTCTTCTGCTCTTTTTCCTGTTGTGGCGGTTAGCATACAGTGTTGCATTACTGCGTGCGCCCCCTTCTGGTTTGGAGTGTGGATCACCTGTGACTGACTGTATTCGTCGTCTGACTGTATGCACCGAACCGTGACGTCCGTACCGTGGTGGTTTGGGACGAATACATGTACTGTTACACCCCTTATATATATATATATATATATATACACACAAAATAATACAATGAAATTATCCAGATTATAATTATACATAATTCTGTTCATAAAGGTTGGTGAGTGTGTAATAAAAATAACTGTTACACTCTATAAAATTTAGATACTCATACATCAATGCATGTAGTGCCAGTAACAATGCTCTGAAATGTTGAAGCAGAAGTACAAAAAAAATCAGCTTGCTTCCCTCTTTCCATCCACCCACTCTGTAGTACAGCATTTTTTCCTGAGCGAGTGCACTGTATACTTGTTTTCTTGATTTGAGAGCATATAACACCTCTACAGAGATGGGTCTTCAACTCCATCTGGCCTTGTGCCCACTGCTCTACTCCCACATACACCCTCATACTGAACACACACACATCTTTTTCTGTGGGCAGTCAAACCGCTTACATAATTGCATTTGTGGGTGGCAGTTCAATTCAGACATTGAAATATTGCATAATTCAATATATTGCTGCTTGCCTAGCAGGTAAACCTGCTTCTCTTTCTTGAAGTGTACATTCACAGTGCCATTCTGCACTGAATGCTCAACATATAGACATTGCTTCCATGTTCTCTGATTTTTAGGGGAGCCTTTTCTGTGGTGCGAAGATGTGTGAAAGTTCTCTCAGGGCAAGAGTACGCCGCTAAGATCATCAACACAAAGAAGCTGTCTACTCGGGGTAGGTGCACAGATCAGTTCAAATGCATTAATACCAACTCAATGAACCGCTCAAGGATCAGGACTGAGTCGTTTTTTTTCCAGTCTATAGATGATCTGTAGTGAATCTAAAGCCCCCATTTACAAAACTGGTGACTTTTTGTTTGACTCATTCTGTGTTATCTGGAACAGGAATTACTTAAAGGGATAGTTCACCCAAAAATGAATATTCTGTCATTAATTACTCACCATCATGTCGTTCCAAACCTGTAAGACTTTCAGTCATCTTTGGAACACAAACTAAGATATTTTTGATGAAATCTGAGAGATTTCGGTCCCTCCATTGACAGCTCAGCAAATGACACTTTGACACTTCAAAAAGTTCATAGAGATTGTAAAAATAATCCATATGAATTGAGCGGTTCAGTCCAAATTTTCTGAAGAGACACGATCCCTTTATATGATGAACAGATTGAATTTAGGCTTTTATTCACATATAAACATTCATCAACACACCAGTTGTGGTAAACGGACGTTTGAGCTCCCGCAAGAACCAATGAGGTTCATTCTGGTGTTACGCAGCACGTTTGAGCTCCCGCAAAAACCAATGAGGTTCATTCTCGTGTTACGCAGCACGTTTGAGCTTCAGCAAGAACCAATGAGGTTCATTCTCGTGTTACGCAGCACGTTTGAGCTTCAGCAAGAACCAATGAGGTTCGTTCTTGTGTTACGCAGCACGTTTGAGCTTCAACAAGAACCACTGAGGTTCATTCTTGTGTTACGCAGCACGTTTGAGCTTCAACAAGAACCACTGAGGTTCATTCTTGTGTTACGCAGCACGTTTGAGCTTCAGCAAGAACCAATGAGGTTCATTCTGGTGTTACGCAGCAGGTTTGAGCTTCAACAAGAACCACTGAGGTTCATTCTCGTGTTACGCAGCACGTTTGAGCTTCAGCAAGAACCAATGAGGTTCATTCTCGTGTTACGTAGCACGTTTGAGCTTCCTCAAGAACCAATGAGGTTCATTCTGGTGTTACGCAGCAGGTTTGAGCTTCAGCAAGAACCAATGAGGTTCATTCTCGTGTTACGCAGCACGTTTGAGCTTCAGCAATAACCAATGAGGTTCATTCTCGTGTTACGCAGCACGTTTGACTTTCCTCAAGAACCAATGAGGTTCATTCTCGTGTTACGCAGCACGTTTGACCTTCCTCAAGAACCAATGAGGTTCATTCTGGTGTTACGCAGTACGTTTGAGCTTCAGCAAGAACCAATGAGGTTCGTTCTTGTGTTACGCAGCACGTTTGAGCTTCAGCAAGAACCAATGAGGTTCATTCTGGTGTTACGCAGCACGTTTGAGCTTCAGCAATAACCAATGAGGTTCATTCTGGTGTTACGCAGCACGTTTGAGCTTTCTCAAAAACCAGTGAGGTTCATTCTTGCGTTACGCAGCACTTTTGAGCTTCAGCAAGAACCAATGAGGTTCATTCTTGTTACGCAGCACGTTTGAGCTTCAACAAGAACCAATGAGGTTCATTCTTGTTACGCAGCACGTTTGAGCTTCAGCAAGAACCAATGAGGTTCATTCTTGTTACGCAGCACGTTTGAGCTTCTGCAAGAACCAATGAGGTTCATCCTGGTGTTATGCAGCACGTTTGAGCTTCAGCAAGAACCAATGAGGTTCATTCTGGTGTTACGCAGCACGTTTGAGCTTCCTCAAAAACCAGTGAGGTTCATTCTTGCGTTACGCAGCACTTTTGAGCTTCAGCAAGAACCAATGAGGTTCATTCTTGTTACGCAGCACGTTTGAGCTTCAGCAAGAACCAATGAGGTTCATTCTTGTTACGCAGCACATTTGAGCTTCAGCAAGAACCAATGAGGTTCATTCTGGTGTTACGCAGCACGTTTGAGCTTCTGTAAGAGCCAATGAGGTTCATTCTTGTTACGCAGCATGTTTGAGCTTCAGCAAGAACCAGTGAGGTTCATTCTCGTGTTACGCAGCACGTTTGAGCTTCTGCATGAGGTTTTTTCTCATGCGTCAAGCAGGTTCAGTTGAGCTTCTGTTTATGTTCGCTGATCAATGTTTAAATGTGAATAAAAGCCTAAATTCAATCTGTTCATCATATAAAGCGATGGAGTCTCTTCAGAAAATTTAGACTAAACCACTCAATTCATATGGATTAGTTTTACGATCTCTTTATGAACTTTTTGAAGCGTCAAAGTGGTAGTTGTGTAGCTGTCAATGGAGGGACAGAGAGCTCTCAGATTTCATCAGAAAGATCTTCATTTGTGTTCCGAAGATGAAGGTCTTACGGGTTTGGAACGACATGATGGTGAGTAATTAATGAGAGAATTTTCACTTTTGAGTGAATTAGCTCTTTAAAAGAAGGATTTGACATACAGTCATTAAGAATATAAAGGTCAAAAACATGTACTAAAATGTTATTTTCAAAGACCAAATGCTGGTTGCATAAACTGATAAGACTAGTCTTACAAGCTAGTCATCCCTTTTTTTTCTTTAAGATGGTTACATAAAAATGTAGACTGGTCTAATTTGATACAGAAAAGTAAGATTGATTACCCCTAACTAACTGCTAGTTGGTCATACAAGTTCTTAACATAATGGCTATGTTTATGCAAGTGGCCATAAAAAAGTCATACGTCATCTTACCTTATAACAATCATTGACTTTTATTTACATTTCTTGGCAAAAATTTTCAACAAGGTGAATGTTAAACAGTTCTGTTCTTATTGTGATAGGAAAATAAGTTTTGCAACTGAACCGGAGGGTTTGTATGAAAAAAACAGATAATTACACAACTTAATTTTTGGACTAGGACTGAAGATCTTGGAGTAGGTACTATACTGTATAAGCATTTGTCATTTTTAAAGAAATTTCCATACAAATGGTGATTGTTGTATGATTGTCATAGCTGAAAAAGAAAGGCTTTTTTCCCCTGGAAGCTGATATTGTAAAAGCTGAAAGTCAAGTAGAGCAGTAGGAGGCAGTGATATACCCTGAAGGCAGCCGCACACCTCCTACACCATGTTGCCAAGCACACATCATATTATATGCTTCAAATAGTAGCTACTGTACTTGCATTGTTGTTTTAATGGGTTTTTAAACAATGCAGTGTGCATGAGATCCATCATTGCAGCTAACAGCTTCTCCATCAGTCTTCAACAGCCAACCAATTCAATTTTTTTTATATAGGCTATATGAAGATATGTTCTATTCTATATTTTGGACCTGTTTCTGTGCAGTTAGTACATTTGTAGAGAAAATAATGTGAACATTTCCAGAAGAGAGAAAGATAAACCATTCTGTTTTTTTCTGGTTCAGAACATGGGAGTGGTACAAATACTGGCATCCTTGCACTTAAAAAAAACACAATTTCGTCCAGAATGAAAACATAATTTGGTATGTGTGCGGCTGAACAAAACAAAATTACCACAGAGAAATCTTAAAATGGCCTGAAAAATATTAATGATGCCTTCTAGAGCAAAGTGATTCTTATTTACTTTGGAACTTAACTTTCTTGTGGTGAGTTGAAAGTGCCTACAGTATAAAATCATGAATTCAAGCAGTTTGAATAGAGAAAATGACTCATTCTCCTGTTCTGTGTTACTGTTTGTACCGCAATGGGCATGAACAAAAGGAAGAAAACCAAAGAATTATCTGAGGTCGCAAGATTATAGCCAAGCATGGACAATCTCAAGGCTACAAGTGCATCTCCAGAGACCTTGATGTTCCTGTTTCCATGTACTTAATGTTAGCAGGAAGACACTGTAGCTGACTGCACTGGACGAGGCCACAAGAGAAAACTTGATAGAGGATTGCAGTGAAGAATCAGTGGTGGAGAAAGCACTTTAGCCAACAGCCACCAGATTCAAGCTGACCTTTAGACACAAAATATGACAGTTTTTTTGCATCAGCACACTTGTACCATCCATTATATGCTAAGGGAAACCCAGGAAAATCCCATTGACTGATATAAGAAAGCCAGACTGAAATTTGCCAGAACACACCTGAACATATGCCATTACAAAAAACAAAATGAAGCTTTCAAAGAAAAGAACAGCTTCCCTACAGTCAAACATGGAGGTGGTTCACTGGCGTTTTGGGGATGCTTTGCTGCCTCTGGCACTGGATCCTTTTGGCCCTGTTTACACCTGGTATTAAGATGCATTTTGGTCGATCGGATCACAAGTGGACAACGCTAAATACAGGTGTAAACGTTTTGAGCTAGTCCACTTTCGACCACTTCCAGAGGTAGTTGAAAACACATTGGACCGGATTGCTTTCGTAGTGTAAACGCTCATGTGGTCAAATGCACTGGAACAGCCTCTAAAAGACGCCCTACTCTCCTCCTACTGACCTAATGCTAAACATTATGGGACGCGCGCTAGCCAGACGGGATTTAAACTCTCGGCTGGGGACCCAAGTTTGGTTTGAAGATGAGAAACGTCCCAAGCACAATGTTCTCTCTCCATTTCTGATTTCGGCTGGTCTTGTGTCTGTCAGAGCATAAACTAAAGCTGATGCTCTCCGTGTGTTTCTCCGTCGTCTCCTGACAGACACAAGACCAGCCGAACGCTGTGAGTGTGTGTTAGAAATCAGGAATGGAGAGAGGACATTGTGCTTGGGACGTTTCTCATCTTCAAACCAAACTTGGGTCTTCAGCCGAGAGTTTAAATCCCGTCTGGCTAGCGCTCGTCCCATAATGTTTAGCATTAGGTCAGTAGGAGGAGAGTAGGGCGTCTTTTAGAGGCTGTTCCAGTGCACACATGAGAGTTCACACTACGAAGGCAATCCGGTCCAATGTGTTTTCAACTACCTCTGGAAGTGGTCGAAAGTGGACAAGCTCAAAACGTTTTAGACCCTGTTTACACCTGTATTTAGAGTCGTCCACTTGTGATCCGATTGACCAAAATGCATCTTAACACCAGGTGTAAACAGGACCTTAGAAAGCTTGTGGAGAGGTCTGGAAACAATAGTTAAGGGAAGGTGCCAACCAAAGGCTGTTCTACCAAAAATTAAGTCTAGGGTCTCAATAATTTTGTCATTTCTGTTTATTTTCTTATTTAAATGCATATATTAAGTTCAGAATCAAAAACAAATATCCTGTAATACTGACAGTCAAATAAAGAGACCAAATACTTTGTTAAATTTACACTTAATTTTAGATAAAATTGTGGGTTAAAAGGAAAAAAAGTTCAGGCGTGCCAATGTTTTTGGACACAACAACAGAATGTCAAATTTAGTGAAATTACAGCGGCTTAAATAATAGATTTCACATGAAGGTCTGACCAAGATGAGTGTCATAATAAGGCATACTTAATATTGCCAACATAATAACATTGGAAAGCCAGGGCTGTGTTTCTCAAAAGCATCGTAAGCCTAAGTTGATCATAGAGACCATTAGTTCCAATCTACTTTCGAGAAACACAGTCCAGGGCTGCGTTTCCCCAAAGCATCGTAAGCCTAAGTTAATTGTAGAGACCATTTGTGGCAATTGTTCTACTATTAACTTAGTCTTACCATGCTTTCGAGAAATGTAGCCCTGGGCAGTTGCCACAGTGGTTATTGAAAGTAAACTAATCTTCTAAGATAGTAGTTAAGACGTAACTTTAACTTGACCTATCTCATGCATCCTATTAAACCAGTTACAGTACATATAACTTGTTCATACACACTATAGTTTTAGCATTAACTCTATCATTCATTATTTATAGACCATCCCTGTCAGTCATGGGGTTTGGTCAGATCTGTTCTCTCAGTCAATCAACTTTAAAATGAATTTTGGCTTTGTTTTGCAAAAGTTTTCTTCACAGGGCAAGAGTACACTAGCTGGTACTTCAGGCAACAATTCAAACCCTTTAAAAGAAAAAAATTTGCATGCAAAAACATCTTTTTAAAGTAATTTAAAGTCAATTAAAGGTATGGAGTGCTTATTCTCCTTATATGTACTATGATTACCACACCTCTCAAGACAAGTGTTTAGCGGTCTTCAAAAAATCCACATTAAATTCAAAATGGTTATATTGTTTGGCAGAGTTAATGACTGTAATTTTGAAAGATGTCTAGCTTGATGAGAACAATATATGTACCAAGTTTGGTGACTGTATATTAAACTGGCTAGTCACAAGGGGACGTTACAGAGCCAAACTCCCCCATTTCCCGCCACACTCATGTCTTAACTTTTTCTGCGATGTGTGTGACGAATTAGATTTAAAGCAAATCAATAGCCTTTCCTTTAAGACATCAAAAGTCCTTTTGCAGTTTAACATCAGCCGTGTCTCAATATTTTTCTGACCAAGTTTGATGTGATTCGGATAAATATAAAGTCTGTCGTAAATAAAATCCAAAACGACCAACTTCCTGTTGGATAGAGCTAGTGAATGTCAGTGTAAAAGTAGAGGAAAAATCAAGCGTAGCGTCAGTTCTGGCAGGTCACGTTAGTCAAGCTCGCATCAGCTGACTGTCAGCTGATCACTTCTACCTATAGGAATACGACGTCTATCACAGCATACATATATAAGCTCCTTCAGTACTATCAGCAGCTATTGCGTTCTCCAGAGCTCATTTACCCTCCTCCATCCCCAGCTCCTCCTCTCGTCCAGTCAGGATTTGGTATTCTGATTCCCCTTGAATCAGACTAAATTCCAGAATTATTGATATCTGCAATACATTATGTTGGTTCTGTTCTGTTCACCCTAAGGGGGTTATTGCTGCTCTCCCTGCTCTTATCCATGCTAGGCTGCATGGATGCGCAGGGAGTTGTTCTTACCCAGAACAGAACCACCAATCCAAACTGTATGCTAATAGTCAATCAGTCATCTTTGACGATAGTGGTCCTGACAGAAATACCCACAGTGCCATCATGAGTCTTTTTCATCTTGACCAAATGAAAGAACCACAATTTCAGTCAATTTTGTGTTAATATTCAATTGAATATCCTTTTAAATAGCACCTCTGAGGTATCAGTGTTTCTCATTCTGTAATATCCTATATGTCATGTTCAAGAGCCATAGATTTGTTGACAGACGTATGGAGCAATATCTCCTCGAGCAACCTGAGTTTAAGACTCGGCTCATGATGATTCCATTTCCCTCTTCAGTTGTCTCACTCTGAACCGTCCTATCACAATAAGAAACATTACTTAAAAAGACTTTTTCTATGAAACGTACACCGGAAATTGTATCATGTGAGCATGCATGCATTTCTTGAGTGTATGCAAAAGCTTTCCTTTTCTGAAGTGAACATTTCTTGTAGCCAAAATGTCCTTGTCTTTGATTTTTTTCTTACTGGAAAGGTCAAGGCAAGAGAGAGAAAAACAGAAAAAAACACAAAATAAATCAAATAAAACAGGCAGTTATTGCCTATACCTACCATTAATGCCATTAAATATTCTAATCTTCAAGCATCTATGTAGATCTGAATCTTCAAACAGAAACTTAGAGAGGGTATGTATGCAATTAAATCTGGAAGAGCAGCCAAGAAATTAGTGACTCCCCCGCATCCTCAGATGTGCAGTGCCTACTTGTATGGTACTGTATGATACTGTTCAAGCTGAACTAAAAAAAATGCATTGCTATCTCTAACTATCTCTTCAGGAAAAACTGAACTGCATTAATATACAGTTTTTGAGTCACCCCCAGTTCTTGCATAGATTGACCAATCGCTGTCTAAGAAATTGCAGTCCATGGACTGAAAGAAGCCCCCACCCTGAAGATTTCATCCTTCAAGATGTGACAAATTCACAGTGTTTCTGTTTCGCAAAGGGAAATGCCCTGGTATATCATGAAAGGTACACCCTCAAGATGACCGCCTAGACAACAGCAAGACAGTATTTTTTCAGAGGTTGAATAATTCAACTCTCCACCTCTCAGACTTCTCAAGGCATAAGCAATAACACACTCTTCAACATTTATCATCAATAGGGACCGGAGGAACCTTTTCATAGTTCCCAGAACTATTGGCGGAAGTACTCACTTTTTGGCGTGTTCGCAACCCTTGTGAAAATTAACCATGGTTTTACTACAAATAAAACCAAAAAAACATTGTTATTATAGTTAAACCATGGTAATAACAAATTAACCATGGTTTTGCTACTTTAACCATAGTTTAACCATGGTATTTGTGGTAAAACTGTGGTTATACAAATGGTAATCAATTAGCCAAAAAAACATGGTTACTACACTTTTACTATAATAAAACCATGGTTAATTTTCGTAAGGGAATGATGATTTTTGTTCTAGGAACACCTTTTGGGGGAACTAAATTAGCTCCTACTTCATAGTAGAGTCTGACCCAGCACAACAGGAACTACCACCCGCCATTTTTAAAAAAGCCGTCTACACATACAGATTATAGCCTATATATTTACTCAATGAACTAACTCTTCGAACATTAAAAACGGTGATAGATGGACCTCTCTACCTTTACACTAAAGAGAAAATCCAATGTGACTTTGAGGGGACCAATCAAAACATGATTATGTATTTCTGCTCAGCTAGCGACATTGGGCATCAACCACATGGCAAACGCTAATACTTTTTTATATACTTTTTACTTTGTATAACTATCTAATAACATATTAGACAGGATTGTTAAACAGATCGTAAACTGATGAAGATGGAGAATGTGAGCACTCTGTGCTCAGACTCTGGCGTTCTCAGTGCCATCAAAATAAATGTCACAACAAAAAGTGCGGCATACGTCGCTTCAGAGTTCCTACTGGCGGTGTGAATGCAACCAGGAAAACGGCTCTAGGGGAACATTTAGTTCTCGGGGAACCACCCTGGTGGCTAGTTCCTATAACTAAGTTCATATAACTACCCGGTGCAAAAGCCCCTTATGTGAGTATGGTTCCCAACAGTCCATATTAACCCATGCCACTCAAAAATCACACATACTTTGCCTTCTGCCTTCCAATCAGCTAGCATAAAAAAACTGTTGAACTGTTGCAGTTGTTCACCTGATTTCAGCAATGTTCCCCACAGCTGTCCCTTTACACAGTTATGGAACTTGTTCCTCTTAGCCATTTACCAACTTTGGGCAAGTAACTACACTGAGCGTTACCACGAGCTCTTTGTCTGACAGTTGCTAGCAAATGAGGAAATTTTCACATTTCTCAATTAATTATTCCATATCGCTTGTCTCCCTAGCAGAGACAAAACTAGGAAATTCTAGGTTAATGGGGGTCTAATATTGGAAGCGACTGGCATATTTGAAGGTGTCCCTTCATTCTCTGAAGAGGTTGCTACAAATGGAAAATGGATCACTGGGGTGCTGGTTTTCCTTCCTATTTCCATTGCTCACCCCATTTTTGTAGACGTTCCACATGCTCTAATTTGGCCAATGATGTGTGCATAAATATTTACTTATCTTTAAATTGCTGACTCAGTGAGTCGCCTTACAACGAGAAGGTCTTTATTTTCAGATGACTGAGTTGTATTTAGCTAGGTCAAATTGTAGCAAATGTCCCACATTATTTTTATGGACATACAGTAAAAAAAAAGAAGAATTAAAGCTGCAAGCAGCAATGAAAGGGCCCACGCACCTGGGGCCACCGCCACCCGGTGGCCTCAGGAAAACAGCGAATAGTGGGTGACATGCATTTAAGCAGGTAAATATAGGAGAAAAATGGCAAAGTCATTCTGATGTGCCACACTTCCTGCTACCAGCAGGTGGCGCTTTGACTATATCTACTATACTATACTAATCACAGTGTAAAACATGCCATTTCCTGTTGCCAGTAGGTGGCGCTATGATTGTAACTAAATATTGGCATGTAGATGTCTTCAGGCCAGGACTCTAATAAAACATGTGAAGTTTGGGGCAGGTCGGACATTGTATAACCGAGTTACAACAACTTCCTGTTTCATGGTGAAACATCAAACTTTGTAAGCCCGCCACGGACACGCCCTTCGGGGAAAACTCAAGATCTTCACAATTTAACGTCGCAAAGGCCTTTAGATTAGACTGATCAAATATGATGTTGATCTGGTTAAATCTCTAGGAGGAGTTCGTTAAAGTACAACGTCTGGAAATGGCAAAAACTGCAAAAATTTTGCAGAGAAAATTCAAAATATCTCATTTCCTGTTGGGTTTTCAGATTTTGCTCCCCGGGACTTTTTTGTAGGTATTGGGCTGTTACATGTGTCTACCGAATTTCATACTTGTACCTGAAATGTCGCGCGAATGGCGCGTAATTGAAATTTTGTAGGTGGCGCTATCGAGCCATTTTGCTACGCCTAATTCTGAAACCCATATCAGACGTACATTTTTACCACTTCTGACGCCTGTGCAAAGTTTCATGAGTTTTCGAGCATGTTTAGGCCCTCAAAAATGTGATTCATTTCGGAGAAGAATAATAATTGACTGAGCAATTACAATAGGGTCCTCACACCATCGGTGCTCGGGCCCTAATAATGTGGGGGTGTAAAAAGCAATCAAAAACATTTCAGTTCCATCATCATGAATGTGACATCAAGGTCTGTAGTAGAAGCCCAGTGAACTAAACCAGAGAAAGGCTTAGTCTGCACCGAAAACTTCCCCTTCTTTGTATAGTCAGAGTAACCAGCTGTCCACATTACACACATTTAGTAGTACAACTCAGAACTGGGGTAACCAAGAGTGCGAGAAAGAGGAAAAAATGAGCTCCCCAGCCAGAAAACCCCTACTTTACTAACACACTGTCTACTGTCATTTAGTGTCAAACGCAACTAGAACCCACTGTAATCAAAGACAGTCTCTACACTGATGGTGTTGTGCCGAGTCATTGACAGTAAATGGATACCCAATTCTATTTATGACTAGGGTTGGGAATCGAAAATCGATTCCAATTCTGGAATCAGATACTTGTTATAAAATTCAAATTTCAATTCCTCTTATCAGTTCCTTTGCATGCGTTTTAATATGACGTTAAACCATTCAAGCGCAAGAAGACACACATCACACACATCCAAAGTACACGCTCACAGAAAAAGGGATTTTAATATGATTTTAAACCGTTCAAGCGCAAGAAGACTCGCACAGAAAGCCGCCTCTCATACAGAGTAGCGCGCGATACTGAACTGAGTTCTTTTACGCATCTTTTTGCACTTGAATGAACAAATACACACAAAATATATCCTCGTAACACAGGATGTAAACAGTTGACAAACAGTGTATTGGAGCCGTGCAGCTCTTAAAGTGACAGCAGCTAATATTCCTGTTGCCCAGTGTTAATTTCGTTGACGAATAGTTTTCGTCATAATTTTCATCGACGAAAACGAGACGATAATTAAATAAAAACCGGTTTTGAATGACAAAAACTATGACGAAAATCTACCGTCATTTTCATCAATGAATAAAAACGAGACGAAAATGTTAGGGAGGGACGATTAGGGAAGAGATCCAGTCAGAACTGATGTCCTGTGTAATGGATGCGCACATTTGAATTGTAACGTGCGGATCTAACTGTGGGAAAACGCGGCGCTGTTGAGCTACTACAGGCTCTCGAAACAGAGCTTCAGAGCGGTTCAATCAATGAATAGTGCACATTTATCCCAGGCAATTATGCTGAGGAATAATGACACTGTTTACTTTACGATGTTTATATAGTAATATGTTTTAGACGGTTGTAACAATGCATATTTTATCTCCCTCATCTGAACTTGAATGAGCAGCCGGCACAGACATTTCAAAATAAGAGTCACGGTGTATTTCGAGCTTGTTTATAATTAAAAGTCACGCATTATATATACGTTTTTGGTTACACAATAAACTGTATTTAATTTCATTCCCATTTAATTCATAGTCAGGAGGAAAGACTAAGAACAGTATTTGACACATATTATTCAATAAAGTATCAGGGTTATAAATTAAAGTTATGAAGATTTGTAATGGTTTTAGTTAACTATTATAACTTATAATAGTTAACTAAAACCTTTAAAAATCTTCATTACTTGAAATTAAATAAATGTTAACTGAAAAAAAAAAATTATTTGAAGCTTTAGCTTAACCTGATATACTAACTAAAACAGAAATACAAAATTATAAAAACTATATAGATGTTTTTAAAAAACAAAAAAAGTGAATTGAGCTCTCTTTCATGTATTTTTGCGCTTGAACGGTCAAAAACGCACAATTATGTCAAAATATCAGTTTTGACGTATTCAAGTAACAGTCGGTTATGTAATGCTTAAATGCTCAATTAATACATTACAATTGAACTAAACTCATAAAAACTAAAACTAAAAACAATTCAGGTGACTAAAATATGACTAAAACTAAATGGCATTTTAGTCAAAAGACTATGACTAAAACTAAATCAAAATTTGCTGTCAAAATTAACACTGCTGCTGCCGTCTCTATAATAACATTAATCAAACTATTTTTTATTGAATAACTTTTGTAACTATATTTGTAATGTATATTTTATCAGTGTTATTTTACATTTGATTACAGTTTCTGAACCTGAATACCTGAAAATATTAAAACACTGTTTATTTAAATAGTCTCTTTGTTCAGTTGTATTTATTTGTGCGATTGCTAATTTGGTTATTTGTTTATACATTTATATTAGTTAGGCTAGTTGTTTTTGCGATGGTATTTTTAAACCATAGTTAGAAGTTCCTTGTGTAAGTGTACATTTTTGTTCATGGTATTCAGCTACAAGCTATCTAAGTTGGTTTTTTTTACCATATTGGAATCAAAATTAGGAATCGATAAGCAGAATCGGAATCATTTAATCATTAAAATTCAAATGATACCCAACCCAATTCTACTTTCAACAACAGGACAAATGGATGAGGAAAGACTTATCATAAAGATGATATTTTTGGAACAATCACACATACTGGATGTGTCGAAGTGAATGTTCCAAAAACATCATGTTGGGTATCATTTGAATTTTAACGATTCTGCTTCCGATCGATTCCTAATCTTGATTCCAATAGGCAGCCTTAACAGGGGCATTTTCCTTGCCCTAGTCACTTTTTACTTGCTTGCATGATCTTATCCTCTGTGGGTTCATGGGATGCTGCAGCATCTCAGGCCACAGGCGGGGAATACCCCAGACAGATGGCCAGTCCGTCACACACACACACACACACACACATTAGCACAATTTAGTTTCTCCAATTCAAGACATGCTGCATGTGTTTGAGGAAGCTCCTGGCTCAGCTGGGACTTGAACGGCGGGGGGTTTCTTGCTGTGAGGCAACATTGCTATCCACTGAGCCACCATGACGGCCCTTATTCAAGAAGATTTTTTACCAAATTGATTTTTCCAAATTTAACAGAGCATGTTTTCAAGTAAAGTCTAAACACAAGTCTTGATGGCTTTAATTAGAATTTCTCAACTAAAGTTTACATTAGAATACTCAGTTACTGCAAAGTAATGCTTATAAAATGCTTTACTTTAATACTAATATCTGTATATATTTTTTAGTAATGTTTACTATAAGTATTTGGTAACACTTTACAATAAGGTTCAATTTGTTATCAAAACACTTATAAATCATTATACTACGGGGCTGTTGAATGCTTCAATCTGATTGGTTGATGAACGTTCTAAGGTGTGCAATTATTTTCAGGGAAGCGCACGGCTAAAGTAGTTCCAGCAGGTCTTGACCGCATTACATTGCATATCACTCCACGTAGTCAACTGTAATAACGGAAAATAGGATACAATACCAATATAGCACACAGACATAACAAGAACAAAATCACAGACAATTTCAATTTTCTGAAAGTAAATTTTAAGATTTTTGGTGAACATGAAGTTTTTACAACAGGGTGAAAGCAGTATAGTCCAGATGAAAAAATAAATAAAAGGAAGCGGACATCATAGCAGGAGACGACAACAAAAGACAAAACAATCAGCGAAGAACAGCTGGACAGACTCGAGGGCGAAAAACATGAATAAAACACCAAAAAAACTATATCTTGGGCTGTCAATGATTTTAACGACTGGCTTAAGGCCAAAAATATTTCTGTGGACAAAGTAGAGAGACGCTTTAAATACTGCGGGTCCGAAACACATCCGGCACAGAATATTCAGTGTCAAGTTTCCTCTCCCTAAGAGCTGGACTGAATCGCCATATATCCAAATACAACATCACTGGGCAATCGGAATTCAAGTCATCCAACGTCGTATTCAGGGCCGTCCTCAAAAGTTCTCGCAAGGCTGGGAAAGACTCCAGTTCTCATCATCCTCCCATTTCGACCGCTGAAATAGAGCGCATTCGTAACTGTCCGTATCTGTCACCAGACACAGCAGCCTGGCAGGTTCACAAGGTCTGGTTTGACATTCAGCTGAACCTGGCAAGGAGGGAGCGTGAAGAACATCGTGAGTTAAGAAAGCATTAATTCGACGAAAATGGTGATGAATATATTTTCTTGTCTTATAATGCAGAAACAAACTAGAATGTACATTTCCTGAAGAAAATGTGAGTGGTGCTTGCAGTGGCAAAACTCGGCACTCAGTTGCTAGGGTGTTTCTAGGCGGTTGCTATGGTGTTCTGGGTGGTTGCTAGGTGGTTGCTAGGCTATCCTGGGTGGTTGCTAGGGTGTTGCTATGCGGTTGCTAGAGTACTTGGGGTGGTTGCTAAGGTGTTGCTATGTGGTTGCTAAGGTATTCTGGATGGTTACTGGGGTGTTGCTAGGCGGTTGCTAAGGTGTTCTGGGGTGGTTGCTAGGGTGTTGCTATGGTAACCTAGGTGGTTGCTAGGTGGCTGATAAGATGTTCTGGGTGGTTGCTAGGTGGTTGTTAAGGTGTTCTGGGTGGTTGCTATGGCATTGCTAGGTGGTTGCTAAGGTATTACTAGTTGTTGCTATGTAGTTGCGTTGCTAGGTGGTTGCTGAGGTGTTCTGGGGTGGTTGTTATGGTAACCTGGGTGGTTGCTAAGGTGTTCTGGGGTGGTTGCTGGGTGGTTGCTATGGTAACCTGGGTGATTGCTAAGTGGTTGCTAGGGTATCCTGGGTGGTTGCTAGGATATTTGGGGTGGTTGCTAGGTTGTTGCTATGTGGTTGCTTTGCCAATCTGGGTGGTTGCTACAGCATTGCTAGGCGGTTTCTGAGGTGTGGTGAGTGGTTGCTAGGCAGTTGCTATGGTATTCTGGGTGGTTGATAGGCCGTTGCTAGGCAGTTGCTATGCTATTCTGGGTGGTTGATAGGCCATTGCTAGGGTGTTCTGGGTGGTTGCTAGGTGGTTGCTAGGTGGCTGGTAGTTGTCACAGATGGTTACTATGGAGTTTTTATAGAGTTCTTAACATGTTCTTAGTGCGTGGCTTGATAGCTTTATGATGGTCCTGAGGGACTGATTGGTTGCCTCAGTAAAATGAGCCCGCCCCCTTGTCTCTATGACAATGTGGTGCAAAGTTATGTTCCATACAAAATCCCTATGCAAGTTACCATGGTAGGAAAAACACATATGTGTTTCATGGGCCATCCCTCACCATAGTATGTCTATGGGGAATTTTGGGCAGCTTCTCAACTTGTACCCCATTGCGAGGTATGTTATTAAAGAGCCTGCCAGCCTCATCAAATGTGGTAACCCACGTTTCTACAAAATCCTTGCTCAGAGCTATGGCTCGTCAAATTTTGATGGAACTTTAAATCTATGGGATTTTTCGCCTAATTTTTCGCCTGCTGGAAGAACATCATACACCTGATCGCTTAGAAAAGATATAGCACACCTCTCCTCAATAAGCCGCAGGATTTGATGCCTCATTCATGGGTCTATGACAAACGGTGCGGGAGGAGTAGCACGCCAAACTTTTGTGTGGAAGAAGAATAATAAGTATGCAAGAGAACAATAGTGATGCTTTGCCTTTGGCAAGCACCACTAAAAACCACAAAAAGCTCACTGATCCCAACAAAGACTGCTACCGAGGATTCATGTTTACCAATCCAGGTGACCCCCTTTGCCCAGTTAAAAGTTTTCCAAAGTACATCACCAAATGCCCACCTGATGCCACATCCTTCTATCTTCATCCACTGAAAGCCCCACAGGAGGAGCTTGACAGGAGAGAAAACATCTCGGAAACATGCTTCCGCGCATCAGTGAGGCAGTCGGGTTATCCAAAAGATACACCAACTATTCCACCGCAGTTCAAATGCTGTCAGAGGCAGGGCTGGAGAGCAGGCAGATCTCTGTCACAGGGCACAAGTGTGAAACAAGAGGAGCTACTGCGTACAAAAGAAAGAAAGAAATGCAGCTTGATCCTCTCAGGAAACAAAAGTCCAAACACCACAGAAAATCAAGCCAAGGATCACCAGGAAAAAACAAACTCTGCTAACATGCAACCCCCTGTGCTTGATTTACCGTTTTCAATGTCTAACTTTACAATCAATGGAAACATGCAGTTGAATTTCAATAAATAAAGCATATAAGCCTAGATAATGAATAGAAAATCAAACAGAATGTATAAATATATTAATAGACCTGTTTATCGTTATTATTGCAGATAATACAACAAAAAAATATTGATAGGCCTACTTGTTGAAAGGGCTTTGTTTCATTTATTAGACTGCTGGAAATAGGCTAATAGAAAAATAGAATGAACGAACAAACGAATGAATCGATAAATATATAAATAATATTGACACACATGCTTTTCTGTCTCGTTACTGCAATCTCTCTCTCTCTCTCTCTCTCTCTCTCTGTCCCTCCAATAACTGCATTAATCTGCTATCAACGGAGGCTTGGGTTTAGATGTGTAAGAAATGAGTCCTACACACCAGAACATTTTAAGGACAAAAACCTGAAATATGTCTTGAAATACATCATCTGAACAATGTTTTGAGGTGTGGTAACCGTAGCATAAGCGGAATAACTGACTCCGGGCACAATCTGAACATCAGCCAATAACATTGACAGACATTTTACATAAATATATATTTTTTATTCAGTTTCTTAATTGTAAATATATTATAAATATTAACAGATAAAACAAATAAGACAAGTATAAAACATAAGACCTATCTTCTGTCCACAATTCTCTTTTAGCCTTCATGAGCAAAAGAACAGAGTTAGACTAGAATGTACATTTCCTGAAGAAAATGTGAGTGGTGCTTGCAGTGGCAAAACTCAGCACGGTTGCTAGGGTGTTTCTAGTGGGTTGTTAAGGTGTTCTGGGTGGTTGTTAGGTGGTTGCTAGGGTATTCTGGGTGGTTGCTATGGTGTTGCTAGGTGGTTGCTAAGGTGTTTTGGGTGGTTGCTATGGTGTTGCCATGCGGTTGCTAGGGTGTTCTAGGCGGTTGCTAGGCGGTTGCTAAGGTATTCAGGGTGGTTGCTATGGTGTTGCTAGGCAGTTGCTAGGGTGTTCTGGGCGGTTGCTAAGGTATTCTGGGTGGTTGCTAGGGCGTTGCTAGGGTGTTCTGGGCGGTTGCTAAGGTACTCAGGGTGGTTGCTATGGTGTTGCTAGTTGGTTGCTAGGGTATTGTGGGTGGTTGCTAGGGCGTTGCTAGGCGGTTGCTAAGGTATTGTGGGTGGTTGCTAGGGCATTGCTAGGGTGTTCTGGACGGTTGCTAGGCGGTTGCTAAGGTATTCAGGGTGGTTGCTATGGTGTTGCTAGGCAGTTGCTAGGGTATTCTGGGTGGTTGCTAGGCGGTTGCTAAGGTATTCTGTGTGGTTGCTATGGTGTTGCTAGGCAGTTGGTAGTTGTCACAGATGGTTACTATGGAGTTTTTATACAGTTCTTAGCATGTTCTTAGCCTGATTTAGCACTTAGCTAATCACTATTAGCATGTAGCTATTCACTGCTAGCATGTGTAGCATGTTGGAAGTGCTGTTTGCTAGCATGAGTCAAAAGACCCAACCCCCACGTCTCTATGGTGTTCTGATGCAGAGATATAGGTCTTGCTAAACGGTTGCTAGGGTACTCTGTTTAGTTGGCAGCTGTCAGTGATGATACTCCAAAGGCTGCTTGCTAGAATGAATGATATAAACCAACCCCCATGTCTTTATGACATTCAGATTAAAAGATATGCCTCTTTGGATTTGGGTTGCTAGGGTGCTTGATAATGGTTGCTAGGGCGTGGCTAGGAAGTGTTGAAGGTGATTTGTGATTGGCTGTTGATGCCCTGAGTCAAACAAACCCACCCTCATGTTTCTATGACACTTCTATCCAAAGATATCCCTTTGATCTCTTTCAATGGAAGTCTATGGAACTTGTTGCTAGGGAGCTCTAAATGGTTGCTAGGGCTTGGCTTGATAGCTTGACGATGATCCTGGGATAGTGATTGGTTGCCTGAGTAAATTGAGCCCACCCCCTTGTCTCTATGACACTGTGATCCAGAGATATGTTCAATACAAAATCCCTATGCAAGTTACCATAGTAGGAAAAACGTGTGCGTTTCATGGGCCGTCCCTCACCATAGTGTGTCTATGGGGCAACTTTGGGCACATCCTGTACCCCAGGGGTAAAACTTGTACCCCATTGCGAGGTATGTTCCGACAGAGCCTGCCAGCCTCTTCAAATGTGGTAACCCACATATTTCTACGAAATCCTCACTCAGAGCTATGAGTCGTCAAAGATTGTCTCATTGCAAAGTCTATGGGACTTTTTCAGCAACTTTTTCGCCCACCGGGTGAACATCGTACACCTGATTGCTTAGAAAAGATATAGCACACCATTTCTTTTAGCCACTATACTCCGAAAAACTGGAATTGTCTACCAAATGAAGTGAGACAGGCTACTAGCATTCATATTTTAATAAGGCAGGTTAAGACATCTTTTTTAAAGTTGCTTATGTATATTGATATTGTGTGATATTGTGGAGGAAAAACTTCCATTGACAGGCCTATCTGTACTTTTTTGCTCTGTTAAGAAAAGTGGTATTAATTGAAAACCATTACATTGTGTCAGGAGCGCTTGACGAACTCACAGCCTCAAAAGGACGGCTAAATTGAATCCTCCGGAGAGTTTTGCATTTGTGCATCATCCAAATGAGTAGGCTGACTCTGCAGTGTTTCCAGCACTTCTCGAGTGCAATAAAACCAGAGGAAATGACCTTATTGTGCCCACCCAAATCAAAGTTTGTTTTCAAAGTAGAGATATCTGAATAATCTGCCGAAAAGTTCAAATTAATCTCTAATCTAAACTCTGATATAATGTGAATTGATGTAAGTAACTGAAGATTCCACATTTTCCACATAACTCCAGATAAAAAGTCAAACATGCATTTTCGTTGAAACATCATTTTTCTTATGCTTTCTGTCTTGTTGTATTTCAGATTAAAAGCACAGTGGGTTTATATCATATGCAGGTTTAAAGGGTGATGTGATGATGGTGAGGTCGGCCTGGTTCAGGGTTAATATCTGATCTAAAGTGTTTGAATATGTGAGGAGGTAGTGCCTATTTTTTTAATTTCCAGCTGAATTTCAGTTAAAGGTGAACGCACAGGCATATGCAGTGCAGAGACGCCCTATAGTCTGGTGCACACCAATCATACCAGAGCCAAAACTCTGCAGATCTGAAGAAGTTAAACGTCTTTCATTTGGCATCACATGTGCCCCAGAGATATTGCAGCAGATGATGATGAACTCTAAAAGGGCTTGATGGCGTACGGAGGACGTGTGGTGAATGGAAACACCTTAGAACAGTATGACCAGACCTTATTCTGAAAACATCAAAGTAAATTATGAGCTTTCACCGCGAAACAGTGTTCAGGAGACTAAAGCCCTATTCGGACGGTAATTATTTCTCGTGGGGTCATAAGGTATTTTCATCATTGACGGGCTAGTCTGTGATTTTATTGCCGTCCGAATCCAGAATGTCAGTGTTTTTCTCCCACCACCCGCGTAAAAATTCCCGGCCTAACGTCGTGTGGTAATTTAATTGCCGTCCGAATCCACATCTCTGAGTTTTCAAGACTGCGGAGCACCGTACGGTTGCGCTTCGCTGTAATTTGGATGCATTTTAAAGATCTAGACTTTTATTACTGAAATGCTGGCAAGTATTTACAAGAGCAATATATTTCATCACCGCTCAAAAAATAAAAAGAAAAGCACGTAAACATTTGAAATGGGCAGCAATCATATATGTTAAAATAACCAAGCAGCATTATGTTTACCTCATGTGAATAAGAGGCTGTATTCACTTATTTCTTATTTCCATGTGGAATAAAATGACATCCTTTATTTTGAGATTAAATACAAGACAGAAAACCATTTTAACTATAATGTGCGTCTACACTCACCTAAAGGATTATTAGGAACACCTGTTCAATTTCTCATTAATGCAATTATCTAATCAACCAATCACATGGCAGTTGCTTCAATGCATTTAGGGGTGTGGTCCTGGTCAAGACAATCTCCTGAACTCCAAACTGAATGTCAGAATGGGAAAGAAAGGTGATTTAAGCAATTTTGAGCGTGGCATGGTTGTTGGTGCCAGACGGGCCGGTCTGAGTATTTCACAATCTGCTCAGTTACTGGGATTTTCACGCACAACCACTTCTAGAGTTTACAAAGAATGGTGTGAAAAGGGAAAAACATCCAGTATGCGGCAGTCCTGTGGGCGAAAATGCCTTGTTGATGCTAGAGGTCAGAGGAGAATGGGCCGACTGATTCAAGCTGATAGAAGAGCAACTTTGACTGAAATAACCACTCGTTACAACCGAGGTATGCAGCAAAGCATTTGTGAAGCCACAACACGCACAACCTTGAGGCGGATGGGCTACAACAGCAGAAGACCCCACCGGGTACCACTCATCTCCACTACAAATAGGAAAAAGAGGCTACAATTTGCACGAGCTCACCAAAATTGGACAGTTGAAGACTGGAAAAATGTTGCCTGGTCTGATGAGTCTCGATTTCTGTTGAGACATTCAGATGGTAGAGTCAGAATTTGGCGTAAACAGAATGAGAACATGGATCCATCATGCCTTGTTACCACTGTGCAGGCTGGTGGTGGTGGTGTAATGGTGTGGGGGATGTTTTCTTGGCACACTTTAGGCCCCTTAGTGCCAATTGGGCATCGTTTAAATGCCACGGCCTACCTGAGCATTGTTTCTGACCATGTCCATCCCTTTATGACCACCATGTACCCATCCTCTGATGGCTACTTCCAGCAGGATAATGCACCATGTCACAAAGCTCGAATCATTTCAAATTGGTTTCTTGAACATGACAATGAGTTCACTGTACTAAAATGGCCCCCACAGTAACCAGATCTCAACCCAATAGAGCATCTTTGGGATGTGGTGGAACGGGAGCTTCGTGCCCTGGATGTGCATCCCACAAATCTCCATCAACTGCAAGATGCTATCCTATCAATATGGGCCAACATTTCTAAAGAATGCTTTCAGCACCTTGTTGAATCAATGCCACGTAGAATTAAGGCAGTTCTGAAGGCGAAAGGGGGTCAAACACAGAATTAGTATGGTGTTCCTAATAATCCTTTAGGTGAGTGTATATATCTTCCTATTTTTAAACAGATTTAAATAATTAAATAATAATTAGGATATTATTTTCCTATTATTTAATTAAATATGCATTTATTCTTATTATACCAAGCATATGACATTTTATTTACAGCAGACAATCATGTTATTGACCACGTGAGCCGGTTCCCAGGTGCGCAGGATCACAAAACTCGCTCCTCCACCGTGAATAAATCACCATCCGAACGCACGAGTTTGATCACTGAGGTGGCATGCACATTTATTTTTACGGACTTCCACGTGAGAAACAATTACCATCCGAATAGGGCTTAAGTGTGTATTTAGAAAGTATCTGAGCAAGCATGTACATTCCCAATCTGAGGTTGATAACTGTGTGGACATGTGCTGAAAAAAATTCAAACCTGAAGAACTGGCTCTCTTGCAAGCAGGGCCTAAAATGAACACTCGGCGAGTAAAAATCGGCATTGGCGAGTATATGAAACGGTGTCACTCGCCTGTTGGCTGGTAACATTTTTATGAATTCTAACAATGCATGAACATGAACAAATGTGAACGACGCACGGGATAGTTGACGGACCAGCTCTGCATCGTCAAGTTTAAGCCTTGACAATTTAAATATTCAAGCGCAAGAAGATGCGAAAGGGAGCTCATTTTGTTATTCGCGTGCTGTGTGGGAAGTTTTGTGTGCGCACATCAAAAGCGCGCGCCCAGAAAGCCACATCTCAGACAGCGCACAAATACTAAACTGAGTTCTCTTTCACGTCTTCTTGCACTTGAGTGGACAAATTCACACAAAATGATGTCAAAAAAACAGCGAGTATCCTAGTAAACACAGTCGGTTATGTCTTAAGTGAACGTGAACAGTTTAGAAAGTGAATGCATGTGTACAGTATCAGTATATTAGATCCGTGCATTCTCTCTTAAAGTGACAGGCGCCTAATATTCCTGCTGCTGACTGTGTTTTTAATGTTAATCAAACAACAAAAGACAAAGAGAAAAATGACTCCCTGTTCTTGACTGATATAAGGATTTTTAATTAATACAGTAAAGACTATGCAATGTTATTTTACTTTTGCTTACTTTATTAAATTTCTGTACCTGAAAACTACTGTCAGATCTACCTGAAAAAAGTTTATTTCATTTGTATCTTTGTTATATTGTATTTATTTGTGCTTTTGCTTGTAATTTGATTATTTGTTCTTATTTTATTCCTAACTGTTTGCTTGTCTTTAATAATGTTTTAAATGTATATTAGTTAGGCTAGTAGTTTTAGCTTTGGTATCAAAATTGGAATAGTGAATTGTGAATTTTCACTGGCATCTAAAATGTTGATGTCATTACTGTTTCATGGCCGGTAAAAGATATTTATGGCCGTAACATTTTCTGAAGTCACCGGCCATTGCCAGGTGTGGCAAAAAATTTGTTTTAGGCCCTGTTTGCAAAATTTAAATTGAACTGGCCACACCTCAAAGGAAGTTGAATTGGAAGTTGACTTGATATATGACAGGAAACGGCTCAGTATAAGCCTCACAGGAAGACAGTTCTCGGTTCTCGGTCCCTGCTGAACCAAGATGTGTTTTTCCTGTGATGGACTGGCCATCCGTTCAGAGTGTTACAGCATTCAACTGGGTGGTCTACGTACAGTAGGGCTTGGAAAATGGATGGATACCAAGAGGCTTTTCTGTGTGCATGTTCTCCCTGTGTTGGCACAGGTTTCCTTGTTTGCTCCGATTTCCCTCACAATCTAAATACATGCAGCATAGGTGAATTGGAAAAACAAAATATTCTGCTTGTGTTTGTCCTGGGATGAACTGGCCATCCGTCCAGAGTGTTTTGCATCATTCTACTAGGTGTCCTATAGGACACACGGTTTGGAAAATGGATGGATAGATGACAGAAAGCTGGATTTACTGCTTGTAATTTAAAGAAAATGCATTCAGGGAAATGAACTATTCTTCTACTCTTGTCCACAAAACTTAATTTACTAATTAAATATGATATAATCTTTCAGTCTGCAAAGCCAACCGTTAAACTACAGTAGGCAAATCCAAGGATTAAAGGTGCACTATGTAACATTTTTTCAGTAAAATATCCAAAAACCACTAGGCCAGTGTTGTATATTTTGTTCAGTTGAGTGCTTACAATATCCCAAATGTTTCCAACTATTTGTAAATCGTGAGAAAATTGCTATTTTAACCAAGGAACCGGGACGTGTGAGGGAGTCGCCTGTCAATTGCGTCATATCTGCGTTACCCTCGGTTTCCGGTTTTATTTTGCAGAAATGCTTTACTGCAGTGTGAAACAAGTGTCATAGCAGCCGCCGAGCAAATGCACAGAGTAACGTCATCACATCATTTTCAACACACTCAAATGTATCTAATATGATAAACAGAGCTGCGTTACCTCATACTCATGACCGGAAAAGCGGAAATGGCGCCGGCGACTGTGGCATAATAAAAGTCCCGCTGCTCGCGAGGCGTGTGTTGCGTTCATCTTATTAACAATCGCTCCAGTGGCCTTGCTCAGCTCCCACAACACTCGGTCCCGCTCTGCTTCATACTACAGTAACGTTAATAATGCCCGAGTCCTATCCCGATTCTTTTCCACCGGCTGTGAGGTGAAGACCACATGTCCCAAGATTCTGCGCTCAAACTTGGCGTCATTAAGCTACGCCTTTGTTTTGAATAGGCGACCTCTAGCGGACGGAAAAGTTACATAGTGCACCTTTAAATTTTGGGCCAAACCAAAAATGATCCAACACAGAAAACATTTGTGTCTGGTATTATCCCCTGGTTTCACAGACAAGACTTAAGCTAGTCCCAGACTAAAATGCATGTTTGAGCTGTTTTAACTGAAAGCAACGTGCACTGATATATCATAAAATATGTCAGTGCCATTGTTTTGTCTCAAGATGCACACCAGTAATGCATGTTTATAAAAACTACTTAAATGTCCTAATTGAACTAAGGCCTAATCCTGGCTTAATCTAAACCCTGCCTGTGAAACCAGGCCTGTATGTTGTATTCAGAAGATTTTAGATGATATTTTTGACATTAATAATAGAAAAATATGAAAGCTGTAATTATGAGAGCCTCTATGTGACACAGGTTGCTGTGTAGTGGAAGAATCCAACAGGAAATCAAGGAAATATCATTAACAGAACAAGGAACAGATGTGAACTAATCAGGAACCATGGCAACTAATGAATGATTGAGAACAGGCTAAATGAAACAGAACATGACTGTGACACTGTAAGGGTTGCTGGTAACTCGGATTGTTCAAAAGAATGATTAAACATGCTAAAGAAACAGTGAGGCCATTTGTGAGGAAAAAGTTTTGTAGAACTCGACACAGAAACCATATGGCCCTGGGGCCTTATTATTCTCCATATAGTTTAATTGATTCCTCTAGTTTCTGAGATTGTTGAGATTTTTCTAGGTTCCTTCTTTCGTCATCCTTAATGCTTGGGATATTCAGCAAAACTTTCAACATAGGGTAATCCCCTTGAGGGGATTCTAATGTGTATAAATCTGACTAGTACTTTTCAAAAGTATAGATAATTTCATGGGGATCCACTGTTATCTCTTAAGTTATTTTCCTTACATTGGGTATATGCTGAGATGCCGCTTTTGAGCTACACCAGGGGTGTCCAAACCTGTTCCCGGATGGCCACTGTCCTGTAGATTTTAAACACCGGGGGGGGGGGGTATTCCAGAAAGCAGGTTATGTGACATACCTGGGTATGTTTAAGGGTAAGTAAGTGAATAACCTCAACTTTGAGTTCCAAAAACGGAGGAACTTTCAGGGTATGTAAGTAGCCATAGCAACTCACTCTCTGAACATAACCTGCTCCGGAGCAGCTCATGATCCAGGGTTAGTTCGCTTAAGAGGTATTCAGATGTGTGCAATATAGTTATTAATATAACCAAATTTGTTTCAGTTATATAATATACAATATTATATATTAATAATAAAACTTATAACATGTTTAAATGTTAATTCAATTCAAATATATTTATTATTTATTTTATTGTCATTTCACACATGGATCTGCATTCAATGAATTAGCATCAAACAAACAATATAATCCTAATTCTCAGTGAATAAAGATTACTTATTAAACGAAGACATTGAAAAAAATATTGCATAACCACCAAATAGGTGGCGATGTGCACTGGGTAAGTTATGTAAATCGACATTAAACAAAAGGAGGAAGTAGAATGTCGCGCTTTTTCTTAGCGTCTGTTTCCATGGTGAATCATCGATTCGTCCCTCTGTTGAGAATGTCTTGTGTGTTAACCGGGAACATACTCTGGGTTGTCTGAACTTACTCCCGGACTCGTTTTTGGAACCAGCAAACCTTGAGTAAGCAAGGTTTGGGTTAATCAACCGAGAGTTCAAGGTATATGTAACGGTAAGTTAACCTTGCTTTCTGTAATACCCCCCAGAACCAGCTAATCAAGGTGTTACTAGGATTACTAGAATGGCTGGATGAGGCAAGTTGGAGCAAAACTCTGCAGGACAGTGGCCCTCTAGGACCCCTGAACTATACAAGCATTTTAAATACGGTATGGGTGAGTTGGGGTGAATCCTCATTGACCACCTTTGTTCGTCTAGAACCTAGAAACGGCCCTGCGTCTTATGTATTGTTTTAAGTATTTGTATTGTTGTTGTCATTTAGGCCACGTTTCCACCAAAGCCAGCTGAAAATGCCTAGCTGTGGCTCCTTGAGAGTGTTTTGAGACGCTTTGCTTGCATGATACGGAATATCCGCGGAAGTGTTACTAGTGTCTAATTTCACAGATAGTTGGTTTCTGTACGGTTTCTATATAAAAATGTCGATACAATGTAAAGTATTTGCTCTGGCTCTTGTTTTAAAAATGTTGTTCCGTTATTATGCTTGTAGTTGTCATCCGTTGGCGTTGTACAAGCAGAATGTGGTGATTGGGCGGTGTTGTATTTGTCCCGCCCCTCCTCCACTGTGATTGGACGGCTGGGTAAAAAGTGACAGTGATGAGCGCAGTTTTTACTCAAAGTTGAACATTGTTCAACTCTCGGCGACCGGTAAAAAACGCAGAGCGCTCAGCGTGAAATAGACGTTACGCTCGCATGAAAGGATTGAGTTGACCTCATGTAAGTGTTGGACAGCAAACATTTTACACACTGTGGAATGGTGGGATTTAAAGCTTGGAAGTGGCTTTAAATCAACTTCCTTCTGGAGGGGCTCAGATGGCTTTTTTCATCTTTGGCATGATCATCTTGGTGATGAACATGAGTTTTGTGTTTTGACTTTTATGTTTAAGTTTTTTTGGCTTTGTTCCTTGTCCATGTGCTATTGCTTTGTAAATGGACTTTTAGTTTGTAATGTTGTTCTGTTCCTGTTTCCTGTAACCCTTTGTGATTCCCTGATTGTTCGCACCTGTGTTTTGTTACCCTGATTAGTCCCTGTGTATTTAATGCTGCGTTCAAGATGAGGTCGAAATGGGAATTTCCTAAATACTTGAAATGTCCCACTTCTAACCTCAGTGAGTTCCAGTCAATCACACATCACGTTCACATGTTGATCACATGATGTCGGTATAACACAATAAGAGCATTTTGTGTTTTTTTTTTTTGTGTGTGAAATTATGGGAAAGCTGATGAAAAGTAAAAATTAAGGTATCATTATATAAACTTAAAGTCTTAGGGCCAGATTTACTAAAAGCTTGCTCCAGCGCAAACGCTCTTTTGGCGTTAAAAACTACTGTCAGGATTTACTAAAGACACGCAGTGATAAATTAGCTCTGAAAAGGCGTGGACAGGGTTATTTTTGCAGCTTGACCATATGCATTTGTAGGAGTTTCCCTTTCAGACGCAGTATTTATGGGAGGAGAGTATTTAAATGAATCATGCAAGGTGATTTACTAAGGTTTGCGCTCGTCAATTTACTAGTGTTTGCGCCATTATTTACCGCCCAAAAAAAGCATGTCTTAAATTTGTGCTGCTCTTGGTAGATTGTGTTGGTCATTATGGAAATGATCCGGCTGTGTCTGTGTTCTTTAATTTGTGTGTCGTCAGAAGATCACGCGCAGAACTGTCCACTCCCATCGGCGCTTTTGTGGAGTTGCACTATCACGCTAATTTGCCCCGTTTAGTAAATCTGGCTCTTAGGTTGTTAAAGATGCCGCCATCTTGAAAGTGGCATCAAATGGCAGGACTTGTTAAGGTCCGGGTTGATTGATCTGCCCCAAATACACAGTTCAAACGGCGTGCCACACATTATTTTCAAGTAGGAGGTGGGAAAAATCTGAATTCCGAGTCTGGAATGCAAAATAAGCCCTTGTGTTTCCATTGTTCAGAGTCAAGTCCTTACATGGATGCATTGGCGGTGTGCTCAGTTCTGGTTCCTTTTTTTTTGCATGTTCTTTTGTTATTATTAAATTTATTAAATTATTAATTTGGGTCCTGCTCTACCTTGAGTTCACCCCAGCCTTACAGATGTACTTCAATGCTTATGTCCAAAACAGACCACTTTATAGAGTTTTATAAGAAGTGTGACGTGTTCTTTAATATAAATGATAACTTTCATATAAAATGAAGTAACTTCATTTTCATGGGGTGTACTATTTTTTTTTTTTTTTCACAGCATGGTAAAAAAAAAAGCTATACTTTCCACTTTGAATGTTCAAAACTAGTATGAGTCATGCTTTTCTTTTAATATATGTGAAAAATTTCTTTGTATATATATTTTAGATCACCAGAAGCTGGACAGGGAGGCTAGGATCTGCAGACTGCTGAAGCACTCCAATATTGGTAAGTTATCAAGCTATCCAAATGAGATCATAACATAAACTTGTTTTAATATAAAGCCAATATAACTGCAGTTAATGAACCAAGCAAGCAAAAGGATTCTAAGACTAACCTCATTATTTTAGGCCAAGCTATTTAGACGTTATAAGCCATTTTTCAGGTACTCTCTGGGTATAACCATGTTTCAATATGTCAAAGCCGTGCCAAATATAGCTTCACATTCTGATTGGTGTGCTCACCATCTAATTATTGATGCATGTTTGGTAGGCCTATCAAAACGTTTTTAATAGCTTTTTTTGCCTGCTTGGTCTAAACATGTTTTGGTGATAATCTGAGGAATTCTCTTGGAGAAGTACACAAAAAAAAAACAGATGTAAATTGACAATTTATTTTCTGAGGAAACTTCGTACTTTTAATATGGATGTTTCTTTGATGAACATTTTTTACATCTGTTTTATTGAATCTGTCTTAAGTTTTTCCATTATTTGTTGGTATGGCATGGTATGGTATCTTAATGTAAAGAATATGAGTAAGTTGAGTAGTATAGTTAAAATATGCAGCAAGATAGTGGGGACCAACTTAAGGACAATCACACAAATTTATGAACATAGGAAGGGCCAGTTAGTCCTTTCCGATGTCACCCACACCCACTATGTACTGAATTTCAACTGCTTCCCTCAGGTCGGAGATTTAAACTCCCTTTTTGCAAATCAAATTGCTATAAGAATTCCTTTATACCTGCTGCAATCATATTTTTAAATTACTTATTATAAAATGTGTGTTTATTTGGTGTGTGTTGCATTGCTGTATGTGTATACTGCTGTCTACATAAATAATTGCCTTCAAGGACAATAAAGTCAAGTTTTTAATTACGGCTGGAGGATCTGAGACAGCTTTTTATCATTTGTAATGCAGAGGTAGGGGGAGAATAATAATAACTAGCTACATTTTGTAGACCAAAAGGGAAATATGTATAATTAATTCTGATCAATAAAAGCATTTGGATCGAGCAACTGATTTGGGATGTCTCAGATGTCTGACTAACAGAGAATGTCTATAGACTATAATAGGACATTACTCTCTTGGCCATAGACAATAATGTGCTAATACAGATCTAACAGTTTCAAAGAGCACATACTGTACTGTAGCGGTGATCGGCATGATTAGGGACTCAAGGGTTCAAGCTGAAGCAGAGTGAATCAGAGTGAATCAAAAGTATGAAGTTATGGCAGTATTGAAGGAGACATCAGTTTCTTAGTTCTAACGCATCTTTGTGAAAAGGGGATACTTAATGTATCGATTAATAAGACAGAGTCTAATACGTGCACATCTTGCCTGTTTGAAAGAGAGTCCTGATGCAATTCGTTGAGGCTGCAGTTCATCTTTGCTGAAGTTGTGTTGATGAGAGAGAACCAGATTGATGCAAAAGGTCTTCGGTGAATGGAAAGGCAAAGCCGCAGCCTGGCACAGACTTAGGGGTCCTTCGAAGACTTCTAGCTCAGCATCCCAATGTTTATGTCAGAATTTCTAATTCTTCCTTCTCCCAATGTATTCTTAACCAGTGATCTTTTAAAATGTGTGGATGTCATCTTCAGGAGTTGAGTGAGCCAGTAAAGGTGATGATACACGGAGCAATGTTGCTGGGCAATGTTGCCGTCAACGGGCAACCAGGTGAGACACAGGGCCCATGACCGATCTAAAGTATCCAGAAAGAAATTTGTTGCCCATTCTCAATGGGAAAGTGTCCAAGCAACATCGTTCGGCAACATTGCTCAAAAAGTTGCCCCGTGTATCAACACCTTAAGGAGTATTTCAGAGGGAAAGTTTACTATCCTTTAGCCGCGTTTCCACCGCTGGAACTTTCCCCAGGAACTAGGGACTTTGGGGTGGTACTCGGTGTGTTTCGACCGCAGGAACCGGGGTCTAAATAAAGTTCTGGGTAAAAAATTTCCCCCTCAAAACGGCCCTGCTCGTGAGGTAGTACTTTTTCAAAGTTCAGGAACTTTCGGGGGTGGGACTTGGGTGCTGAACATGCTGATTGGTTGAGTTCACCCAGCATTTTATTTCAACCTAAAAGTCTGTTCCAGTGCGTGCAGTAAGAGCTGTTTGCTATTCGAATCAACAATGGAGTTTAAAAAATACGACCGATGGACCGACGACGAGGTTCAGGAAAGTTGCGTGCAGTCCCACGTCACCGGACTAATCTTCATGGTACTTTAGACCGCGATGGAAGCGCAGACAGCAGCAGGTCTGGGGGGAAAAAAGAGTTCCTGGGGAAAAAAGTTACTGGGACAAATTGTTCCGGGTAATTTCGGTGGAAACATTTCGGCTTTAGTCTTTAATCAGGGTGCATATCCTCCTGAGGATTTAATCAGGGTGCATATCCTCCTGAGGATTTAATCAGGGTGCATATCCTCCTGAGGATTTAATCAGGGTGCATATCCTCCTGAAAATCAGAAGAAAAAAAAAAGTTGTTTGAATTTAGTATTTTACATGTCATTACATTGTTTAGAGTAAGGCTGCACGATTATTCGCAATTAACCCGAAATCGCGCTTAAACCGATTTGGGTAATTATAAAAAGGCTGTGATTATTTTTTTTTTTATGCACAGCTTGTCAGGGCAGCACGGCTCTGTGATCAGTCGTAAATGCTGCTCCATCTGAAAGCACTGCGAGTTTGAGTAAAACATCATTCCAAACATGAGAAGCATTTATGAGCCTCTTGTCCAACAAAAGACAACATTTAATAACATTGTTTTTTACTCCAAACTCACTTCTTAACAACAGTTGAGCATCCTTCTGTGAGATGATGTGGCTTCTTACACAGAATAAGGCACACAATATATTATTTCATAGTATTCTATACAGTGATAAAGGTTCGATTAGCAGTGAACTATGAATATACTTTATTATGAAAATACCCGAGAAGGCTTGAAGAACTCAGATAAACCATATACTGTCGTAGTCGTGTGTTTATTAATCAATCAAATCATTTAAATCTTCTGTTTATTCAGCTACAGCGGTAGTATGATGCCCATAGGGATTTCCTGGAACGACGTGCGTTATCCTACTTCTGCAGGGCATATTTGTAGGAGCGTGTGGGAGCGCCCTCTGGCTTTCAGATGGAGCAGCATTTACTGCTGATCACAGAGCCGTGCTTCACTGATAAGCTGCGCATAAAGAAAAAATGGCAGCCTTTGCCAAATTGCGCACAATTTAATTCCGATTAATGTTCAGCCCTAGTTTAGAGCATGAGAAACAAATGAAAAATACATTTTTGAAAAAATATATTTTATTCATATACACTCACCTAAAGGATTATTAGGAACACCATACTAATACTGTGTTTGACCCCCTTTCGCCTTCAGAACTGCCTTAATTCTACGTGGCATTGATTCAACAAGGTGCTGAAAGCATTCTTTAGAAATGTTGGCCCATATTGATAGGATAGCATCTTGCAGTTGATGGAGATTTGTGGGATGCACATCCAGGGCACGAAGCTCCCGTTCCACCACATCCCAAAGATGCTCTATTGGGTTGAGATCTGGTGACTGTGGGGGCCATTTTAGTACAGTGAACTCATTGTCATGTTCAAGAAACCAATTTGAAATGATTCGAGCTTTGTGACATGGTGCATTATCCTGCTGGAAGTAGCCATCAGAGGATGGGTACATGGTGGTCATAAAGGGATGGACATGGTCAGAAACAATGCTCAGGTAGGCCGTGGCATTTAAACGATGCCCAATTGGCACTAAGGGGCCTAAAGTGTGCCAAGAAAACATCCCCCACACCATTACACCACCACCACCAGCCTGCACAGTGGTAACAAGGCATGATGGATCCATGTTCTCATTCTGTTTACGCCAAATTCTGACTCTACCATCTGAATGTCTCAACAGAAATCGAGACTCATCAGACCAGGCAACATTTTTCCAGTCTTCAACTGTCCAATTTTGGTGAGCTCGTGAGTGGTACCCGGTGGGGTCTTCTGCTGTTGTAGCCCATCCGCCTCAAGGTTGTGCGTGTTGTGGCTTCACAAATGCTTTGCTGCATACCTCGGTTGTAACGAGTGGTTATTTCAGTCAAAGTTGCTCTTCTATCAGCTTGAATCAGTCGGCCCATTCTTCTCTGACCTCTAGCATCAACAAGGCATTTTCGCCCACAGGACTGCCGCATACTGGATGTTTTTCCCTTTTCACACCATTCTTTGTAAACTCTAGAAATGGTTGTGCATGAAAATCCCAGTAACTGAGCAGATTGTGAAATACTCAGACCGGCCCGTCTGGCACCAACAACCATGCCACGCTCAAAATTGCTTAAATCACCTTTCTTTCCCATTCTGACATTCAGTTTGGAGTTCAGGAGATTGTCTTGACCAGGACCACACCCCTAAATGCATTGAAGCAACTGCCATGTGATTGGTTGATTAGATAATTGCATTAATGAGAAATTGAACAGGTGTTCCTAATAATCCTTTAGGTGAGTGTATGCTATGTCCTCTGTAGAGACACCAGGACTCAGTTAAAAAATATAAAAAGACATGTAATGACATGTATAGGCAAAAACGGTGGGATTTTTTTTTTTTTTCATTCATCAATCAATTTTTAGGTCTCAGGACTTTTTTAAACACACTTTGTATAAAGATGATCCTCAACTATGTTAAGATATAGTGGCATGAATTGATATACCATTTTGCTTCATGCAATATGTGGGTAAAATGGCCATAAATGGGTTTTCCCATTCAATACAATGTAGCCATACACTGAATCTAATTTGCATATTAATGTATTCTTGGGGCAACATGTAATAAAAAAGACACTTGTTGTGTCTGATAAAAATGCTGTTAGTCCTGGAGTCCTCTACATCAGGGGTTTTCAATCTTTTAGATGCCACAGACCCCCAAATATGATCATCCCTGTGTGAGGGACCCCATCCTAAAATTTATAAGGCATCTGTCTTTTTATAAACACTCAATTTATACACAACAAAATTCTATTATACATCTACAAACCCGATTCCAAAAAAGTTGGGACGCTGTACAAATTGTGAATAAAAAGGAATGCAATAATTTACAAATCTCATAAATTTATATTTTATTCACAATAGAATATAGATAACATATCAAATGTTGAAAGTGAGACATTTTGAAATGTCACGCCAAATATTGGCTCATTTTGGATTTCATGACAGCTACACATTCCAAAAAGTTGGGACAGGTAGCAATAAGAGGCCGGAAAAGTTAAATGTACATATAAGGAACAGCTGGAGGACCAATTTGCAACTTATTAGGTCAATTGGCAACATGATTGGGTATAAAAAGAGCCTCTCAGAGTGGCAGTGTCTCTCAGAAGTCAAGATGGGCAGAGGATCACCAATTCCCCCAATGCTGCGGCGAAAAATAGTGGAGCAATATCAGAAAGGAGTTTCTCAGAGAAAAATTGCAAAGAGTTTGAAGTTATCATCATCTACAGTGCATAATATCATCCAAAGATTCAGAGAATCTGGAACAATCTCTGTGCGTAAGGGTCAAGGCCGGAAAACCATACTGGATGCCCGTGATCTTCGGGCCCTTAGACGGCACTGCATCACATACAGGAATGCTACTGTAATGGAAATCACAACATGGGCTCAGGAATACTTCCAGAAAACATTGTCGGTGAACACAATCCACCGTGCCATTCGCCGTTGCCGGCTAAAACTCTATAGGTCAAAAAAGAAGCCATATCTAAACGTGATCCAGAAGCGCAGGCGTTTTCTCTGGGCCAAGGCTCTTTTAAAATGGACTGTGGCAAAGTGGAAAACTGTTCTGTGGTCAGACGAATCAAAATTTGAAGTTCTTTTTGGAAAACTGGGACGCCATGTCATCCGGACTAAAGAGGACAAGGACAACCCAAGTTGTCATCAGCGCTCAGTTCAGAAGCCTGCATCTCTGATGGTATGGGGTTGCATGAGTGCGTGTGGCATGGGCAGCTTACACACCTGGAAAGGCACCATCAATGCTGAAAGGTATATCCAAGTTCTAGAACAACATATGCTCCCATCCAGACGTCGTCTCTTTCAGGGAAGACCTTGCATTTTCCAACATGACAATGCCAGACCACATACTGCATCAATTACAACATCATGGCTGCGTAGAAGAAGGATCCGGGTACTGAAATGGCCAGCCTGCAGTCCAGATCTTTCACCCATAGAAAACATTTGGCGCATCATAAAGAGGAAGATGCGACAAAGAAGACCTAAGACAGTTGAGCAACTAGAAGCCTGTATTAGACAAGAATGGGACAACATTCCTATTCCTAAACTTGAGCAACTTGTCTCCTCAGTCCCCAGACGTTTGCAGACTGTTATAAAAAGAAGAGGGGATGCCACACAGTGGTAAACATGGCCTTGTACCAACTTTTTTGAGATGTGTTGTTGCCATGAAATTTAAAATCAACTTATTTTCCCCTTAAAATTATACATTTTCTCAGATTAAACATTTGATATGTCATCTATGTTGTATTCTGAATAAAATATTGAAATTTGAAACTTCCACATCATTGCATTCTGTTTTTATTCACAATTTGTACAGTGTCCCAACTTTTTTGGAATCGGGTTTGTAAATTTAGTTTTAGTTACATTATTATATATTTTGTTCTACTCAGTGTAGTAATGTATTATTATTTCTTGCTTATTTATTTAATTTTAATCTACATTTTTTTTTTTTTTATATTAATAACTTTATCTCATTTAATTCATTTAATAGATTAATAACTAAAACACATTTTTAATTTTGTATTTATTTAGATCTAATTTATTGCTTTAATTTATAATAATAATTTTTTTTTATAGACTTTTCCACGGACCCCCTGTCACTCTCTTGCGCCCCCCTGGGGGTCCCCGGACCCCAGTTTGAAAACCCCTGCTCTACATGTATGAAATCAATGCCCTGTTCTGTAACAAAGTCAGATTTTGATAAGAAAGCCCATAACATTTTCCTGAGATGTTGATTTATGACAAACAATTTGAAAATTTGTCAGATTTAAATAATTACAAAATATTATCATATTTCCATAAGAGTATAACAAAGTGGAAGCAATTGGGAACAACAGCAACTCAGCCATGAAGTGATAGGCCACGTAAAATCACAGAGCGGGGTCAGCGCATGCTGAGGCGCACAGTGCACAGAAGTCGCCAACTTTCTGCAGAGTCAATAGCTACAGATCATAGGCGGAGTTTGGGGGGGGGGCCGGGGCACTGCCCCCCCCCAGACCAGAGCCAATTATTTTGTCTGAGCTATGAATAAAAAAATTAAAAATATATATCATTCATATTTTCTCATTTTATTTGTATTATCGTATCCTTTTAGTGTAGAATGAGTAAAGTTGGTTGTTTTTAGGATGACAAATTTTTAAAAGTTAAATTTTTAGGCTGATTAATTTTTTAGGCTGCTCTGCCTCAGTGGTCTAACAGCGCTCGTCAGTGTCAAAAAGATCAATCAAATCAAAGAATGCGGGTCTTACTGTCACAACGCAATGAGAGTTTGTGGAAAGATGTAAGTAGATGCAAGTCTTAGACAACTGTTTTATGATAGAAATGTTCACCTACCAACAGTAATAGACTATCTAGTGATGCAAACTACTCTTTTTACTCTTTTTACTTTTTATGAAATTTCGCCGTTTTGAATTGAGAATGCGATCATGATTCATGTAATTCATAAATGAATGTGACGACGACGAGGCAAAAAAAGTTTGCATTTTCTACATATTAGACATACGAATAAGAGTGAATGTGCACATTTAAAAAAATATATTTGCAAATAGATTAAATTGATAACCTATTAGCCTACTACAATTAGACCTAGAACTTATTTTACCATTCTTATGTATTCCCTTAAATCCCTTTTAATCTTTTAATTATTAAATTCCTTTATTATTATTATTATATCCTTTATTGCAAACTTCGTGTGGCCTTCAGATTAGCTCAAGAACAGTGCGTAGAGAGCTTCATAGAATGGGTTTCCATGGCCGAGCAGCTGCATCCAAGCCTTACATCACCAAGTGCAATGCGAAGCGTGGGATGCAGTGGTGTAAAGCACGCCGCCACTGGACTCTAGAGCAGTGGAGACGTGTTCTCTGGAGTGACCAATCACGCTTCTCTGTCTGGCAATCCATGGACGAGTCTGGGTTTGGCGGTTGCCAGGAGAACGGTACTTGCCTGACTGCATTGTGCCAAGTGTAAAGTTTGGTGGAGGGGGGATTATGGTGTGGGGTTGTTTTTCAGGGGTTGGGCTTGGCCCATTAGTTCCAGTGAAAGGAACTCTTAATGCTTCAGCATACCAAGACATTTTGGACAATTTCATGCTCCCAACTTTGTGGGAACAGTTTGGGGATGGCCCCTTCCTGTTCCAACATGACTGCGCACCAGTGCACAAAGCAAGGTCCATAAAGACATGGATGAGCGAGTTTGGTGTGGAGGAACTTGATTGGCCTGCACAGAGTCCTGACCTCAACCCGATAGAACACCTTTGGGATGAATTAGAGCAGAGACTGTGAGCCAGGCCTTCTCATCCTACATCAGTGCCTGACCTCACAAATGTGCTTCTAGAACAATGGTCAAAAATTCCCATAAACACACTCCTAAACCTTGTGGAAAGCCTTCCCAGAAGAGTTGAAGCTGTTATAGCTGCAAAGGGTGGGTCAACTCCATATTAAACCCTACGGATTAAGAATGGGATGACATTAAAGTTCATGTGCATGTAAAGGCAGGTGTCCCAAAACTTTTGGCAATATAGTGTATGCTGTCAGAGAAATTCACTAAAATATAATGTCCACTACAGAGGAAAAAAGTCGCAGGAGGATATGAAATTGGATTCGGTGTTAACAGAAAAAACTTCTTATAATAGTAATATGTATATGAGTAAACAAAATATAATGTAAATTAACATACAGGAAATAAAAATTGCAGCTCATAGATACCAGACATGTTATTGTCAGGATTATGTTTTTCTTGTGTTTGTTTCTGTTCTTGTCTTGCCAGTTGACCTAGTTCCCAAGTGTGTGTCAGTTTGATTCAGTTCACCTGTTGTTCATTAATTAACTCATTAGTTTCCTCAGTTCAGGTCTTTGTCCGGTCTCTTTGATGTAAAACGGTTGTTTTCTTGTTTTCCTGTGATCTGTTGAATTTTTGGATTAAAGAGTGTTTTGTGATATACTCCTGCGCCGTGCACTTTGTACAGCCACCAATCTGTGACAATTATATATAAATATATATGTTATCTTGGATAACTACAGCATTCATTCAAAAGAGTTTGAATTCATACATAGGCAAAACAATATAAAAGAAGATTATCATGAGATGGAAACGTTTATACAGAGTAGTGCTTCAGAACTCACTGCCACAATGTTACCTCATATTGTTTCCTTTTAATGTGCATGTAACAACTGTGTATGTGTTTCAGTAAATTTTCAGAAGAGACCACCCCAATGTCTCGTTCTGTTGCCGAAACATGGCTAGGGCATGTTAAAATGCGGTTGCTAGGGTGCTCTGAATGGTTGCTAAGGCATGGCCAGGCAGTTGCCATGGTAATACTGACTACTTGCTGAACTGAGTGAATAGAGTGAACTCTAGTCTGCATGACACTGAAAATGGTTTAGAGGGATATCTTCGGATCAATGTACAGTATGTATATGGGGTGCTATTGCTATGGACCTTCATGTCTCCTCAATTCTTAAAAAATGCTGTCCCTCACACTTGTTTTGGCCCATATCTGCTAATCAATCAAATTTTTTGCTAGCTTTTTGTCAGGAGCCTCTTGAGGTGCATACTAAAATATTGTGTGCATCAGGCAAATGGCGTATGACAAGGTGGCAGCATGGTAATTTTTTTTTTTAGCATGGAATTTTTATTCTAGTTGTACGGCTACAGAGTTGACTTGAATTAGTCTTATAGCACTATCTTATGGCCGATTCTCACCAGATTTGGTACAGCGTCTAATTTATACAGCCTCTATGGATCTGCCAAATTTCATAATGATCAGTCATTCACAAACTGAATTACTAGCTGCGGAAATTTGATTGGCAGCTGGCGGCCATTTTTGTTGCTTTGCACGATTATATATATATTTTTTTAAAGCTTTCATAGGACTTACCCCCAAAAAAATACACATCAAATTACATTTTCCCTGATCAAACAGTATAAATGGCTTTGTAAATGTGCATGCAAGTGACTTTTTGCTTGAAACCCTAATAAAAAGATTCCAAGCAAAAACAACACTCAAGCTTTTAATTTGCATTTGCATGGGTGGGCATACACATTAAAGACACAATATGTAGGAAACATATTGATTACGTATGTAACCCTCGTTCCCTGAAGGAGGGAACGGAGACGTACGTCAGACGTCACCGACGAATTGGGATCACTTCTGGGAGCCCCTATCAGCTTCGAGTGTATACAGAATGGGCCAATGGCCATTGGCGTGCGAGATTTGCATCTCACGCTCCGCCCCGCCCCGCACCGCGGGTATAAACAGGAAGCCGATGCAGTCAGTCACGTTCGACGTACGTCGGACGTCACCGACGAATTGGGATCCCTATGGAAAACGCCACAGTTACTACCACTTCCAGCGCCCAGTGAAAGCCCCTCAGACCCCCGTCTGTTCGGGGCAGGGAACTCACGCAGGGAGAGTCACTTCTGCTGTTCCGCAAGACCCACTCAGCAGAGTATTGGATAACGCTGGGAAAGCGTGCCCAGGGGGGCCGCTGTGGAAGCCACATCCTACCCGTAGGGAGGTATCATGTGGAATATACACGTATGGACTGGCCGTGGGCAGTACAACATACGGAAGTCCCAGGGGTGGCCCCGGCCAATGCAGGCGGGGGACTACACCACACAGAGACGGCAGAGCGAGCTCTGCCAAGGGAAAGACACGGGCTCGCCGTAGGGAGCCGTGCCGTGGAAGAATACACATATGGGACCGCCGTAGGGGTCACAACATATGGATACCCAGCCTAACACAAGTTCCACCAATGCATACGAGTGTTAGACCTGGCGTCGGACGCTCCGCCACGTCTGACTGCCGCGGGTTGCGGAGGAACTCAACAGGGTTCGCCAACCTGGGGAACTCGACTGGAGCATATCAGCGCACGTATCCGGTCCATGAGGAGGGGAATGGCGCAGCAAGCCGACACAAGAACGGGCACTTCGGTGTTACTGGCTATTTGAAGCAAGCACACGGGAAGAAACCGGCTCTACACGGAGGCTATAGAATCTAGCGAACGTGTTAAGTGTCGCCCAGCCCAGAGTTCTACATATATCTGTCAGCGAGGCGCCATGCGCCAGCACCCAGGAAGAGGCCACAGTGTGGGCCCTCAACCCGAGCGGGCACATCCACTATCCAGTGGGCCATCCTCTGCTTGGAGACAGCCTTCCCCTTCTGCTGGCCTCCGTAACAGATGAAGAGCTGTTCTGAGGTCCTGAAGCTTTGCGTTCTGTCCACGTAAGTCCGCAGGGCGCGAACGGGACAGAGAAAAGCCAGGGCTGGGTATGCCTCCTCTGAGGCCAGCGCTTGCAGGTTCACCACCTGGTCCCGAAAGGGAGTGGTGGGAACCTTGGGCACATATCCGGGCCGGGGTCTCAGGATTACATGAGAGTTACCCGCCCCGAATTCCAGGCACGATTCGTCGACCGAAAATGCCTGCAGGTCCCCTACCCTCTTGATGGAAGCCAATGCAGTCTGGAGTACTGTCTTTTTAAGTAAAAAGTACTGGATTTTTAACTCCGCTGACTGCAAAGTTTCAAGGGGCGCTCTCTGAGTGCGGTTAGCACCAGAGATAAGTCCCAAGAGGGTATAGAGTGAGAGCGAGGCGGATTTAGTCCCCTCGCCCCCCTCAGGAACCTGACGATCAGATCGTGCTTCCCCACAGACTTACCTTCAACTACCTCATGATGTGCGGCAATGGCGGCAACAACACTTTGAGGGTGGAGGAGACAGCCTTCGCTCCAACCCTTCTTGCAGGATGGAAAGCACAGAGCCGATCGAACATCTTCGGGGGGTCTTCTCGACGAGAAGAACACCATTCGACGAACAGGTTCCACTTACAGGCATAGAGGCGCCTTGTAGAGGGGGCTCTAACAGAAGTGATGGTGTCTATCACAGCCTGTGGTAGGCCACCTAGACATGGAGTTTCCAGAGGTCCAGTTTCCAGAGGTCCACTGCCATAGGGTGCCCCGTCTCTGAGTCACTCAGAGGAATGGGCCAAGGAGGGGCTGTCGCAAGGAGCACTAGTTCCGGGATCCAGGTCCGGTTGGGCCAGTACGGCGCAACTAACAAGACCTGCTCCTCGTCCTCCCTGACTTTGCACAGGGTCTGTGCAAGAAGGCTCACTGGGGGGAACGCATACTTGCGTAGGCCCCGGGGCCAGCTGAGAGCCAGTTCGTCCGTGCCGAGGGTTTCCCTGGTTAGGGAGTAAAACAACTGGCAGTGTGACGTGTCCGGGGCGGCAACCAGGTTTACCTGTGCGGTCCCGAAGCATCTTCAGAACAGCTGGACACCTGGGGATGGAGTCTCCACCCTCCCGAGGGCACTTGCTGTCGTGAGCTCGTCGGCTGCACGATTGGGCAGGCCAGGAAGGAGTGGTACGAAGTGACCTCAGATGCTTCTGACTCCAGAGGAGGAGATGGCGGGCGAGTTGCGACATGCGTCGGAAGCGTAGACCACCCTGTTTGTTGATGTATGCAACGGTCGCAGTGTTTTCACACAGACCAGGACGTGCTTGCCACGTAGCGGCCCCTTGAGGAGAAAAGAGATCCTCTGCCTGGGCCAGAGTCTGCTCTTCTCCCAATTGACCCGAAGTCCCAACGGGCTGAGGTGACTGAGCACCTTGGGAACAGCTTGAAGGGAAGAACTTCAGGTCGATCGCTGCAAACCAGTCTTGGGGACGGATGCACTTTCAAATGTGTGTCTGCGTCAACATCCTGAACGGGCAGCTTGTGAAGGGCCCAGATCAGGACTCGCAGGTCCAAGACTGGTCATAACCCACACCTTTCCTGGGCATAATGAAGTAGTGGCTGTAAAACCCCATCTTCATATCGGCTGGAGGGACCGGCTCCAATCGTGTCCTTCGCCAGTAGGACTTCGATCTCTTCCCGCAAGACAGGGGCATTGCAGCTCCACACAGAAGTGAAGTGGACGCCTTACAAACTTGGAGGACGCCGTGCGAACTGAATCGCGTAGCCGAGCCTAATGGTGCAGGTGAGCCAGCAGGACGGCCCCGGAAGCGCTAGCAAGGCTTCCAGAAACCGTACCAACGGACCCACCTGCACCACAGACGTACCCGCAGTAGGGCAGCGAAGTGGAGGGCAGGGACCCGACCCAAGAGGCATAGCGTCCTGAGGTGGGGTCTGAGTGCGTAGCAGCATCTGCCTGCCCCCATGGTTGGACAGAGGGTACGAGAGAAGGCATGGTAGCGTTCTCGAGCCATACACTGCTGTCCGCTGGCGACTGAAGGAGAGGCTAAGAGTGGCAAGGCTTTGTGGTGTCGCACACTGTCTACCTTACCTCCTTCCTCAGCGGGGAACGAGAGTGGCGAGGCATAGCGTCACGCACTGTCGTCCTCGCACCGTTGAGAAGAGGGGAATGGAGAGTGGCGAGGCTTTGTGGCGTCGCACACTATCATTCTCGCCCTCTTGTGGGGAGGGGAACGAGAGCGGCAAGGCTTTTCGATACACGCTGCCATTCCTGGGCTCCCGAGACCCAGAGGTATCGGAACTGCTCTTAGAATTTGGGTACCACTGGCTATAACACCAGAGGCGGAACAGAATTTTTCTGCACCCGGCCCTCCTCCGGAGAAGAGCAGCTCCGACAAAATCCGTGGAACTGACGCCCATGGCGACAAGCAGATCGAGAGGCCTCAGCCCGCTTTGAACTGTGGAGACTGCTGGGCACAGTCACCGCCAGTGTCGCCGAAAGGGTCACCTTGTGAGATGGGAACATCGCGAAAGCGTACTTTGGCGACGTCTGCACCCCTTCAAGGTTAGCCCAAGGGTGTTTCTGGACCAGGGTGGACATCGTCTGGCCGAGGGCCAGCGCTGTGACTTTAAATATGATCAGTCACTGTGCACAGCTCAACCTCGGCTCAGAACTACCCTCGTCTCTTTTTAAGAGTGCAGGGCAGAGGTGGCCTGCCAGTGGCAATGCCACCCCACCGATGAGGGTAGTGTGAGAGGGGAAAACTTTATACAGAATTATGGCCCCTTTGGTGTTCCATATTTTGGCACCAAATAGTTCCACACTGCCAAAGCTTTCCAATGCACATCCGGGGAAGAGGCAAGGGGGCGGGCAAGGCGATTTACGTGTTGCACTACGCCTCAGCCACCCGGGAAAGCATGGCTGTCAAGTCTGAATCTGATTCAGCTTGAGCACACACTATTATAGTGGGAATCTCAGCCTCATCTTCATTTCCAGCACATAACAGCCCTCTCTCCGATGTAGCGATTGACATCTGTCCTCTGCTAGAGCCCCAAATGAAACGCTAGGTCCCTTTTTTAAAGACCAGCAATTCCATCTGAAAGCTACCAGCAGACATGTGAGACAGTGAGCGTGGCCGTCAGACGGCACACAGCGCGCTGGACACTCAAGCCCCTATGAAAAAGGCAAGGCAAGAAACGCGCTGACGTGGCCATGCTCTCATGAGAGAACATGACCACCCACGAACACAGTCTCAACATGCTCGCGATGCGATAGAGGAGTGGGGGCCCATAGAGATGTACTCGGCAGGGAAGCCCCACTGTAATCCTCAGGTCACCCAGGCTTATTAGCCGAAGTAGCCCTTTTCTGGTGCACCAGAAGAGAAACTAGATCGGGGAATAGGCGAAGGGACTCATTTGAGGTTTCGAGTCTCGACCGCGCATCTAAAGCGCCGAGTGACGCGCTGGGTTGCCGTGACAACCCGCACTGTCCGCTGGCAGCCAGACGGCACATGGCGCACTGAATCCTCAAACCTTACGAGGAAGGAGAGACGAACAGCACGCCGAACGTGATCACGTTCTCCTGAGAGAACATGGACCACCCACGAACGCAATCTCAACATGCTTATGTGAGAGACGTCGTGGCCGTCAATAAGGACAGGGAACAACCGCATCTAGAAACGCACGGGTGGAATGACATCTTGAAAAAGACGCAGTGTCACACCCGTGTACTCTTTTAGGGGAAAAGCTCTTTTAACGTGCTGAAGCACCCAGGGAGATAGCCGCGGCAAAAACACAGGGAATAGTGCAGCCTGTGTTTTGCACTGAGTAATGTGAACGCCCACCGAACTGACAGAGTTGCTGTAATAACAGCAGTTTTTGCTCTCAGTGAGCTCGCGGTCCTCACTGCTGTGCTTTCACACCAACACTCAGAGCTTCTCTCTCGTTCTGATTATCTCTGTATAATACAGGAACACTCTTCAGCAGCACACAGTCGGCTCTGAAGTGAATGACAAATGTGCGCTGCATCGGCTTCCTGTTTATACCCGTGGTGCAGGGCGGAGCGCGAGATGCAAATCTCGCACACTAATGGCCATTGGCCTGTCTGTATACACTCGAAGCTGATAGGGGCTCCCAGAAGTGATCCCAATTCGTCGGTGACGTCCGACGTACGTCGAACGTGACTGACTGAAAGGGAACCAAAAACCACTAGAACAGTGTTATATATTTTGTTGACTTGTGTAATTACATTATCCCAAATGTTTCCAACAATGTTTAAATCCAGAGAAATCAGCTACTTTATCCAGTGTAACGGCCCGTGTCATTGTGTCGCCTGTCAATGACATCAAGTCTTCATTCTACACCATACAATGTTTTAAAATTAATTGCACGCCATTTAGCAACATGTCATCCAGCTTTGATTAATATTATATTCTAATATTGATCTAGTACTGCAATATGCAACAAGAGTGAACGCACAGTCACGTTATAACATAACTTTTTTTTCAAATGTATTTTAGTATGATTGTTTTGACCAAGTAAATACCCACAATTTTAACCTTCATCCTGATGATGATGATGATGATGATGATGACGATGATGATGTTGAATACTTTACTCATACCTTTAGGGAAATTCAAACATCCAGTAGCTCACACAGTTACAGACAATAGAAACACACAAACAGCCAAATTCTAATAAATAGATAACACAGCCACAACAACCTATTTAAAAAGCTGTACAATAATGCATAGTAGTATACATGTTTAAAAGACACCTTGTCCTAAGAATAAATAATTAACTCCTTTCCTCGCATCCTGTATCAAATCTTTCCCTTGTGGGTCAAAATGACCAGAAGCCCTAAAATTATACCTTTTTTGTTGTTGTATATAAGAAAGCTTATATAATTTCATTTTATAATATTTTTTTTCAATTTTTTTTTTTTTTTTCATTTTATGTACCTTTTAAATTTCTAGATTTTAAGCACATTCTTTACATTCTTTCAACTTAAATTCAAAATAACTCTGCAATACATGTCATAACCAGCTAAAATCAGCTCAAAATATCCCACATTGGGTCAATTTGTGTGTGAGCTCTTGTGGAAAAATAATAATATAACATGATACACATGTAGATATAAAATCTTTTTTTGGTAAAGTTTTAGCATTTTTTTAGGTTTTCTATGTATAATGAAACATTCCATTCATTCCTAAGGGGGTCGAATTGACCCACAAGGGAATGATTTGTTGCGCTTTAAATTTTCAACCACATAAACTTCTCGAATCCAGTCAAATTTTTTTGCGTATTCGTGGTTCAAATGCGACAAAAGTCCTGAGGTCTTGGACCACTCTGATGAACACTCAATTTTTTTTTTTTAAATGAGTTTCGGGTCAAAATGACCCGAGGGAAAGAACAAATAAAGTGACCTGTATGAACATTAATTCAGCACTTGCGACTGTTTCATTAGAATCAAATAAAATAATGTGAATTTAAGTTATGAAACGTATGTTACAAAGTTCGAGTTCAGGGAAGGAGGCGGACGTCAAACATGATTTTAATCGTCAAAAATAAACATAAACAACAAAGCGAAAGGAGCGGAAGTGGCCGACTGCGGCTTTTAAGCATAATAAAAAAGCAATGTAAAATGTCCCAGGCTCTCAGCCCTACCCTGCTTCATACCACAGTAACGTTAATACATTAGATCACAAATGAACATGATTTCTGCAACATGAGTCCCATCAGATTGCTTTCCATCGGCTGTGGAGGTGAAGACAACAACTCCCATGATTCCACACTCATTTACAGCGCCATCAAGCGACGCCCATGTTATTGTTTTGAATAGGCGACCTCTAGTGGCCAAACTTACATACTGTGCCTTTAACACAAACGGTGGAGACAGGGTGTGTAGCGCTGTTGCCTCGTAGCATGAAAGTCCCCGGTTCGAGTCCAGGCTGAGCCAGGAGGCCTTTCTGAGTGGAGTTTGCATGTCCTCTCTGTGTTGGTGTTCTGTGTTCATGCAGAACAGGTCAATTGGAGACACAAAATTGCCTATATTTCTGTGAGATTTCCTTGCCTGAGGCGCTGGGATAAGCTCCAGCATCCCCTTGACAAACAGTGTGGAAAATGGATGGAGTATCATGATTGTATCTCCTGTTGAGGTGGCAATTGCACTAAACACGCAGTCAAACAAGATAAAAACCCTTTTACAAGAGTGAACTGGCCAAGAAGGCAGCAAAGGACACACTAACAGTTCACAGCCAGAGGAGGGAGCATCAACTATTTCCACAGTGTGTGCCTGCCCTAATAATACAAATAATCTTCAGATCACTCTGAAACATGGAACAAATGTTGGTAGGACAAATCTATCAGAAAGAACAATCCTAAAAACTATATCTGTAAGAAAACCATAAGAAACAAAAATGGCTTTGTGATCATGTTATTTCTTTTTCTCTTTTCCATGCAAACCACAACCGTCAATCCTTCACCAGTGCGGCTTCATGACAGCATCTCAGAGGAAGGCCACCATTACCTCATCTTTGACTTGTAAGTTTCTCTGACCAACCATACCAGATAAAAAGCATCTTATCATTTTGTACAAACTATAAACCAGGCCCAAGTGGGTAAATGCATGATGTTTTCAGAAATGGCGGTAACACTTTAGTTTAGGGTCCAATTCTCATTATTAACTAGTTGCTTATTAGCATGCATATTAGGATATTTTGGATGTTTATTAGTACTTATAAAGCACATATCAACGCCTTATTCTGCATGACCATATTCTACATCCCATAATCACCCAATATCTAAACTTAACAACTATTAATACGCAGTAATTAGGAGTTTATTGAGGCAGAAGTCATAGTTAATAGTGAGAATTGGACCCTAAACTTTTGGCTATAGTGTAGGATGAATACAATAGATATCTTTCTTCATATTGAAATAATTACAGCACTTACTGTATGACACCTTCATAAAACCATTGTCTTAAAATTGCCAGATGTTAAAAAGCACAAGGGTGTTTCTTAGACTTCAGGTATTTTAATCATATCTGCTAATCAATTAAATGAATTTTTTTTTGCTAGCTTTTTGTCAGGAGCCTCTTGAGGTGCATACTAAAATATTGTGTGCATCAGGCAAATGGTGTATGTAATGGATGTGCACAACGCATTGAATTTTTATTCTAGCTCTACGGCTACAGAGTTGACTTGAATTAGTCTTACAGCACTATCTCATGGCCGATTCTCACCAGATTTGGTACACCGTATAATTTATACAGCCTCTATGGATCTGCCAAATTTCATAATGATCAGTCTTTGGAAATTTGACAGTAATTTTGATTTAGAACTAATAAATTTCAGCTTTTGGAGGCACTTTATTTTAATATGTCCTTTTTACAGTTTAATTACACATTGGTACTTGTTGCTTGTAATTATACATTAACACAATAGTAAATACATCTAATGAGGACACATTAAAATAAAGTGTTACCCAACTTTTATATTTTTGTTATATTAAGATCACATTGCAACTGCTTTGGTAATGTTTTACCACATTGGCTTGACAAAGTCAACATACTTATGTCGTATTTATAATTTACTCTGCTTCTTCTCACACATACATTTCTGACCTTAACTCTTCCGAGAGTTGTTAAGCTACAGACGCCAAACTCTGCACAGACCTTCATGTTGTTCTGACCCAGTGCACTATTTCTTGTCTCACTCATTGGAATTTTGTTTTTTCTAAAACATTCAAAATGCCCCAAAAATCCATAGACTTACAACTACACAGAAGACACTAGCATAGATATTTTGGAAGTTATTGGAGTCAAGGCAACATTGAATGTTTACTTTCAAAATACAAACAGTAGAGTTTGACCTAAAATCATGAGACTGGTTTCTTTAGATTCCTTGGGCCATACCAAGTCGATTGATTGGCAGTGTATCCATATGGTTAGGAAACTTGGTATTTCATTGGCACCATGGCCTGAAAAAGTTCAGTGACAGCACCACCTAGTTTAAAAATGCTTAAAGTTCATTACTATTAAAAGTGGCCTATTATGCTGAGTACTATATCTGCTGTGGTCTGCCATATTGCATGTCCTCCATTTTAAATTTTAATGACAGCATTTTTTTTTTTCAAACTTGGATTCTTGGTCAAAACAATTGGCCCACGTCATTTTGAGACCATGTCGAGTTCTGAAAAGATTTTTGATTGTTATGCAATGCATTAACAAATCTAATGACTTTAGTGACAGTGCCACCTAATAGTCACAAGTTAAAAGCATTTTTTTTTTTTTTATAGCTACTTTGCCTAAAATCAGTATCAGAACTGTAGCCTAGAAATCTAGACGCACCCTAGCGGCAGCAAATGTAATTGCCAGGGTCGTCTAGCAACTCTCCGTTGGCTTGCGAGCTTGGAAAAACCAAACTCTAGTCAGGCCAATCACATTGTGTATAGAGTCGGTGGGCGGGCTTAACATAATGACGGCGGTTCCGCGTGCTACTTGAAAACAAAGAAGCTGGCGAACAGCGGTCTTTCAAATCGGCTTTGGCCGTGACTCTGGAAGACTTGGAGATAAGCTTTTCTTTGAGAAAAGAACAAAGAACGGCACTGAAGTCATTCTTAAAAAAGGAAGATGTGTTCGGAGTTTTGCCAAAAGTTTATTCTATCAACTAGCTCCGCTTCACCTTCTTCGTTGCTCTGGTTGGTTGTAGCGCTATCCTATTGCGTGCAGAGGGAATCTGAAAGACAACCGTTTATCCCGCCCCTCGGATTGAGCCCTGCCAACGGTGTGTTCCCAGACCCAACATCTTGATGTGGGTCTGGCTTGTCAGGCTACCAGAACTGTATATGCAATCACATTTTTATCCATTGGTGTGCTTGGCCCCATAATTTCTGAATGCAGCTATATGATTTATTTTATTTTTGTACTGTCACATTTGTTCTCTTCTTCCTCGGAGAACACAGCCTGGTGTACACAGCTGGAAACTGTTAGTAGACAAATGAAATTAACTAGTGAGAGTGGGAAAAGTGAAAAGTTCACAGGGTCAGAAGTGCAGTATAGAAACCCCCATTAGCTACTGTTTCAAGTCAAATAATCCTCTAACTAGTGGCATTCCTTGCTGATTCTTGTCGTTTGGTTCAGAGTAACGGGTGGTGAGCTGTTTGAAGACATTGTTGCCAGGGAATATTACAGCGAAGCAGATGCCAGGTGGGTGGGCTACCAGCATAACACAAACGGACTATGTATAAAAGCATTACACAAATAATGTAAAATATGCAAATACTTAAAAGCACACTAATTTAAATAGTCCAAAGTTAAGTGCCCTTGCCTTGACAAGAGCCAGATAACTCACAAAGTCCAGTGTGGCCAATATATTCCACTGTATTTGAGTAAAAGTTTTCTCTCTCTTTTTCTTTTCATTCTTTCTTCTTTTTTTGATGTTGTCTGAAGCCACTGCATACAGCAGATTTTGGAGGCGGTACTTCATTGCCATCAGATGGGTGTCGTGCACAGAGACTTAAAGGTAATTTATTATGATTGACCTTACACGTCTGTCGTTAGACAACACCCCCACCCCAATGCAGGCCTCAAAACAAACTGTCAATTACAATTGAATCACAAACATAGCATTAAAAAAATTATATATAATGCTGGAAGACTATTTAACAACACTTCAAATGCATGGAGCCAACACAGAAGTGCACTAGTCTGTAGTATTTATTATTATTATTATTATTATTATTATTATTGTAAAAGACTATGTCTTCTATCTAAAAACTTCACAATTCACAGCAGAGTTGCACAATTCTGGATAAATTGAGAATCCTTTTTTTTGTTTTTGTTTTTTTTTTAAAATTAAGATCACGATTCTCCCATGATTATGAACAGACAACTAAACAAAACTTTTACTAGAGGTTGTGACAAAATGGTAATTGCTGCTGTCTATTTAAAAATATATAATTAATTTAAATGTTTTTAATCAGGTTGAATAAATAATACAATGATTCATACTCCACTTGTTTCATTACTGGATGAATCAGCGTTTTTGAACGAATCTCTTGAGTGAATGATTCAATGACTCACTCATAAACACTTCACTTGTTTCATCACTGTATGAATCAGTGTTTCTGAACAAATCTCTTGAATGATTCAATGACTCACTCATAAAGACTTCACTTGTTTCATTACTGGATGAATCAGCAGTTTTGAACAAATCTTTTGAGTGAATGATTCAATGACTCACTCATAAAGACTTCACTTGTTTCACTACTGTATGAATCAGCGGTTTTGAACAAATCTCTTGAGTGAATGATTCAATGACTCACTCATAAACACTTCACTTGTTTCATCACTGTATGAATCAGTGTTTTTGAACGAATCTCTTGAATGATTGATTCAATGACTCACTCATAAATACTCCACTTGTTTCATTACTGGATGAATCAGCGGTTTTGAACAAATCTCTTGAGTGAATGATTCAATGACTCACTCATAAATACTCCACTTGTTTCATTACTGGATGAATCAGCGGTTTTGAACAAACCTCTTGAATGAATGATTCAATGACTCACTCATAAATACTCCACTTGTTTCATTACTGGATGAATCAGCTTTTCTGAACAAATCTCTTGAGTGAATGATTCAATGACTCACTCAAAGAATTCTTGTTTCATTACTGGATGAATCAGCATTTTTGAACAAATCTTTTAAATGAATGATTCAGTGACTCACTCATAAACACGTCACTTGTTTCATCACTGTATGAATCAGCGTTTTTGAATCTCTTGAGTGAATGATTCAATGACAAATACATTTTTTAACAGTCACTTGTTGCCACCTACTGGTGTAATGATGGAATTGAAAAAATAAGCACTTTCAAAAGTTAAAGTAAAAAAGTTGATTTCGCTCTGTTTTGATCACTACCATAGGCATCAGTGTTTGTATCCGAACTATAAACTTTTATCCCAGTACTTCTGTGATAATATGAATATTTGTAGCACAGAAATAATGATACTGTGTGGTTGTGAAGCTGTTCGTGCAGCTCTAATCTAAAGGCTCCCAGATGTTCTATCAGTGTGTAGGTGATAATATACTGTATCAACCAATGTCACTGTTCAGAGACGTAACAACTTCGGCCTATTTCACACACAGTACACTGCATGAGCAGCGCGTTCTCCTTTTAGCGGCCTTATTTAACAGGTTAACACATTCACACTGGGAGTGAGAGCCATGCAGTGAGATCCCACAAGTGGAAAATTTATCGCAGAGGATTTTTTTCTTCTTCAGTACGAATTAAAAAGCTCTGACCACTCTTGAAACAAACACCAGGACACTTAAAAAGACACTAAAGTAATTCTAAAACATTTGAACTCTGAATGCAGTCGACTAAAGCAGCCAGGACTCAGCAGGTTGGGGGTCTCACATAGATCATTGGTTAAAAAATAAATAAAACTACTTATAATACAATTGCTTATAACCCTTGACCTTATAACCTTATAACCTTTTGATTGTGCTGTCTCCAAATGGTTGTGGTATTGTCTACACTGCACTGTGCATTCAGGTAGAGAAGCCACATTTAAGTCTTTGGTCTGGGAATTTACGGTCAATTATAGCAGCAATGGTCATTGACAGAACAGTTACTGCTCTGCAGATATTGGTCAACACCAGTAACATATACAGTAATGAATATGAATAGCCATTTACAAAGCTCAAATGTGACTGAAACAACTGGGCCCTATTTTAACGATCTGAGCTCATGGTCCAAAGCGCACAGCGCAGGTGCTCTTAGGGCGTGTCCAAATCCACTTTTGCTAGTTTAACGACGGGTAAAGCGGTCGGCGCGGCAGGGACATGGTCTAAAATGGTTGTGCCTCGTCTCTTAATGAGTCATGGGTGTGTTTTGGGCGTAACGTGCAATAAACCAATCCGAGTCTCATCTCCCATTCCCTTTAAAAGCCAGTTGCGCTCGCACCATGGCGGATTCGCTATTTACATGGCGGAATTTGCGAGTGGAAAGACTGAACACTTCTCCAGAGAGGAATCCTTTTATTTTTAATATTTGGCATGTGTGTGTGCTGCTGCGCGTCCCTGTGTGTAATAAGCAGAGTGTACGTGCGTTGTGCACCGCCTATAGGCACATATTACTAACACGCCCTTTAAATAACACAAAAAATACTGCGCTATTGACTTTAGAGCAGGTTTGTGTTGGTCAATGGCGCAGTCGTTTTCAGTTCCTCAAAATAGCAACGCGCCAACAATGCTCCTGAACACACCTGGTTTTCAGACCAGCACGCCCATGGGCGAACAGATGGGCGCCAGTGCATTTGCTATATTTAAACAACGTAGCGCTGAACGTGAAAATGATAATGTCGTCGGGCTGAAACTAGCAAAAAACACTTGCGTCGCGCCTGGCATCACATTGCGCCGGGTGTATGATAGGGCCCACTGTGTTAAATGTTAACAAACTTGCAGAATCTTGCAAAAGAACATGACAATAGAGTGACCTGGTGTTCTGAGTTGCTCAAATAGTGATGCTAAGAGACCATGATCGATAGTATCGAAAGCTAATAACATCAAGGCAATGCAATTTACAAAATAATTTTTTGCCTTTTATCAATTAACTTATGAAATACCACTCCAATATGTTCTAATATTTTGACGAAAAAACAACTAAATTCTTCATTAGCAGTTTAATATTTTTCTTTTTTTGTCCCGTTTGTTTCCATGTTTCTAGCCAGAGAACCTGCTTCTGGCTTCCAAATCGAAAGGCGCAGCTGTGAAGTTAGCAGACTTTGGCCTTGCCATTGAAGTTGAAGGGGACCAACAGGCCTGGTTTGGTAATGACCCGTTTATTATACCACAGCATTAATATGGAATTAACACTAGATTAACACTACAAAGATATATTAAGTACATGAATTGCTATGCTGTTCTATTCACTTTTTCTATATCTGTATATTTGCATCTGTTTTGGTGCTGATTTAAATATTTATGCATTTGACAAAATTACTGTATAAATGTAGGAGAATGAGAAAAACAATATGAATTTATGTTGTCTTTCATATGAGTCACTTTCCCCGCCCCTCTGGGTGTGCGTTTTGACGTGATCGTTGGGCCTTAGCACTATCTTGTTCAGATTTCTGTCTTCAAAGTTGCAATAGCATCTGGTTACTCTGCAAGCCTGACTTGTTTCTCTTGTCAACTGCTCTCGATTCAGTCACAATGACAGCTCATCTTTAGGGTATACATATTATGGCCGTGTTTCAGCTAGGATTTTGGTGCTGCTGGCTTGTCAATGAATAGGCTTTACTGTACCCAGTGCTCAAAGTGGGGAAAAAATAAGTTCCGGTACTCCTGAGGGTGGGGGTTTGGGGGTCTTCCTCGGTTGAAATTCCGTTCCAGAGAGGCTGCTCACTGCAGAGCCATGGATGGATCGTGAAGTCCAGCTCATCCTCTCTGGAAATCCAGCACCCCCTTTCTAGATGTAAAGTGGGCGTAATGGGTTGAGCTAGAAGGTTAAAATCAAAATCAAAAATCAAATTACCTTTATTTATATAGCGCTTTTAATTTGTAGCCAATTGTTTCAAAGCAGCTTCACAGTGTTAACAGTAAAATAATGCAACAGAATTTGATTCGGCTGTACAGCCGCTCTGGTGAAAACGGTGATGTCATCCAGCTCATTTCAATTATCATATAGTGTCAATGCGGGCAGATCAGTAATATAGTTGAAATTTTAGTGTCCCCAACTGTGTAAGCCAAAAGCCAAAGGCGACGGTGGCAAGGAACCGAAACTCCTTCAGGGCCAGAATGGAGAAAAAAACCTTGGGAGAAACCAGGCTCAGTCGGGGTGCCAGTTCTCCTCTGGCCGACGAACAAATAGTGTATGATTATGATTCTGGCAACATTACAGGTCAGAAGTCATATTAGATCAATAGATATTCGTAGGATTATTCGAAAGATTGGAGTCGTCACGCCGGGGACGGGTTTAATGAGGATGTCGTGTCGATGCGGCATTTACAGGGGGGAGTCTAATTGACACGGTCTCTACAGACACTTCAGGGAATCGTTCGTCATGTCCAGGCGCAGGTCCACCATCTGGTCTGGATACGGCCCGGATCCGGCCGACTGCAGTAAACCTCGGGATAAACAGAGAGACTAGTATTAGCGTAGATGCCGTTCTTCTTATGATGTAACGAGTACATCAGGTGTTATGGGAAGTGTTCCCGGTTCCAGCTGACCTAGTTAATGCAGCCTAACAATCATTTAACTGATTTGAATAATATAAATTAAAAATATTCTATGTGTATGCCATAGTAAAGAGATGTGTTTTTAGTCTAGATTTAAACTGACAGAGTGTGTCTGCTTCCCGAACAATGCTAGGAAGACTGTTCCAGAGTTTAAGTGCTAAATAGGAAAAGGATCGACCGCCTGCAGTTGATTTTGATATTCTAGGTATTATCAACTGGCCCGAATTTTGAGACCGCAATAGACGTGATGGAGTATAATGCGTTAAGAGCTCGCTCAAGTACTGGGGAGCTAAACCATTTAGTGCTTTGTAAGTAATCAGCAAGATTTTAAAATGTAGACGATGTTTAATAGGGAGCCAATGCAGTGTTGCCAGAACGGGGCTAATATGGTCATACTTCCTGGTTCTAGTAAGAACTGTAGCTGCTGCGTTTTGGACAAGCTGCAGTTTATTTATTAAGCGAGCAGGGCAACCACCCAGTAGAGCGTTACAATAATCTAGCCTTGAGGTCATGAACGCATGAACTAACTGTTCAGCATTTTGCATTGAAAGCATGTGCCGTAATTTAGATATATTTTTAAGATGGTAGAATGCAGTTTTACAGATGCTAGAAACGTGGCTTTCAAATGAGAGATCAACCACACCCTAACCCTACCTATAAGATCCACATTGGTGGAGCTGGACTAGATCAAGCTCAACCCTTGACGCTCAGAGAGGGGGAGCTTGGCTCTGCAGCACCGCTTGCTCCGTGGGGGTCCCCCTCAGTTGAAATTGCGCTCCTGGGGCGGGGCGGTCAGAGTACCAGCAACATGTGAGAAGTGCCAGTACGCAAGAAAAATTGAGGGTACGCTACAGATTAAAATATAGAAGCGTCTACTTCAAGCACTGGCTGTACCTGAATATAGAGTTTGTTGAGTACCATATATGTCAGAGTAACACAATCCATGTGATAACATGGTACATGATGTTTATTTAAAAAAAGAAGGATTTTAACATGCCTTACACTTGCATGTTATGCACAACGTGCCCCTGCTTAATGAGCGGCTTACAAAACCCTAGCATAACTCCAGAGTGCAGGAGGGTGGTGGAATGGAGGCGGTACAGGGGGTGGGACGGTGGGCCAGGACCAGAGTCCAGCACGAATACAAGAGCCAGGGCAGAGCCAAAAACCAGGAGCCTTAACCGAACCAGACAAACAAGGCAGAGCTGAAGGTCACAGTGGAGCCGGCCCTTGTTTGTCCCCCGGGGTATGGACTAAGGCGGAGTGACGGGACCGAAAGGTCACTGAGGCATCCTGAGGACTAAAGACCCATGTGAAGACGAAGGGATGCAGAGCCAGAGTGATGCCGCAGGCCAGGAGGAACTAGGCAGACCCAGGGGATTGGAAGACCAAGGCAAAATCGGTTGGAGTGAGGACAAAGGCAGAGCTGGCGAGAAGGAGGATCCCAGTGCAGCCAAAGGGGCGGAGGGTGACGGTGTAGACGGAATCCCGTATATCCGTGGTGGAACAAGAGCAATGACTGACCAAGGCGGAGTCGAGGGAGCGAACAGGGAACAAAGGGCCAAGGAGGAGCAATGGACCCTGAATCCTGTGGTGGAGCCAAATAGTCATAAGTCTGAGTTTATTGACCATCTGAGGCTGGGCAGACCCCAGAAGGTCACAGTGATTTTGCCAAATAAGACATGTTCCTGAATCAACATTTCTGTCCGAAAATTTTGTCTTAACCCTATCCCTACCCCTAAACCTAACCCTACCCATAAGTTATCCCTATAATCATAGGGAAATGATAGGTGAAAACCACCAACATAGAAGTAACTAACCCTGGTTCTAAGCCTAAACTTAACATAAACTGTAAACTTGTCCCACAAATCTGATTGGTTGATTGGAATGTTGATCCAGGAACATGTTGTACTTGGTGAAATCAGATTCACCAAGCCAGATAGTCGAGGAGGGCTGGTGACTCAGGCGGATCGAAGCAGGGCCCAACAACCAGCCAGATTTTCAGAAAACCATAGACATAGACAAGGGAAATACCACCGGAACCAGGCTTGACGAATAGCCCCCCTGTAATATCCCTTATGTAATATATGTGTAACATTGCAGCAGGGATGATGAAGGGAGAGCAGAGGAAGGCATCTTTGCACCAGTTTTCATTCTAATAAACAACATATTCCACAAGGCAATGTAGAACACAAATGCAACCGAAACAATAACCGACAGAGCAGCAGAAAATGAGGTCACTAAATACACAAAGGAAACAAGCAATTTAAGACAGAAGTGCCATGTAGTGTAAATTACCATAGTGATGAACAGTGGTGGGGAAAAAACAACGGACCTTCTTTAGAAAATAAATAATTCATAAATAATTAAAATGTTTAGATTTACCAGTTGTATTTTTACTTTCTAGGGACTGACGTGTAGATGTGTACTGACATTTCTTACGTGTGATGAATTTTGTCATTCTAATTCATTGTCTTGATTGTAGCCATGCTTTGTTTTTTCATGATTCAATATGCATACTGTATGTACAAGATACAAAAGAGTACTGTGAGCTTGAATGGTTTGTTCCAAAGGGGACAGGTTCCAAATTCGTTCTGCTTTGAAGCGTGTAGTTTGACACAATTTCATCATGTGGCCACATGATGCTGACTAAACTACTAAATTGTCATTTCATGGGGTCCTTAAGCTTGACTGGAGACTTTTTCTTTTAATAGTCAGTGAATTCATGCAGCTCATTTTCAATTTCTCAGATATTTGCTCAAATAAAGGTTATGAATGCTTTTATTTCCTTCTGACATCAGGGTTTGCTGGCACTCCTGGTTACCTGTCCCCTGAAGTCTTACGGAAGGACCCCTATGGAAAAGCTGTAGACCTGTGGGCATGTGGTTAGTGGCTTATATTTTTGATATATGTCACAGGACTTGTGTGTGTTAAGGTGTGCCTTTGTGCACAGTTGTACAGCACCCTATAATTCACACTCAGATATTCCAGAAAAGTTGTTCCAGTAACTGTTCTGGCATATGAGAATAGTCAATATGGCTAACTTTGCGGCGACTGGCAAAAAAAACTGCAAAACCTTACAAAGTCCGTGCCGTCTTGATCATTTATGTATGTACATGTAGATTTCACATTCAGCTGCAGACACATCGACACACAACCTTTTTTTGCACACTTAATGTGAAATTAAGCATACCATTTAAGCATACACCATTTATCTAACACGTTCATTTTGTCATCATTTGCTATATAAACCGTCAGATTGAAGGGTGATTCTCACAAAACTCTATTTTCTGCAAGCTTTTTTCAAGGTAAATGTAGGTGTCTTTCCAAAAAAGACACTTGGAGACTTCAAAAGGACACCAAATAACCAAATGATATAGAGAGTCCATATAATTGATAAATGTATGCACACCACACCACCCATGAAAAAAAACATTACAGAAAAAAACTTTGACCTGACTGCATATGCCTACATATCTGTCCACATTAGGGATGGGACGGTATGAAAATTTCATATCACGATTATAGTGACCCAAATTATCACGATTATCAGTATTATCACGGTTTTGTTAAAAAGTGTTCAAAAAAGAACTGATGCACACACTGAAAACATTTCAACAAGTTTTATATTTGAAAATCATCAAACAACAAATAAATCAAGCAGCTCTATGCACTTTTAAACCAAGATTTTATTCTGTGGCATTTCCTTCCTTATAATGACCGTCGTCAATAGCAACGCATTATAACAGCGCACATCCACGTATCACAACGGACGCTCTCTCGTTTCATTCAAATGCGTCTTGCGTCTCTGTTTTTGATTGTATTGAAAATGAAATCAGAGGAATTTACTATTAATACTACTATAATTATTACTATAACTTGTTGTGATCATCTTGTCTGGATGATTGTTGTGTACGCTGTACAAAATAGATTTATAAACAGGTAAGATTTAATCTCAATTCAATATGTCCCCGTAATTATTTATGTGGTAAAGAAAATCTGTGTAATAAGTGTACAATGAATATACATTATTATCCCTTAAATGTCACCCTAGTCTTGTTTTTGTTCGTTCATCTTTGGCTCAAAGCCACTTGCTGCAAACTTTTCTTCGCGGAAGCTTCCTGTTAATTTCAAGAGAGTGAGATCAAATATTTCAACTCAAAATTTTGTGTCCATTTATTTCCCAGACGTAGTTTTGCCTTGCGTTCGCTATACAAGTGTGTGATGGTTACGAAGACGACTCGGCAGATTTGAAGTGTTTGCCCCTATAGCAGAGAATTATTTTTGCATGTTCTGCAGACAGGGTGACCATCCTTGTTTGAGTTTCCCTCAGGACTTTTGTAAAAGCCAAAATATGACCACACCTCAGATTTGGTCCTCTTAGAAGGCTGAAACATCTCCTGAGCGCTGTCACTGCCTTCCGCCATTTCTTCTCGTTCTCGTTCAAAAAAACAACGTTGCGCTCTGCGCCAGACCGATGCTGCTGGCTTGACAGGATTTACTGCGGGTTTTCAAAATCGTGATAATCAAACACGGTTTTAATGATAATTACATTTTAAACGATATTACTAACCGTCAGTACATTTTATCGTGGTTTACCGTGAAACCGGTAATCGTCCCATCCCTAGTCCACATAGTGCCGTTGAATTGCAAAGCTGGTGCAAACATACCCACAATGCTACGATGAGATGCTTTCTTAACTGCTGTTTTCTCTCCTCTGTCATTTTTTTGTTGGGTGTTTATTTTGTTATTGAGAGGAAAGCAGCAAACACATATTTACAGATTAATCTAAACGTCAGCGTGGACGGCGTCGGGATGTTCGATAACAGTATATCGCCGCAAAAGTATTTCAAACTTCTTTTTACCACTAAGCGGAAATCGAAAAGAAAAACTCAGGGTCTCTTGTAATGTACAATGCGTCACTGATTTGGCGAGGCTCACTCGCGTCACTATGGAGTGTGTGCATGAGCATTAAGTTGCTGGCTGCAGTTCACTTAACGGCCACCGGTGTCACTAAGAACAAGAGTTTCTGAATTCTTAAATTTGCGATGAAATGAATTAGACGACAGATCTTTTCTTCCATATTTTGACATACATTTGAGTGTAACAGCTTATCGAAAAAGACAAATGTAGGGCGGAGACTTGGTTCTATGCATTGGTTGTTGATTGGATGTTGAGAAGTGGAGGCAGATAAGGCTTTCCCTTGCACAAAAGGTTCTTTACAGTGGAAAAAGGTTCATTAGAGTATTAAAATGTTCTTCCCACTAAGATAAAAGGTTCTTTTAAGAACTATTCGCCGAACGGCTCTTTGGGGAACCCAAAATGGTTCTTCTATGGCATAGTTATGAAAATGCCCTTTTGGAACCAATTTTTTTTTATACAGTAAATGAGTGATTCTATAATTGGAGATACATTTTGCATTTCAAAAAGTTAAGGAAAAAAACTGTTCAGAAACATAAATTCTTTCCATTATCTTATTGAAAACATATTCAATTTTTAATAATTCAGTGCTTGCCAAACACAAGTTACTTCCTTTTTGTACTTTTAACGAAAAGTAATTTCTTTATAGTATTGTTCGTCAACTCTGTTACTGTCAAATTAGGCAATGTGTAGAAATAACATTGGTAACAGAGTTTGACAGTAACAGAATTGACCATTTTAAAACTTTTGCTAGCATAAATGCTAAGAGCACATGGCACTAATGAAATCATGATTAAAATATTTTAAAACAACCCACTGTGTGTTCAGTGATACATTCTGTTTTCCTTTTGATATTGTGGTAACAATTTTGACGTTTTGACGTGTGAGAACTTTTTAGGTTAAAATATTTTCTCAGAGAGAGCACACACACCTTTCAGTGCTTCAGATCTTATCAGTGAGGGAAAGTGACATCATTTCCTGTATCTTACATAGTTGTGGGATATAATTCCACCAATTTAAAGGAAAAGTATGGTGTGGTAACAGAGTTGACGCAAGATTTATGGACACATTTTTATAAGTTATTTTTAAACAATTTAATGTTGTAGAGTTAGGAAATTGACTATTTAGGGCTTTTATAGATGAAATAAATGAAATATTATCAAAAGAAAAGTTAAAAAAAAAATATTTTGATTACATGATACACTGACTAATTCAGACAAGTCATGATTTTCAGCTATAAGACACTAAGAAACAGAAAATATTATATTGTTATGGCCTGTAACATCTTGTGATCAATGACAATGAATAACAAATTATTAAAATAATTAAAAGATAACTATTTGAAAAAAGGCAGAAAACAATAATGACTTTGCCAAATGTACCTGCAATTATACACTCACCTAAAGGATTATTAGGAACACCTGTTCAATTTCTCATTAATGCAATTATCTAATCAACCAATCACATGGCAGTTGCTTCAATGCATTTAGGGGTGTGGTCCTGGTCAAGACAATCTCCTGAACTCCAAACTGAATGTCAGAATGGGAAAGAAAGGTGATTTAAGCAATTTTGAGCGTGGCATGGTTGTTGGTGCCAGACGGGCCGGTCTGAGTATTTCACAATCTGCTCAGTTACTGGGATTTTCACGCACAACCATTTCTAGAGTTTACAAAGAATGGTGTGAAAAGGGAAAAACATCCAGTATGCGGCAGTCCTGTGGGCGAAAATGCCTTGTTGATGCTAGAGGTCAGAGGAGAATGGGCCGAGTGATTCAAGCTGATAGAAGAGCAACTTTGACTGAAATAACCACTCGTTACAACCGAGGTATGCAGCAAAGCATTTGTGAAGCCACAACACGCACAACCTTGAGGCGGATGGGCTACAACAGCAGAAGACCCCACCGGGTACCACTCATCTCCACTACAAATAGGAAAAAGAGGCTACAATTTGCACGAGCTCATCAAAATTGGACAGTTGAAGACTGGAAAAATGTTGCCTGGTCTGATGAGTCTCGATTTCTGTTGAGACATTCAGATGGTAGAGTCAGAATTTGGCGTAAACAGAATGAGAACATGGATCCATCATGCCTTGTTACCACTGTGCAGGCTGGTGGTGGTGGTGTAATGGTGTGGGGGATGTTTTCTTGGCACACTTTAGGCCCCTCAGTGCCAATTGGGCATCGTTTAAATGCCACGGCCTACCTGAGCATTGTTTCTGACCATGTCCATCCCTTTATGACCACCATGTACCCATCCTCTGATGGCTACTTCCAGCAGGATAATGCACCATGTCACAAAGCTCGAATCATTTCAAATTGGTTTCTTGAACATGACAATGAGTTCACTGTACTAAAATGGCCCCCACAGTCACCAGATCTCAACCCAATAGAGCATCTTTGGGATGTGGTGGAACGGGAGCTTCGTGCCCTGGATGTGCATCCCACAAATCTCCATCAACTGCAAGATGCTATCCTATCAATATGGGCCAACATTTCTAAAGAATGCTTTCAGCACCTTGTTGAATCAATGCCACGTAGAATTAAGGCAGTTCTGAAGGCGAAAGGGGGTCAAACACAGTATTAGTATGGTGTTCCTAATAATCCTTTAGGTGAGTGTAGAATCACCCAAATATTTTATTTTTAAGAGTGTATGCATGGATGAATCATTTACAATGCGCCGTTTGGGAGGACCAACACATTTGAAATTAATGCACATGTTAAATGCTCAAATACAAGTTGAGACATAAAAAAACTGCTTGGTCTCTCCTTATACAGGCTTCGTACAGATACTGTAAAAATGAAATTCCAGGACTTTCAAGGACTTTTCAAGCACTATTTTTTTGGTTTTCAAGGACTACAATCAGATATATCACTCATCAAACAATATCTTTATTATCTTTCAAAATCTAAAAAAAAAGGTAAATAGATATAAATAAACTGATAAAACAAAAAGGTACGAATAAAGTGCAGCACAATGACTGGTAACTTTAACCTACTGAAATATACTATGACAAAGATATCGCTTTCCTTATTTTCCTTATTCATTCCTGATTTTTTTTCTCTCATGAATATATGATTGACCTGAAGAATAAAAGCTTCATATACTATCATATATATTTATTTGAGCAATATCACGCTCATAGTCATGTGAAATGGCTCTATCTATATCAGATGGGCTGCAGCATTAATTTTGCGTGAAAATGTTGTTTTATCAATAAAACTAAACACTAGTTTCACATTGTCTTTCAATAATTGAAGGACTTTTCAAGTACCTTTTCATAAATATGGCTGTTTTCAAGGGTTTTCCAGGACTTAAATTTCAAAAAGTAAAATTCAAGTACTTCAAGCACTTTAAGCACCTTGTACGAACCCTGCTTATACCTTGTATTAAGTGCCGTGCACCAATATTGCATGGATTAACGCTTAAAGCTCAAGAGTATTGTATAATAATTTCTTCTCGCTCACCTCATCCATCTCAATTCCCTCTCTAGGTGTGATTCTCTACATTCTGCTGGTTGGATACCCACCCTTTTGGGATGAAGACCAACATAGACTCTATCAGCAAATTAAAGCTGGCGCCTATGATGTCAGTTAAAGCATCCTTCATATAATGTTGATGATAATGCCGGTAGTAATGATGTGTGTCTGATTCATGCTTGGATCCCTGTGTTACACCCACAGTTTCCTTCCCCTGAGTGGGACACTGTCACCCCTGAGGCAAAAGATCTTATTAATAAGATGCTGACCATCAACCCATCTAAACGCATCACTGCTGCGGAGGCGCTCAAGCACCCGTGGATCTCAGTGAGTTTCTCTCCTTCCATCAGTACTTCAGACCGTACATGCATCTTTTATTGTAACTTGGAAAAAATGCTTAATTAATGCACATATTTTTGCATTGGATCATTTATATACAGGTTAATTGAGTCAGCAAAGCAATTAATGAATTAGTCGGATTTAGCCATTTGACAGCCACAACGGTCTGAAGGGAATGTTTATTAGATGATTCATTCAGAGGTATTTCATTATGTTGAGATTGCATGTTCTGGAAATGCCTGCAAAACTAACATTCTCTACATATCCTCTTGTTTTACCTTGCCTTTTAGCATCGCTCCACTGTTGCATCTTGCATGCATAGGCAGGAGACTGTTGAATGTTTGAAGAAGTTCAATGCCAGAAGGAAGCTTAAGGTAAGTTTATATAAGGCTGTGAGAAGCTCTCATACTGTGAGATTGCATTGTTTTAAATGATAAGCAGCATGTAAAGATCTGGGCTGGTACCTGAAAGGTTGCAGGTTTAAACCTCACAAAGGTTGTTCCATCAGCTATAAACACTGATCCCAGAGTGACACTTCACTTTAACAGCTGAACTGAAAACTAGGCCATTTAGAATCTTTAACAATTCCAAATGGAATTCCAAAAAGAATATGAATTCCAAATCAGTTTCTAGAAGAGGTAGCATACAAGATGCAGAATTGCATTTGAATGTCCGAAGTACAAATAAAAATCAATCCAAACAAATTCTATTTCAGGGTTTCTGCGGGTCTTAAAAAGTCTTAATCTGACCATCTACAATTTAAGGCCTCTTAAATTGGAGCAGAAAGTCTTAAATTCAATATCATGGCATTAAATTAGGGCCTTGTGATTTCTGCGATGCGGAAAACGGGAAGAATCCATTCATAAAAATGGAATTTACTGTATAATGTGGAATGTCACGGAATTTGTCAACTTTTGGATGAATAAATAAAAGTAGGATAAGTATCTGTCAATGGGTATGAAAATGTATTTTTCATTTGAATTAAGTTCATTTTTCCTAACCCATTGGCAGATATTTGTTCTTGTTTTAATCATAAAAATATTAAAAGGGAGCTGATTATTGCTGAATAACTACAAAATACACCATTGTTACTGAGAAACATTTGCTAAAGGATCCTCTGTGTTTTTCTCTTCAGGGTGCTATTCTCACTACTATGCTGGCCACCAGGAACTTCTCAGGTGACTCTAATTATTATATTTCTGTTATCTACTGTTTTTGTTTCAACCCTGTGTGAAAATCAGTATGAGTATGTCACAATCTTTCTGTCTAAACCGAGATTCTGCTAGAGAGTAAAATCTGGTCGCAGTGGTCGCAGCAGAAGATGTGCATGGGACAGTGCCTGTTCACTAAGAGCTATTGCATGCTTCAGGCACTTCACTTCGTTATGTCAGAATTTAACCGAGATGGCAAAAGTACACACACATCCTTCACTCAAGTAGAAGTACAGATACTCATGTTTAAAGAGACTTAAAAAAGAAAGCTCTGACATGTACTGAAGTAAAAAGTAGCCATTACTACTACCTGTTTTAGTGTCACGCTGGTAACTGGACCTCACATCATATTAATGCATTAATACAAAAAAACGTACATTTCAAACTTTGTTAGCTAGTAAATGTATCCAAGATGAACAACCACCATGTAGAACAAAATTTCAGGCTGGGATATCTCACACTCATCCAGACCATCTCATACACCCACAACAAATTCTGAAACCACGGACAACCCCATTTTTGGTTTTTATGTTTTTATGAACAGAACTGTCTCCACCTTGTTGCAAAACCACCACCTCATTGTAATTTGTTTGCACATAATATACATTTATTTTAGTTAAATTTAAAGTATTACATTACGACCATTTGTTATTGTTTTATCTTTAAAGGACTTAAATACTTTAGATTTAACAGAACTATATTTTTTAAATTGCCTAAATGTCAAAATTAGTACAATAACTACATCATGACAATATCTTTATAGAAAAATCCTAATACTGAACATGTTATTGCATTATCATGAGTCATCTTTTTACCTTATGAAAACTAAACATGGTATTGTCACCATTCTGTTTAGTTTTCTTCATGGACTTTCATTTTGCTTTCAAATGTCACCTGTTTCTTTGTTTAGTTTCCCGCCACTGGTCTGTCTCCCTGGTTACCGTCATTATGAGTTCATTTAGTTCAGCTTTCTGTTTAATCATCTCGTTTGTGTTCACCATTTAAGTTGTTCCTTCTCCTGCACTCCTTGTGCGGTCACCGTTATGCTATGTGTGTGTTTCTGTTGCCTGTCTGCATGTTCCTGTGAAGTGAAGAATAAAGTTTGTTTGATTTTGGATCTTCTGATTCCTCCATTTGTTCCTGCCTGCACACACCCATGACAAATATAGTGAAAGTACAGTTTTTTTTGGCGGATTGATTACCATTTGTATAAACATAGTTTTACCACAAATTTCATGGTTAAACTATGGTTAGTGTAGTAAAAACATGGTTAATTTGTGGTTACCATGGTTTTTGGTTTCATATGTAGTAAAACCATCGGTAATTTCTGCAAGGGTTGTTGTTGTCTGCCCTAGCTCCCTGTAAACCTATTATAAACCAATGTGAATATGTCTGCTAAATTACTACTGTAACTTTACAATAGATAATAATGATGTCCATAGCATATTTGAGTGATGATAGTAATGGGGTGCTACTGCTAACAGTTGCTAGCAGTTAAATGCTTAACTAAATAAAGACAAAACTACAATAGCATTTTTGCAGATGAAACTGACTTGCACTTGAAGTAAATATATCCAGCGGAACCTGTGGGTGAGGAGTTTAAAGCGAGTGGACGTTGTCAAAGTATTATACAAGGAAGAGACAGAACTTCTAGTGTCATGTAGGCTACTGATCAAATGTCAATGGAAGAAATAGGAAAAGCAAAACATAGTTGTAGGCTCCTGCTGATGGATGATTGACGCGTGTACCACATTGGTTTCATCATCACCGCGAGTTTAGTTTGAGTGAATGCCTAGCTGAGTAGCGCTAGTCTACAGCGCGCTATCCTTTTCACCGTCAAAAGCTCACGTCTGTGCCATCCGATCCGAGCAACAGAAAACGATCATAGCCTTTTTAGTTAGATAACAGGGAAATAGACCATCTACCATAGCCTAACATATTGTAAGTCAAACAGCAACAGTCACTAAAATAACTACTCAATGGTAGGCTGAGGCTCATTTAAAAATTATGGTAGTAGACTAGCGCTACATCTACTAGACCAAGGTTAGGCATTTCATGTATTGCTATCTCCTGAATTAGTTAATCAGTCCCTCAATGATCATGTTAACTATGTGTGACATCATGACCCAAAAAGGGGGAAATGATCAGGCAGAAGGCGGTAGTGAAGACATTTTTATTCAAAAGAAAATAATATAATTACGCAAAAAAAACATTAACATGTTAACAGGATGCAGCAGACCTTCAATGCAATTACCCACAAAGAAAAAAAAGAAAGAAAAAAAAACAACTAAAAATAAGCAAAACCCACAGATGGCCACAGGTAACCTAGTTTGTGAAGACAGAAGTGGCATACAGACAATCGTGCTCCCACTGCGATCAAGCTCACGGCAAATCACACTGCAGACCTAGAAGGAAAGGATAATAAAGTGACCAAACCACCACACCACTGCTATCCACCAGTGAAGGCAACCCCGCAGCCACCGTCAGGTCAAAAAGAAATCTACAACAATAAAACAAAACAAACAATAATATTAACAGTGGCTAATGCAAATAGAACAAGTCAACACTGTTAAATGACTAGGATCTACTTAGTCCCTTTTTTTTGTCTTTGGTGTGGCCAACTCTGGTCCAACATCCAACCAAAAAAAACACAATCTCAACAATAATTCAACCTAAAATAAACTGTAATCGTGCATCCCTGTAAGGGAAAACACAATCCATTACTGAAAAGAAATATTTACAATACAAAGGAAAAGTCACATACCCAAAACATTTAAAAGAAATAAAGCATTCAGAATAAACATTAAAATCATTAAAACATCTAAAACTCCCTTTTTAAACCCTTTGTTTTAAATAAAAATAAAAATAATACCTCTACCATCCGTTATTTTGGTTTATGACACTCAGGCAACCATCCAGCCATAATACTAAAAAAAAACAAAATAACATCAATAAAACAGGTGTTAAATACACATGGCCACGCGATCATCGGATAATAAAACTACTACCTCCTAAACGATGCATCATGTGTTCAACACTCAATGTTCCACCAATATTTGACATGTGACCGCACATAAGCGATCCTTACATTTGCTGGTCTATTGCCACCATGCAACACGTAAACCTGCTGCGACTTAGATCTGCCGCGACTTCCATTCACGAATCGTCAGCGGAAAAACAAAGGGCGGAAGTGGACGAACAAGTCTCATCACTTCCTTTTATAGAACTGAGGCTGATGGGATTTGTAGTTCCTGAAACACGCCCCGTTACAATCTACCCCCTAGATTTTAAATCGACGTCCCGTCGATCACATCACACTACAACCATGGGCGGAACATTTCGTGGGGCCTGTTGTTGGACAGCCTTATCATCGGGAGAGCAAACTGACCACTTAGCTGGACCTCACTAGTACATGCTGGCCGAGGGAGACGATATGGATTTGCATGGCATCCAGCTGTTGACCTCTTAGTGCGCCTTACTGCAGCTTCTTGTTGTGAAGGCAGATGTTCTTTAGCACAGTCCTCTACTATAGTTGGATAGATGTTATCTTCTTGAGGTCTAATAACTTTGTCATGAGCAGATGTACACTCAGGCAGTAGGGACACAACAACCATGTCCCCATCTCTGTCTTCAGAGGTTTCTTTATGGTCCACTAGAACCGGAAGTCCAGGATCATCCAAGGAAATATGAACTGGACGCAACTCACAGCGGTGAATATGTCTGAGATTACCTCCTCCATCCACAGGGGCAATGGAATACGCTGCTCCATTTCCATCTGGACACCGGACCACCTCTCTGATACACCACTTGGCCTTCTTGTAAACTTGTAAAGGTAGCACACCTTAAGATCATTTAGTCGGGCACGATGTTCTGTGGCACCCTTAAGGCGGGCTCGAGCCTTATTAAACATCCGTTCCAGATTGTCCTTATGGTCCACTACCCAGTCCACTTCACTCTGGGTATGATTGTCCAATCCTAACATGAAGTCGAGGGGTAAATGTGGTTCCTGTCCAAACATAAGGACAGTAGCCTGGTGCTCAGTGGTGTTATACGCATACACTACCTGGGCAAGATGGTCTGGCCAGTGGCATTTTTCCTCTGGAGGCAGAGTACGCAACAAGTCATGCATTGTTCTGTTAAAACGCTCACATTGGCCATTTCCTTGTGGTCGATAAGGTGTAGTACGAGTTTTTGAAATGCCATACAGTCTACATAACTCTTGAATGAGTCTGCTTTCAAAGCACCATCCCTGATCCGAATGAATTTGTTGTGGTACACCAAATAAGTAGAACCAACGTTCTACTAGAACACGTGCCACTGTCGATGCCGTTTGATCCTTTGTTGGGATAGCCTGTGTGAACTTTGAGAATACATCAGTCATAACCAGTACATTTTCAAGTCCATTTGATGCAGGTTCCAGCAAAGTAAAATCAATGGCCAATATATCTAATGGCCTCTCTGCAGTCAAGTGCCCCATAAAACTACGTACTTTTGGTCGTACCACTTTAGCTAGGGTGCAACGCTGGCATTTTTTACACCATTCTTCAATGAACTTAAACATGCCAGGCCAATAACACCGGGTTCTCACTAAGCTCGCCGTCCGCTCAATCCCTTGATGGCCATGATCATCATGCAGACTTGTAAGGACCCTTTCCCTGAGAGCCGCTGGTAACACAACTCGACAAATTTCTCGATGTTTATCCTGGGGACAGAACCGTCGATGCAATACACCCTCTATTTTCACCAGCTTTCCCCACTGCCGTACCAATTCAAGTACTTCCGATGACTCCAATGCTCTCTCCTGTGCATCTGGTGGCTTTTGGCGATCCCAATAAACAAGGAAACGCCCAATAGCTGAATCAGATCCTTGCAAATTGCTAAGATTTTCTCTGGGTTGTTCGGGGAGAGCAGAAATTGTTTCACTTAAAACAACATGCTGACAGTCATGAGCACAATGATATAATTCCCTTGGCACAGCAGTAGTCATAGACAGTTCAGCTACAGGGGCAGCAATTTTTCTAGACAAAGCATCAGCATTAACATTGGAACGTCAAGGTTTATACTTAATCTCCAAATCAAAGTCTGCAAGCTGATTAGCCCATCGTTGTTCCAATGCCCCCGATTTTGCGGTCTGCAAATGACTGAGTGGATTGTTGTCTGTATACACCAGGCACTTCTGACCAAGCAAATACTCTAAACTTTTCCACAACAGCCCACTTTAGAGCCAAAAACTCCAACTTCATTGAGCTGTAATTCTGCATATTGCGTTCAGATGGTCGCAGACCTCGACTGGCAAAAGCAACTGGTCGATATTTACTTCCATGTTCTTGAGATAGAACGGCCCCCAAACCTTGGTGGCTTGCATCAATATCCATGATAAAGGGCTTACTGAAATCTGCATAAGTGAGGACTGGAGCATTGGTCAAAACAGTTTTAAGAGTTTGAAATGCATTCACATGAGTCAGTCCATTTAGTCCCAAGATCAATCTTTGGTCTTCTGCTTTTTTGTCCCCTGATCACTTCTGCCACTTAAGTATTCAAGGGTCCAGCCATACAAGAAAATTTAACAAACCGCCGATAGTAACTAGCGAAGCCAAGAAAGGGCGGGCGAGCCCACTTAGCTACAGCAGATATATAGGTCTGTACCGACTCCTGTGTAAGAGACCACATGCCCCAAATAACGTACCTCTGGCCAGAAGAAGCAGCATTTACTGAGTTTTATCTTCAAATTCTGTTGTCTCAGCCGATCTAACACCAGCTCCAGTCGATGAAGATGTTGCTTGACAGTGGCTGAGAAAACAATAACATCGTCCAAATAGAGCAATAAGGACTGAAAACTCTGATCCCCAAAAATTCGCTCCATTAACCTTTGAAAAGTACTTGGGGCATTGCACAGCCCAAAGGGCGTCCTATTGAATTCAAAGAGCCCAAATGGGGTGCAAAAGGCAGTCTTAAAACGATCTGCTTCAGCAACCGGTAACCGGTTATATCCACTAGCCAGGTCTAATGTTGAAAACCACTTTGCTCCAGTCAAGGGATCAAGTGACTCCTCTATCCTTGGTAAGGGATAGGCATTCTTGCGAGTTCTAGAATTGAGCTGGCGGTAATCAACACACATCCTCAGGGAGCCATCCTTCTTCACCAATACAGAAGGTGAAGCATACGGACTGCAACTCTCCCTAATGACTTGGCTGTCCAACAACTGTCTAATATGTGCCTTTACTTCATCAAACTGACTGGGAGGATTTCTACGATTTCTCAATTAAGTTTGTACACCCCAGGTCACTATCATGCTTAGCAAAAACATCAGAATATTTTGTTAAAAGTCTCTTAACGGCCTCCTTCTCAGTCTCTAAAAGTCCCTGCAATTCTAACCCTTGAACATCAATGTTCGAGGCTGTTGTAATAGTTTGACACTGAACGATCACGGTATTAGAGTCACATGATAAATCTTCCTAAAAAAAATATCTTGATCTGATTTTATTTATTTGATCTGCACTTTCACGTAACCAATAAATCCAGGAGAAGGGGCATCATCTGCTCGATGGCACTGTGACAGGGCATCCTTCCAGCCTAATTCTGCCTGCCTGACCTGTGGAACTGAAAATAGTGCTGGGCCATGTTTTTCAAACAAATCATTATAACACTGTCCAATCACATTCATACCTAAAAGGCCAGGAGTCAGCTCTTTCCTCTGCTGAAACAGAGTATCAACAGGGTCTTTCACAACCAAAATACCTTGTCCTAGAAGAATTTGCCCCAACACAGTCACATCGGTTTCAAAGTATCCCACATATGGTATCTCAAGACCATTGGCTGCTTTTAATTGAAGCCAACTACATTTTTTAAGTGTGTCTGCTCCCAATTGTCGGAAATGCTTCTCAAAAAATGACTCCGTTACAGTGGTCACCATTGACCCTGTATCCAATAAACAGGAAATCTCCACTCCCCCCATCTGCACAGTTACAATAGGACATTTGCCTACGAGACGTTGTAAAATAGTAGGGCAAACAGGTGTCTGTGAAACTTCACTATCCCCCTCCACAATATGACTCAAAACAGTAGGGGATACTACACCATCAGGCTCCCCCACAGAAGTCTCGTTCACAGTCACTTGAGGTGATCTAGAGTTTGCATCTATAGGCCAGGGTTGTCGACAATATCTAGCTATATGCCCAACTCGATTACAGCGAAGGCATCGTCGTGAACTATTTTGCCTAGATGAGGTGAAAGAGGGCTCATTCTTTTGAGACATAAAGCTTTCAAGATGCTGAGTAAGTTCATTTATTTGTACTTGTTGCTGCCTCAACATCTCTTTAACTTCTTTTATCTCTGTAGATTCCTGAAATCTAACCTTAGATTCAGGCTCAACTACCCTGCCTTGAGTAACATTACACCATGGCTGAACATATGAAGCCACTACTTCTCTATTCCCCTCTTCCACCCACCTAAGAGCTTCACTTCGAACCTCCAGTAGAGTAGAAGATGGCTTTTCCCGTACTAATCGTTTTAGTTCACGTTTTAACATTACATCTCGAACGTGTTCCACAAACTGATCTCGAAGCACCCTGTCAGAACTTGGAACACTGCCTGGATTACCAGCAAGAATCAAGTCCATTAAGGAAAATTCAGTCAATGAGTCACCTTCTTTCTGTTTTCGTTCATAAAACCTTTGTTGTAATTGTACAAATGTCTGTTTCCCCCCATACAAGTCCCGTAAGATATCAAAAACAGATTCTGGAGTATCCCTAGTAGCTGGTGGACGGAGTTTTATCTCCATTCTACAAACCCGATTCCAAAAAAGTTGGGACACTGCACAAATTGTGAATAAAAACAGAATGCAATGATGTGGAAGTTTCAAATTTCAATATTTTATTCAGAATACAACATAGATGACATATCAACAAACTGAGAAAATGTATCATTTTAAGGGAAAAATAAGTTGATTTTAAATTTCATGGCATCAACACATCTCAAAAAAGTTGGGACAAGGCCATGTTTACCACTGTGTGGCATCCCCTCTTCTTTTTATAACAGTCTGCAAACGTCTGGGGACTGAGGAGACAAGTTGCTCAAGTTTAGGAATAGGAATGTTGTCCCATTCTTGTCTAATACAGGCTTCTAGTTGCTCAACTGTCTGAGGTCTTCTTTGTCGCATCTTCCTCTTTATGATGCGCCAAATGTTTTCTATGGGTGAAAGATCTGGACTGCAGGCTGGCCATTTCAGTACCCGGATCCTTCTTCTACGCAGCCATGATGTTGTAATTGATGCAGTATGTGGTCTGGCATTGTCATGTTGGAAAATGCAAGGTCTTCCCTGAAAGAGACGACATCTGGATGGGAGCATATGTTGTTCTAGAACTTGGATATACCTTTCAGCATTGATGGTGCCTTTCCAGATGTGTAAGCTGCCCATGCCACACGCACTCATGCAACCCCATACCATCAGAGATCCAGGCTTCTGAACTGAGCGCTGATAACAACTTGGGTTTTCCACTTTGCCACAGTCCATTTTAAATGAGCCTTGGCCCAGAGAAAACGCCTGCGCTTCTGGATCATGTTTAGATATGGCTTCTTTTTTGACCTATAGAGTTTTAGCCGGCAACGGCGAATGGCACGGTGGATTGTGTTCACCGACAATGTTTTCTGGAAGTATTCCTGAGCCCATGTTGTGATTTCCATTACAGTAGCATTCCTGTATGTGATGCAGTGCCGTCTAAGGGCCCGAAGATCACGGGCATCCAGTATGGTTTTCCGGCCTTGACCCTTACGCACAGAGATTGTTCCAGATTCTCTGAATGATATTATGCACTGTAGATGATGATAACTTCAAACTCTTTGCAATTTTTCTCTGAGAAACTCCTTTCTGATATTGCTCCACTATTTTTCGCCGCAGCATTGGGGGAATTGGTGATCCTCTGCCCATCTTGACTTCTGAGAGACACTGCCACTCTGAGAGGCTCTTTTTATACCCAATCATGTTGCCAAATTGACCTAATAAGTTGCAAATTGGTCCTCCAGCTGTTCCTTATATGTACATTTAACTTTTCCGGCCTCTTATTGCTACCTGTCCCAACTTTTTTGGAATGTGTAGCTCTCATGAAATCCAAAATGAGCCAATATTTGGCATGACATTTCAAAATGTCTCACTTTCAACATTTGATACGTTATCTATATTCTATTGTGAATAAAATATAAGTTTATGAGATTTGTAAATTATTGCATTCCTTTTTTATTCACAATTTGTACAGTGTCCCAACTTTTTTGGAATCGGGTTTGTAGCTTCTTCCCCCAGATGGTCAAGCAGAAACACCACCTTTTCTTTATCAGACCAACCCCTGCCCTCAATACACACCTTGGCCTCAGTCCAGTCCTCAACACTTAATGTGGAGTCCATATTTCCATAAAAGTGTGGACACTTCCTCTCCCGAGGGACATAAAGTACCCTGCTAAAAGATACTGGAGATGAAGAATTGGCATTAGTCATAGAAGGGTGTGGTTGGTTAGGAGCGGTACTACTGGGCGGGGGATGCGCTCTCATCAGCTGCTCATTTTGTGCCTGCAGGTGACGTATCTGCTCCTGCAAGTCTAGTAGTTCTTCTTCCATATCTGTTAACAGATTATTTTATAAAACAGTTCAGAGAAAGGTGACAAGGTCCCACGATGCAGAGTCTGATGATCGCCTTCATGCACGACTACTGTTTATTCAGTTACCAAAAAACATAAGTAACCAATATAAAAAAAAAAACAACAAAAAAACAAAACTTCACAACCACCTTCACCACAAACGACCCTGCCGACTACGCCAATTGTGACCCAAAAAGGGGTAAATGATCAGGCAGAAGGCGGTAGTGAAGCTTCAGTAAACAGACATTTTTATTCAAAAGAAAATAATATAATTAAATAAATAAAAAAACATTAACATGTTAACAGGATGCAGCAGACCTTCAATGCAATTACCCACAAAGAAAAAAAATAAAACTAAAAATAAGCAAAACCCACAGATGGCCACAGGTTACCTAGTTTGTGAAGACAGAAGTGGCATACAGACAATCGTGCTCCCACTGCGATCAAGCTCACGGCAAATCACACTGCAGACCTAGAAGGAAAGAATAATAAAGTGACCAAACCACCACACCACTGCTATCCACCAGTGAAGGCAACCCCGCAGCCACCGTCAGGTCAAAAAGAAATCTACAACAATAAAACAAAACAAACAATAATATTAACAGTGGCTAATGCAAATAGAACAAGTCAACACTGTTAAATGACTAGGATCTACTTAGTCCCTTTTTTTTGTCTTTGGTGTGGCCTCAGTTCTCACTTGGCCAACTCTGGTCCAACATCCAACCAAAAAAAACACAATCTCAACAATAATTCAACCTAAAATAAACTGTAATCGTGCATCCCTGTAAGGGAAAACACAATCCATTACTGAAGAGAAATATTTACAATACAAAGCAAAAGTCACATACCCAAAACATTTAAAAGAAATAAAGCATTCAGAATAAACATTAAAACATTTAAAACTCCCTTTTTAAACCCTTTATGTTTTAAATAAAAATAAAAATAATACCTCTACCATCCGTTATTTTGGTTTATGACACTCAGGCAACCATCCAGCCATAATACTAAAAAACAAACAAAATAACATCATCAATAAAACAGGTGTTAAATACACATGGCCACGCGATCATCGGATAATAAAACTACTACCTCCTAAACGATGCATCATGTGTTCAACACTCAATGCTCCACCAATATTTGACATGTGACTGCACATAAGCGATCCTGACATTTGCTGGTCTATTGCCACCATGCAACACGTAAACCTGCTGCGACTTAGATCTGCCGCGACTTCCATTCACGAATCGTCAGCGGAAAAACAAAGGGCGGAAGTGGACGAACAAGTCTCATCACTTCCTTTTATAGAACTGAGGCTGATGGGATTTGTAGTTCCTGAAACACGCCCCGTTACAATCTACCCCCTAGATTTTAAATCGACGTCCCGTCGATCACATCACACTACAACCATGGGCGGAACATTTCGTGGGGCCTGTTGTTGGACAGCCTTATCATCGGGAGAGCAAACTGACCACTTAGCTGGACCTCACTAGTACATGCTGGCCGAGGGAGACGATATGGATTTGCATGGCATCCAGCTGTTGACCTCTTAGTGCGCCTTACTGCAGCTTCTTGTTGTGAAGGCAGATGTTCTTTAGCACAGTCCTCTACTATAGTTGGATAGATGTTATCTTCTTGAGGTCTAATAACTTTGTCATGAGCAGATGTACACTCAGGCAGTAGGGACACAACAACCATGTCCCCATCTCTGTCTTCAGAGGTTTCTTTATGGTCCACTAGAACCGGAAGTCCAGGATCATCCAAGGAAATATGAACTGGACGCAACTCACAGCGGTGAATATGTCTGAGATTACCTCCTCCATCCACAGGGGCAATGGAATACGCTGCTCCATTTCCATCTGGACACCGGACCACCTCTCTGATACACCACTTGGCCTTCTTGTAAACTTGTAAAGGTAGCACACCTTAAGATCATTTAGTCGGGCACGATGTTCTGTGGCACCCTTAAGGCGGGCTCGAGCCTTATTAAACATCCGTTCCAGATTGTCCTTATGGTCCACTACCCAGTCCACTTCACTCTGGGTATGATTGTCCAATCCTAACATGAAGTCGAGGGGTAAATGTGGTTCCTGTCCAAACATAAGGACAGTAGCCTGGTGCTCAGTGGTGTTATACGCATACACTACCTGGGCAAGATGGTCTGGCCAGTGGCATTTTTCCTCTGGAGGCAGAGTACGCAACAAGTCATGCATTGTTCTGTTAAAACGCTCACATTGGCCATTTCCTTGTGGTCGATAAGGTGTAGTACGAGTTTTTGAAATGCCATACAGTCTACATAACTCTTGAATGAGTCTGCTTTCAAAGCACCATCCCTGATCCGAATGAATTTGTTGTGGTACACCAAATAAGTAGAACCAACGTTCTACTAGAACACGTGCCACTGTCGATGCCGTTTGATCCTTTGTTGGGATAGCCTGTGTGAACTTTGAGAATACATCAGTCATAACCAGTACATTTTCAAGTCCATTTGATGCAGGTTCCAGCAAAGTAAAATCAATGGCCAATATATCTAATGGCCTCTCTGCAGTCAAGTGCCCCATAAAACTACGTACTTTTGGTCGTACCACTTTAGCTAGGGTGCAACGCTGGCATTTTTTACACCATTCTTCAATGAACTTAAACATGCCAGGCCAATAACACCGGGTTCTCACTAAGCTCGCCGTCCGCTCAATCCCTTGATGGCCATGATCATCATGCAGACTTGTAAGGACCCTTTCCCTGAGAGCCGCTGGTAACACAACTCGACAAATTTCTCGATGTTTATCCTGGGGACAGAACCGTCGATGCAATACACCCTCTATTTTCACCAGCTTTCCCCACTGCCGTACCAATTCAAGTACTTCCGATGACTCCAATGCTCTCTCCTGTGCATCTGGTGGCTTTTGGCGATCCCAATAAACAAGGAAACGCCCAATAGCTGAATCAGATCCTTGCAAATTGCTAAGATTTTCTCTGGGTTGTTCGGGGAGAGCAGAAATTGTTTCACTTAAAACAACATGCTGACAGTCATGAGCACAATGATATAATTCCCTTGGCACAGCAGTAGTCATAGACAGTTCAGCTACAGGGGCAGCAATTTTTCTAGACAAAGCATCAGCATTAACATTGGAACGTCAAGGTTTATACTTAATCTCCAAATCAAAGTCTGCAAGCTGATTAGCCCATCGTTGTTCCAATGCCCCCGATTTTGCGGTCTGCAAATGACTGAGTGGATTGTTGTCTGTATACACCAGGCACTTCTGACCAAGCAAATACTCTAAACTTTTCCACAACAGCCCACTTTAGAGCCAAAAACTCCAACTTCATTGAGCTGTAATTCTGCATATTGCGTTCAGATGGTCGCAGACCTCGACTGGCAAAAGCAACTGGTCGATATTTACTTCCATGTTCTTGAGATAGAACGGCCCCCAAACCTTGGTGGCTTGCATCAATATCCATGATAAAGGGCTTACTGAAATCTGCATAAGTGAGGACTGGAGCATTGGTCAAAACAGTTTTAAGAGTTTGAAATGCATTCACATGAGTCAGTCCATTTAGTCCCAAGATCAATCTTTGGTCTTCTGCTTTTTTGTCCCCTGATCACTTCTGCCACTTAAGTATTCAAGGGTCCAGCCATACAAGAAAATTTAACAAACCGCCGATAGTAACTAGCGAAGCCAAGAAAGGGCGGGCGAGCCCACTTAGCTACAGCAGATATATAGGTCTGTACCGACTCCTGTGTAAGAGACCACATGCCCCAAATAACGTACCTCTGGCCAGAAGAAGCAGCATTTACTGAGTTTTATCTTCAAATTCTGTTGTCTCAGCCGATCTAACACCAGCTCCAGTCGATGAAGATGTTGCTTGACAGTGGCTGAGAAAACAATAACATCGTCCAAATAGAGCAATAAGGACTGAAAACTCTGATCCCCAAAAATTCGCTCCATTAACCTTTGAAAAGTACTTGGGGCATTGCACAGCCCAAAGGGCGTCCTATTGAATTCAAAGAGCCCAAATGGGGTGCAAAAGGCAGTCTTAAAACGATCTGCTTCAGCAACCGGTAACCGGTTATATCCACTAGCCAGGTCTAATGTTGAAAACCACTTTGCTCCAGTCAAGGGATCAAGTGACTCCTCTATCCTTGGTAAGGGATAGGCATTCTTGCGAGTTCTAGAATTGAGCTGGCGGTAATCAACACACATCCTCAGGGAGCCATCCTTCTTCACCAATACAGAAGGTGAAGCATACGGACTGCAACTCTCCCTAATGACTTGGCTGTCCAACAACTGTCTAATATGTGCCTTTACTTCATCAAACTGACTGGGAGGATTTCTACGATTTCTCAATTAAGTTTGTACACCCCAGGTCACTATCATGCTTAGCAAAAACATCAGAATATTTTGTTAAAAGTCTCTTAACGGCCTCCTTCTCAGTCTCTAAAAGTCCCTGCAATTCTAACCCTTGAACATCAATGTTCGAGGCTGTTGTAATAGTTTGACACTGAACGATCACGGTATTAGAGTCACATGATAAATCTTCCTAAAAAAAATATCTTGATCTGATTTTATTTATTTGATCTGCACTTTCACGTAACCAATAAATCCAGGAGAAGGGGCATCATCTGCTCGATGGCACTGTGACAGGGCATCCTTCCAGCCTAATTCTGCCTGCCTGACCTGTGGAACTGAAAATAGTGCTGGGCCATGTTTTTCAAACAAATCATTATAACACTGTCCAATCACATTCATACCTAAAAGGCCAGGAGTCAGCTCTTTCCTCTGCTGAAACAGAGTATCAACAGGGTCTTTCACAACCAAAATACCTTGTCCTAGAAGAATTTGCCCCAACACAGTCACATCGGTTTCAAAGTATCCCACATATGGTATCTCAAGACCATTGGCTGCTTTTAATTGAAGCCAACTACATTTTTTAAGTGTGTCTGCTCCCAATTGTCGGAAATGCTTCTCAAAAAATGACTCCGTTACAGTGGTCACCATTGACCCTGTATCCAATAAACAGGAAATCTCCACTCCCCCCATCTGCACAGTTACAATAGGACATTTGCCTACGAGACGTTGTAAAATAGTAGGGCAAACAGGTGTCTGTGAAACTTCACTATCCCCCTCCACAATATGACTCAAAACAGTAGGGGATACTACACCATCAGGCTCCCCCACAGAAGTCTCGTTCACAGTCACTTGAGGTGATCTAGAGTTTGCATCTATAGGCCAGGGTTGTCGACAATATCTAGCTATATGCCCAACTCGATTACAGCGAAGGCATCGTCGTGAACTATTTTGCCTAGATGAGGTGAAAGAGGGCTCATTCTTTTGAGACATAAAGCTTTCAAGATGCTGAGTAAGTTCATTTATTTGTACTTGTTGCTGCCTCAACATCTCTTTAACTTCTTTTATCTCTGTAGATTCCTGAAATCTAACCTTAGATTCAGGCTCAACTACCCTGCCTTGAGTAACATTACACCATGGCTGAACATATGAAGCCACTACTTCTCTATTCCCCTCTTCCACCCACCTAAGAGCTTCACTTCGAACCTCCAGTAGAGTAGAAGATGGCTTTTCCCGTACTAATCGTTTTAGTTCACGTTTTAACATTACATCTCGAACGTGTTCCACAAACTGATCTCGAAGCACCCTGTCAGAACTTGGAACACTGCCTGGATTACCAGCAAGAATCAAGTCCATTAAGGAAAATTCAGTCAATGAGTCACCTTCTTTCTGTTTTCGTTCATAAAACCTTTGTTGTAATTGTACAAATGTCTGTTTCCCCCCATACAAGTCCCGTAAGATATCAAAAACAGATTCTGGAGTATCCCTAGTAGCTGGTGGACGGAGTTTTATCTCCATTCTACAAACCCGATTCCAAAAAAGTTGGGACACTGCACAAATTGTGAATAAAAACAGAATGCAATGATGTGGAAGTTTCAAATTTCAATATTTTATTCAGAATACAACATAGATGACATATCAACAAACTGAGAAAATGTATCATTTTAAGGGAAAAATAAGTTGATTTTAAATTTCATGGCATCAACACATCTCAAAAAAGTTGGGACAAGGCCATGTTTACCACTGTGTGGCATCCCCTCTTCTTTTTATAACAGTCTGCAAACGTCTGGGGACTGAGGAGACAAGTTGCTCAAGTTTAGGAATAGGAATGTTGTCCCATTCTTGTCTAATACAGGCTTCTAGTTGCTCAACTGTCTGAGGTCTTCTTTGTCGCATCTTCCTCTTTATGATGCGCCAAATGTTTTCTATGGGTGAAAGATCTGGACTGCAGGCTGGCCATTTCAGTACCCGGATCCTTCTTCTACGCAGCCATGATGTTGTAATTGATGCAGTATGTGGTCTGGCATTGTCATGTTGGAAAATGCAAGGTCTTCCCTGAAAGAGACGACATCTGGATGGGAGCATATGTTGTTCTAGAACTTGGATATACCTTTCAGCATTGATGGTGCCTTTCCAGATGTGTAAGCTGCCCATGCCACACGCACTCATGCAACCCCATACCATCAGAGATCCAGGCTTCTGAACTGAGCGCTGATAACAACTTGGGTTTTCCACTTTGCCACAGTCCATTTTAAATGAGCCTTGGCCCAGAGAAAACGCCTGCGCTTCTGGATCATGTTTAGATATGGCTTCTTTTTTGACCTATAGAGTTTTAGCCGGCAACGGCGAATGGCACGGTGGATTGTGTTCACCGACAATGTTTTCTGGAAGTATTCCTGAGCCCATGTTGTGATTTCCATTACAGTAGCATTCCTGTATGTGATGCAGTGCCGTCTAAGGGCCCGAAGATCACGGGCATCCAGTATGGTTTTCCGGCCTTGACCCTTACGCACAGAGATTGTTCCAGATTCTCTGAATGATATTATGCACTGTAGATGATGATAACTTCAAACTCTTTGCAATTTTTCTCTGAGAAACTCCTTTCTGATATTGCTCCACTATTTTTCGCCGCAGCATTGGGGGAATTGGTGATCCTCTGCCCATCTTGACTTCTGAGAGACACTGCCACTCTGAGAGGCTCTTTTTATACCCAATCATGTTGCCAAATTGACCTAATAAGTTGCAAATTGGTCCTCCAGCTGTTCCTTATATGTACATTTAACTTTTCCGGCCTCTTATTGCTACCTGTCCCAACTTTTTTGGAATGTGTAGCTCTCATGAAATCCAAAATGAGCCAATATTTGGCATGACATTTCAAAATGTCTCACTTTCAACATTTGATACGTTATCTATATTCTATTGTGAATAAAATATAAGTTTATGAGATTTGTAAATTATTGCATTCCTTTTTTATTCACAATTTGTACAGTGTCCCAACTTTTTTGGAATCGGGTTTGTAGCTTCTTCCCCCAGATGGTCAAGCAGAAACACCACCTTTTCTTTATCAGACCAACCCCTGCCCTCAATACACACCTTGGCCTCAGTCCAGTCCTCAACACTTAATGTGGAGTCCATATTTCCATAAAAGTGTGGACACTTCCTCTCCCGAGGGACATAAAGTACCCTGCTAAAAGATACTGGAGATGAAGAATTGGCATTAGTCATAGAAGGGTGTGGTTGGTTAGGAGCGGTACTACTGGGCGGGGGATGCGCTCTCATCAGCTGCTCATTTTGTGCCTGCAGGTGACGTATCTGCTCCTGCAAGTCTAGTAGTTCTTCTTCCATATCTGTTAACAGATTATTTTATAAAACAGTTCAGAGAAAGGTGACAAGGTCCCACGATGCAGAGTCTGATGATCGCCTTCATGCACGACTACTGTTTATTCAGTTACCAAAAAACATAAGTAACCAATATAAAAAAAAAAACAACAAAAAAACAAAACTTCACAACCACCTTCACCACAAACGACCCTGCCGACTACGCCAATTGTGACCCAAAAAGGGGTAAATGATCAGGCAGAAGGCGGTAGTGAAGCTTCAGTAAACAGACATTTTTATTCAAAAGAAAATAATATAATTAAATAAATAAAAAAACATTAACATGTTAACAGGATGCAGCAGACCTTCAATGCAATTACCCACAAAGAAAAAAAATAAAACTAAAAATAAGCAAAACCCACAGATGGCCACAGGTTACCTAGTTTGTGAAGACAGAAGTGGCATACAGACAATCGTGCTCCCACTGCGATCAAGCTCACGGCAAATCACACTGCAGACCTAGAAGGAAAGAATAATAAAGTGACCAAACCACCACACCACTGCTATCCACCAGTGAAGGCAACCCCGCAGCCACCGTCAGGTCAAAAAGAAATCTACAACAATAAAACAAAACAAACAATAATATTAACAGTGGCTAATGCAAATAGAACAAGTCAACACTGTTAAATGACTAGGATCTACTTAGTCCCTTTTTTTTGTCTTTGGTGTGGCCTCAGTTCTCACTTGGCCAACTCTGGTCCAACATCCAACCAAAAAAAACACAATCTCAACAATAATTCAACCTAAAATAAACTGTAATCGTGCATCCCTGTAAGGGAAAACACAATCCATTACTGAAGAGAAATATTTACAATACAAAGCAAAAGTCACATACCCAAAACATTTAAAAGAAATAAAGCATTCAGAATAAACATTAAAACATTTAAAACTCCCTTTTTAAACCCTTTATGTTTTAAATAAAAATAAAAATAATACCTCTACCATCCGTTATTTTGGTTTATGACACTCAGGCAACCATCCAGCCATAATACTAAAAAACAAACAAAATAACATCATCAATAAAACAGGTGTTAAATACACATGGCCACGCGATCATCGGATAATAAAACTACTACCTCCTAAACGATGCATCATGTGTTCAACACTCAATGCTCCACCAATATTTGACATGTGACTGCACATAAGCGATCCTGACATTTGCTGGTCTATTGCCACCATGCAACACGTAAACCTGCTGCGACTTAGATCTGCCGCGACTTCCATTCACGAATCGTCAGCGGAAAAACAAAGGGCGGAAGTGGACGAACAAGTCTCATCACTTCCTTTTATAGAACTGAGGCTGATGGGCCCCGTTACATATGTCTGAATTTCCACCACGTCTGTTTTTGAATCAACTTACCTGTTGAAATGTAGATTAGGCTACTGCCGAGTGCCGACGGTGGGTCTCCCTTCCAAGCAATTTACTAGCGTTGCCATAGGAACGCTTCGGCTTTTGCCACCCGGAAGAACTTCTATTATTGTTCTGACGTCATGGTGAACCGTCGTATTGACAGTAGTGGAGATGCACAAAGCCCTGCTTATTCAGATGTCACTTCCTAACTAAGCAGCTTTATATGGGTAAACACCATAATAATAATAATAATAATAATAATAATAATAATAATAAAGGAATTGAATAATTAAAGGATTAAAAGGCATTTAAGGGAATAAATAAATAAGAATGGTAAAATAAGTTCTCTAATTGTAGTAGGCTAATGAAGTAATCAATTTAAACTATTTGCAAATATATTTTTTTTAAATGTGCACAAGTTCACTGTCTAATATGTAGAAAATGCAAACGTTTTTTGCCTCGTCGTCACATTAATTTATGAATTACATGAATCGCATTTTTTCAATTCAAAACGGCGAAATTTCATAAAAAGTTGAGTAGTTTGCATCACTAGATAGAAATGTTCAGCTACCAACAGTAATAGACTATCATAAAACAGTTGTCTAAGACTTGCATCTACTCACATCTTTCCACGAGCTCTCGTTGCGTTGTGACACTAAGACCCGCCTTCTTTGATTTGATTGGCCATCTCGATCATTTTGACATTGACGAGCGCTGTTAGACCACTGAGGCAGAGCAGCCTAAAAAATTAATCAGCCTAAAAATGTAACTTTTACACTTTTTTTGTCATCCTAAAAACAACCATCTTTACTCATTCTACACTAAAAGGATAAGATAAGACAAATAAAATTTTTTTTTTTTTATTCATAGCTCAGACAAAATCATTGGCTCTGGTCTGGGAGGGGCACCTAAACTCCGCCTATGGTAAACACAGTGAATGTGTGTGTTCAGAGTTCAACAAACTTGAATCCGATGGGAAATCCATGCAGGGATGACTAAATTGCACAAACAAAATTTTTCCGAAGGTAAATGTGACCGCACCTTAAAGTCACAATTACGCGAAACAAAATCAAAATCCAAGAATAATTTGAAGTCACAATGTTGTAATGTGTAAAGTTGCATTTGCAAGATCCTTTATTTAATTAATTATTTATTCATGTAGACAGGCACCATGCATGTCCATAAAATGTTTTCAAATAGTAGGAGCTCATGGAGTGGAGTAGAACTTGATTTCACCAAGTGCAACATGTTCCTGGATCAACATCTTTATTGATCCTGGAACAACATTCCAATCAACCAATCAGGGGTGCGTTTCCCGTACAACGCCGTAACTCACTGTTTAACTACCATAGTACGATGCATCGTTGAAGAAATCAACTAGCTAGTCATGACTGTTTCCCGAAACCTTATTGTCGCAAAGCTGTCGTTCAACCACGTTGGTTAATGATGTCACGCAGGTGGTGGAGTAATAACTGCTTTTAATGAATTAGTTTGCATCGAATTCAATATTTTTTTTGCTATAAATTATGGACATCTGAGGAGTAATTCTCATTTTGCTTTATTTGCAGATTCAATCATAAGCTTGTTCTTACGTACTAGGGCACTTACGTACATGCGCACTCTTCAAAAAAGGTGCTTTAAATCTCTTGACAAGCTAAAAGACATAAATGACATTTGTATGTATTCGAAATAAAAAATATGATTGTACTGAATGTCAGTTTGCTTATTTTGCTCAAGATAAGGATTTATGAAGTCCACATGCAAACAAGAAACTATGCTTCTAACCACAGGTCGAGAGCAGTCGTTCCAACCACACAAGTTTGCGATGCTGTTTGCGAATGTTCGTTGGAACGATGGTTTCGGGAAACACCGACTCATTGAACTATGAAATAGAAACCGGGTTAGGTGCTGTTATTCACCTATAATTTCCCAATGATTTTAGGGATAACTTAACTGTATGAAAGTGTTAAAGTTGATGCCTTAAATTTTTAAGTACAATCAACTTGGATGTTTAAGTAATTTCAACTTAAATTACATTAAACTGACTTTTAAAAAAATGAGTTGAAAAGTTGAAAATTGCTTAACTTATTTTGATGAGTTAAAGTAATGTAAAAACATATGTTGTCATAACTTATTAATAATATAATTTTGTAAAGTGGTATGATGGTTAGGATCGAATTTTCTGACAGGATCAACACGATATGTCACAATAAAATCAGGACGTGCTGTAGGAAACAGAGTAAATGCCACAGATTCAGGGGCACCACGATACCTTAATCCGATCCTGTTTGGGAATTATTTTCATTTTTAAGTATTGTGTTCCTTGTGGGGGTGTATGTCATGCGTGTGAGGGTCTATAAAAGGTCAGCGACGTCTACACTAAAATAGATTCAGATTGCTCCACCTGTTCAAGTTTAACAGCCATAGCTTTTGCATAGGCCATTCTATCACTCCCAAACACTCTTGATCATTCATCACATTCTGTCTATTTTTACCCAGAGCGGTCATTCTCCACTACTTGAGATAATGTTGAGCGGAAACATACTGGCCTGAGTACCTCTGTCTCTGTCTGTTATTCAATGTGAACATTCAAACTGAGATGTAGCTGAAGCATAGATCAAGACAGACTTCGTAATTCTGATCATTCTAGTTTCCAATAGAAGGTGAGGAAATACCCATCCAATAACAGCTTCAATAAAACTCTATCACGAATCTTCTATTTTCGGACTCTATCTTGTGTGCTTTATTCATTATTCTCAAATGTATTTAGATTTTTTAATTAGATGGGTTTATCATTATATATTTACTCACTGTTTGTTTTGAGCAGCCATTATATGTGACCAGTTCCTGGAGTGTGGGAGAGTCTGATTATGTATGCTGGAAACTCCCAGCACCTATTTTAGAAAGTCAACAGATCTCCAGAGCCAAACTTGAGCTGGAGCAGAGCAGTGCTATGCCTCTCACTATGCTTTTCTGGGCTTTTGTGCCCTTTCTTATAGCAATTTCGCTCTTTTTCTTTCTCTCTCATTCAGGAGGAAAGAGTGGCGTCAGCAAGAAGACAGATGGTGTGAAGGTAGGGTGGAAATCAGATATTCAATTTAGATAATTTAACTGATACTGTTTGGATTTAAGCCTATAGTTACCACACTGGATAACTTTATTTTGATATGTTATATTATATCATAGACAACAGTTCACTGCACTTGTCAACAATTTATTGTTTTTTTTGTGTGTGTTTGTGAGTCTTTGAATCATTCACATAACTGATTTATTGAAAACACACAGGAACAAAACTTCACAGCTGATTTTGGAATAGCATACTACTTTTACTATTTCCGTCATATCATATTAAAGTCCTGTCCTCCAGTTCTCTGTGACACTGGGCCTGTCTGTTGTCTGACAGAACCATGCATCCACTTTGGACCTCCTCTCATTCTGTTGCAAAGGTAAACTGTGGTTTGTTAAACGATTTTTGCCCTTAAAGGGATAGTTCACCCAAAAATGAACATTTTGTCATCATTTACTCACCCTCAAGTTGTTCCAAACCTGTATGAGTTTCTTTCTTCTGTTGAGCACAAAAGAAGATATTTTAAAGAATGCTGCTAACCAGACAGTTGATGGCACCCATTGACTTCCATAGTAGGAAAGAAATACTAATATAGAAGTCGAGGGTTGGCAGTCTAACACTGGCCATGCCTATAACACTGGAATCATTGGATCATGAGACAGTTACATGTACAATATGTGCAATGCCCTATGTACAATTGAAGTATGTCCATTCAAAGTGCATTTGAGAGTTCAAAAGCCAGTGTTTGACAGAATTCATTGCTGTGGGGTAGAAACCGTTCTTGAGTCGGTTTGTCCGTGATACAATGGACTAGGGTTGGGCCAATAGATGATGCCATCATCCATCGCCGATGGCTGACAGACATCACGATGTTCAGCCCTCAAATAATGAAGCAGTTCCCGATCACAATACAAATTACATTCAAAACAGTTCAATGAACACAATTTAAACACTATAGATTTATTGTGCAAAAAAACAGCAAACGAATTATAGGCTACTGGATGTTTTACACAAACTAAACAAATGATATTCAAATGGCGGAACCGCGATCTGCATCCGGACCCCGACATGTTTCCATCCAGACCGTGAGACAGAACGGTAGCACCATTTTCCTGTTTCTAGTTGAAGTGAGCAGAGCGTCAAAACAGCTGTGCGGATCACACCACAAGCACACAGGATCGTTTGTGGTAATGATATTTCAGCGCTATATCCTCTAGTAGTTTTATCTAAAGCCAAACGCGCTTCATTCAAGCCCTTTCAGCTCTGTGCACGTTCTCTTTCTCCAGACGCGCGCCACATTAACGGAGCTTAACGCTTAAACGCATCGTTCATCGTCCGTCGCGATGTTTCACTGTAGACATCGTATAATGCCAATTTGGTAGACATTGCCCAACCCTACAATGGACCTGAAAGCTGGACAAACAGATGGTGTCCATGGTGGAATGGGCCTTTAGTATGTTAGCCAGTCTACTTAGAAAATGAGAGCTGAATAAGTCTTCGGTAACACTTTATTTTGATGGTCCACTTTAGACTTTCTACTAACTATAACATACAACTATAATTAACTTTGCAACTATATGTCAACTTACTCTCATTAGAATATTAGTAGACTGCCTGCTTAATATCTGCTAACACTTTATGTTGATGCTCCCCAACAGACATTCTACTGACTATAAGTAACTTTGCAACTACGTCAACTTATTCTACTAACCCGAACCCTAACCTAACAGTTTACTAATACTCTAATGAGAGTTAGCTGACATATAGTTGCAAAGTTAATTATAGTTGAATGTAGAATGTCTAGAGTGGGCCATCGAAATAATGTGTAACCAAGTCTTCCAGTGAGGACAGTGGGCTGTACTGATGACCCTCTGGAGGGCTCTCCTGTCCGCCGCTGAGCAGCTGGCATACCACATAGAGATGCGGTGCGTCAGCACACTCTCAATGGAGCAGTGATAGAAGGATACCAGCAGTTTTCCTTGCAGTTGATTGTGCCTGAGGATCCTCAGGAAGTCTCTGCTGTGCCTTCTTGACTACTGTTGTGGTGTTGGTAGCCCAAGAGAGATCTAAGGAAATATGTATGCCCAGAAACCTGAAAACAGGGACCATTTCCACTATATTGTTAATATGTTAATATACATATGTTAATGTATAAAGGCTTGAGGACTGCACTGCTCTACTAGAAATTTAGTATGAGTTGTATTATTTGTAAAGAGTTCAATATTACCCCTTTTCCACCAAGGCAGTTTGAGTGCTGGTTCGGAGCCAGAGCCTAGTTTCAAATCGGTTCTTTGTCTTTCGACACCCAAAGCACCAGCTCTGAACCAGGAAAAGTGGTTCTTAAGTAGCACCAAAACATTTCTGGTCTAGAAGTAAGAACCGCTTGTGCCAGGGGCTGGGGGCAGGGTTACCGTGACCAACAAGACGAACACAAACTTGTGACTGCCATTTTTGAAATAGCAGCTAATCGAGCTAATCGCTGCTCGATTGTAATCTCCGTCTATACAAATTACGGTGAGCTGCACGAATGTGTTGGATTCGCTGTGTGTTGATGCCGATATAGGTTCGGAAAGCCATGTGCATCAATAGTAACGCAACGTTCGCCATTGTTGATGGAAGGCTTGTTCGAGATGCATCGGCGCTGCGCAGACCGATCGCCGTATGACATCAAAGTACAGCGAGAGCATACGACTCCTTATGCTTTTGAATCGCTCTTGCGGTACTTTGATTTCATACGCTGATTGGTCTGCGCAGCGCCGATGCATCTCGAACAAGCCTGGTGTGTTTGTGTTTCCCGCTGCCTCACTAGCGTTGCTGAGAAAGATGAGACGTATACAGTGACATAAGACTGTCTCTGTGGTGGCTCTCTAGCCCGTGGAAAGGCAAACCGGTTCTTAGAAGGCTCGTCAGTCGAACCAACTCCGAACCAGCACTAGCACTAGCTCTGAACTAGCACCCGGTTCATGCTGGTGGAAAAGGGGTATATGAGACTATTGTCTGTGCACCACACTGCCAATCTTTGGACTTCGTCACTATATGAGCTGTCTCCTCTTCTCCTGAGATAAGTCCAACCACAGTTGTGTCGACACTTAATAATGGTGGGATGGGTGAGGACACAGTCATGAGTGTAGAGGGCATAGAGAAGTGGGCTCAGCACATAGCCCTGTGGGGCGCCTGTGCTGAGCGTGAGGGTGGAGGAGAGATGAGGGCCTAGTCTAACAGTCTGAGGGTGATTTGTCAAAAAGTCATTGACCTCCATGGCAAATGATTTGGGAAAAACGCAAGCAATCAAGTTTGGCAATCAATCTGCCCAGAATGACTGTGTTAAAGGCAGAGCTAAAGTCTATGAAGAGCATAGCTCACTTGATGTTCATGGACATAAAGGCCCTACAGCACTTGAATCTGGATAACTAGCTTGCAAAGTGGTGCTTACAGTGATTTTATGTTCTCCAGTACAGAGGAGGCTTTAATAAAGTGAGAAAGCCGCACATATCTCTAAATAATATTTTATCAAACAACAGAATGTTTTTTATTAATCCCACCCCTAAACCTACCCCACATTTTTTTATTTACATCCAAAATTCAACCTCAGAAGGGACCATGACATACACCATTTCCAGTGCAGTTGAAGAGCCCACGGCCGTTTAAATGAAAACTCCCCAAGATGGACATTCTGACATATTTTTGTGTGTATTTGTCCGTTTCAGCCATAGACTGTATAAAACAATCGACGGATGTTGGATGTTACTTAGGAAGGGCAACAGCGCACCGCTTTAAAGGAAAGGAATGGAATGCGGCATTGCGGCAGTATGTTAGACTCTCTAGTTCCATCCAGTTCCCTGGTCCTTCCTCCTCCGCTGGTTCTGTCCAGTTCCCTGGGTCCACTTCCTTCGTTGGCTCTGTCCAGTTCCCTGGCTCCTCGTCATCCTCTAGCTCCACTGACTCTCAATCCTCCAGTTCCAGGCTTCTGGTCACCTAGATCCACCGTGGTCTCGGAGTAGTGGCCTCCAAATTTTGACCCTATTGGCTCCACCTCAGCCCCCCAAGCCCATGATTCCACCTTGACCATTCGATCCCTTGGCTCCACCTTGGCTCGTCAATTCCTTGGCTCCACCATTGGTTTGTCATGACTCCAGCTCCTCTATGGTTACTTCCTCCGCCTGCACAATACAAATTGTGTACTATACTCCACCATGTGGTTGCTATTGTGTACGGAACAGACTGAAATATACATCATTATATATACACCTAATCTAATTGGACTCAATGGCCAGTAGTGGTCATTTCACCTGTAAACTACAGTGATATTACCAGCTGTAGATTGTTTCATATTTTGCAAAAACAAGTTTTTCATGAAACCAGGTAGGTTAGAACTACAGGTACTCCTACGAGTGCTTCCTTAAGCCTTATAAGCCAAGGAATAGATACAAAATTTAAGGTGGACTGAATTTGTGGAGGACTGTTTTGGACTTGATGCAGGAGCACATTATTCACATATTCACGGCTGTTCCTCTCATCTCCCTCTGTCAATTCAGTGTTTGTTCCTGTCTAACCTCTTCTCATTTCTCTTCCAGAAAAGGAAGTCCAGTTCCAGCACCCAGCTGATGGTGAGTGTGAAACAGGCTCCATCCTGTTGACAATCTGCCACAACTGGCAACCTTTAAAGGCAACCTAACAATGAGCAAAACATGGCTGCCATGGAGCTGGACTTTCTTTTTGCTGATGTTGATGTTACATCACGTCTGTAAAGCTGATGCAAATCTGACACATTCATTATTGCAGGACTGATGTCAAGTCAGCAGCTTGACACCTCTGATTTTCACTAACTCTTTCTTTCTTGAAGTCACAGAGAAAGCAGCTGGTCAACTATGATCTTGTGTTATGTGATTCTGGCTTTGAAATTAACAACAAACCTGAATCTTAATGTATCCTTTATAGGAATCATCAGAGAGTACCAACACCACAATTGAGGATGAGGATACTAGAGGTGAGACTGTCTGTCTGTCTGTCTGTCTATCCATCCATCCATCCATCCATTAATTCATTCCTCCAGTCACCCATTTATCCATCCATCCCTTCATTCTTCCATCCATTCATCAATCCATCCCTTCATCTATCCATCCATTCCTCCATCCATCCATTCATCCATTCCTCCATCCATCCCTTCATTCCTCCATTCCTCTATCCATCTCTTCATTCCTCCATCCATCTCTTCATTCCTCCATTCCTCCATCATCCATTCCTTTATTCCTCCATCCTTTCATTCCTCATCCATCCCTTCATCCACCCCTTCATCCATCTATCCATTCCTCCATCCATCCCTTAATTCCTCCATTCCTCCATCATCCATCCCTTCGTTCCTCCAGTCCTCCATCCATCCATCCCTTCATTCCTCCATCCATCCATCCCTTCATCCATCCATAAATCCCTTCATTCCACCATCATCCATCCCTTCATTCCTCCATCCATCCATTCATCCCACCATCCATCCCTTAATTCCTTCATTCCTCCATTCATTCCTTCATTCCACCATCCATCCCTTCATTCCACCATCCATCCCTTCACTCCTCCATCCATTCCTTCATTCCTCCATCTATCCATCCCTTCATTCCTCCATCCATCATCCCTTCATTCCTCCATTCATTCATCCATCATCCATCCATCCCTTCATTTATCCATCCACCCATCCCTTAATTTATCCATCCACCCATTCATTCCTCCATTCCACCATCCATCCCTTCATTCCTCCATTCACCCATCCATCCCTTCATTCCACCATTCATCCATCCCTTCATTTGTCCATCCATCCATCCCTTCATTCCACCATTCATCCATCCATCCCTTCATTCTTCCATTCATCCATCCATCCCTTCATTCCACCATCCTTCCCTTTATTCCACCATACATCCATCCCTTCATTCCACCATCCAACCATCCCTTCATTCCTCCATCCAACCATCCCTTCATTCCTCCATCCATCCATTCCTTCATTCCTCCATCCATCCCTTCATTCCTCCAGTCCTCCATCCATCCCTTCATTCATTCATCCATCCATCCATCCCTTCATTTATCCATCCACCCATCCCTTCATTCCACCATCCATCCATTCATTCCTCCATTCCACCATCCATCCCTTCATTCCTCCATTCACCCATCCATCCCTTCATTCCACCATTCATCCATCCCTTCATTCGTCCATCCATCCATCCCTTCATTCCACCATTCATCCATCCATCCCTTCATTCTTCCATTCATCCATCCATCCCTTCATTCCACCATCCATCCATCCATCCTTCCCTTTATTCCACCATCCATCCATCCCTTCATTCCTCCATCCATCCATCTTCTCTCTTATCTAAGTATTCACATAACGCTTGACCTGTTGTGTTGCAGCCTGGAGTTAAAATGGATTTAATTGGGATTTTTATTGGGAACTTAACCTGCCCATCAGAAAAAAAATGTTTCTGCACATTAAACTGGGCTTAAGAGTATCCTGTTTTTCAACATCCCAAAACATTACATGCAAAGGAGACATAAAGTGAGAAATCAAATATACCTTGATATGTAATAGCTCATTGTATAATAAGCACATTTCATGTTTCAGAACTCAAAACTTCTTCCCCAGTCCAAAAAAAGCATTTCTTGTTTTGAAATGTCTGCACCACTGAAAAAGAACTTCAAAATCTTTATCTTTCTGCTTTGCAGTGAGGAAGCAAGAAATCATCAAAGTAACTGAGCAACTCATTGAAGCCATCAGCAATGGAGACTTTGAGAGTTACACGTGAGTTTGGCCACCATTTGTTTTTCATCCAGTCCTTCAGCATTTGCATTTGCATTTGCTAATCATTAAATATGAATGTACTGTAGTGGAGACTGGGGACGGTTGTAACACTTTTTTAATGTCTGTAAAGGCCTGTTCACACTAAGGATGATAACTATAACAATAACGGTAGCACTTTATTTTACAGTCCTGTTCCGCATGTACATACTATGTACTTAGTATTTACAATAACTGGGTTATTGGTAACAAAGTACTCACCTTGATCCTACACCTAAACATTAAGCCATGTAGTTACCTTATATTACTAGTGCTTTCTTGGGTAACTACACTGTAACTACTAGGGTTGCCAACTTCAGAAAAGGAAAATAAGGGACAATCGTGGTTTTTTTATAGGAAAATAAGGGACACTCAAAATATTTGTACCGTACCACACAGTGTATGTCATTTCAGTGTCTGCAGTGTGTGTATAAAAGGTTCTCAGACATAAACACATTTGTTTTGCTTAACCTATTAATGCACAATTTAATCCTAAAAATAATTTTAACGTCATAGAAATAAATGTCAATTGTTACACACAAACCATCTAAAGCTTTTGTAGCATTATACACTACCGTTCAAAAGTTTGGGGTCAGTAAGAGTTTGTTTTAAAGAAATTAATAGTTTTATTCTGGAGGGCAAAACAGCCATAGAACTGCAGCACAAGCCTGTCAATTTTTTAAAAATATGTGAACGATGCAAGTTTTTGGCACTTGTGATCCATATACAGCACCTGCTGCAGTATTTCAGTCACTAAAAACAGCGGGACGTTTTTAAAACTCTTAACGTGAAAAACACTATAGGGTGAGTTGCACCAATAAGGATTAAATTAAGCAAAGTTTAACGCTAATCAAGGATTTGTTGATCTGGATTTCATTTTATATCGAGTTGTGTTGCACCACTTAATTTTAAACACAGATTAACAAAGTAGAAAGACCGTCAGAATTAAATGGCTGATCGGGATGAACCGACGCCAGGCTAAAGAATCCTTATTAGCGCAACCCAACCTTAAAGTGCCTTAATGTACTGTAACAGTGATATTAAAAGATTAAATTTAGTTTACACCTTTTTGATGATGCATACTATATACAGGCGAGTAGATGAGCCAATAATATAACGCAATGCATTTTCTTTATAATGGTTTTCAATGGGAAAAACACTTAAAGAGAAACCTTGTGTTGCATTAATATTCTGTGTTCATTTGCTTCCCTGAATACAAAGTATGCAACATCAATAAGGTGTATATTGAATTTGGTCTTTTAATATCACTGTCTTACTACATTAATACTGACTACAAACCTGGTAAAAAAATGACTGGCGGTCAATGGAGGATAGCATTGTTTTGCCCTCCATGGTGTGACGTCACGTGAAAACTATGAATTAGGCCCAATATACGGGACGTCCCGGCTAATACGGGACAGTTGGCAACCCTAGTAATTACACATACTGTAAAATAAAGTGTAACCACAATAACTATAACTATAAAACTTTTTATTCCAGCTGATGAATGATATGATGAACCTGATTGTGCTCCTGCATGACCTGAAAGAGCTTGAGTATTTAAAGCAGAAGTCAAACTTTCTCCTTCTACCTGTGGTTGATGAGTCACACATTATACTACGGGGCTGCTGAATGCTTGATTCTGATTGGTTGACGGACGTTCTAAGGTGTGCAATTATTTTCAGGGAAACGCACGCTAAAGTAGTTCCAGCAGGTCTTGACCGCATTACAGTTTCATATCACTCCGCCAAATGATTTCAGTTATTTCAAAGATCCTTACAGCCGACAACAGCAAAAGAACCAAAACACACAACGACAATGACTGAGCAAATAAATATAGCAAACAATAGGACAAAAACGACAAATTATTTCCATGTTTTATTATGTACGGAGAGAACATAATCTCTTTCTCCTGCTCAAACGCAAACACACACACTGTACGGACACACACTCGCACAGAAACGTGTTGTCAGCGATGCTCTGATGAGTTTATCAGTAAAATAGTTTAACAACTTAAAAGCGACATGACATTTCTGACTAGCGAGGTAATAACGGCGCTGTTCTTGAAACAGATAAACTTACAGTTTCACTATTAGTAGAGACGCTACCAAACACACAGACTCAGATAATTCACACACGCTTCATCTCTCTCTCTGTCGCTCTCTGTAATAACTGCATTAATAACTGCATTAGTCTGCCATCAGTGGCTCAATCCTCCGTTACTAGCTCTAAAATGTTTTGGAATTAGCAACAGAGGCTTGGGTTTAGATGCGTAAGAAATTAGTCCTGTATACAAGAGCGTTTTAAGGACAAAACCTGACAAATGTCTTGAAATTAGTGCTGTCAAAATTAACGCGTTAGTGCATGCAATTCATTTTTTTCAGTTTTAAAAATATTTAACGCAATCAATTACATTATATGATAACGCTCTTATTCATGCAAATGCTTTTAAACCATTCAAGCGCGACAAGACAGGAGAGAACGCGCTGTCTGTGAATGTCCTGACTATGTGATACACACACGACGCACATGTTCGGCAGATCTTAAAGTGACAGTAACCACTAATGATGTCTGGCATTAATGTTCAAAGAACAAAGGGAACAGAGAAAACTTTAGCTTTATTAAGGGTTAATCTATGTTTAATTTATTATTTATGCAGTGCAGACTGTTTGATAACTTTATTCAATTTCTGTATATTTTCTACATGTTAGACAGGAAGGCCACAGGTAAATATGACATTTATTATAAAGGGTTTGTGAAGTTTGTTTTAAGATCACTTAAATTAAAAGTTATTTTTTTAAAGCCTAATAAATGTTGAAACTGACATAGCTTTCAGTTATACTGTAATGATGAATGTCTATCATTAATGTTTCATAGAGACATCAGTATCAGTGACACTGTCCTTAATTCATAAAAACATGACATTATTATAAAATATACGGTCTTTAAATTGTTTTTTACATTAATTTGGAGAGTTATTACAATATAAAAATATTAAAAACTCTGTTTTTAATCACGATCAATTGCTATTAATTACAGAAAAATCTGCAGTTAATTCGTTAATTTTTTTTAATCAATTGACAGCGCTACTTGAAATACATCATCTGAACATTGTTTTGAGTTGTGGTAACCGTAGTATAAGCGGAATAATTGAAAAATAATGCACACCTGAGGTGTAAGTCCACTTTGTGTCGTGGCCGCATAACCACCTGTGCATTATTATTGAATCATTTAACAGCCCGTCGTTTATTAATCCTTACATAACTGACGCCTTCAAACTGGACCATTTCTACATCCGTATAGATTTGATTTGCAAAAATAAATTCAGTAGAATTTCCCAGGTGTGGCCTCAAGATCTAATTTGGTAAGAACTTGACAAAATGTGTAGGAGTAGTAGCATAAAAACTTTTTGTTGATTTTTAGGTGCCATTCCCCAAATTCTCAGGTGGTTTGGAACGCAGCGCCGAGGACACACACCAAGAACAAGCATTGAAAATATGTTGTAGTTTATGTTGAAATTCAAAATGGCGAAGGGACAAAATTGCTGAGGCGTTGATATCCTGTGATTCAGCACAATCCAAGGAATCCTTTAGGACAAATAGTCTCTTGAACAGTAGGTGGCGCTGTACTAAAACTCTGAATGTCTGCTCATGCCATGGTGCCAATATAAAGCGTTACCAAGATACAGCCTCACTTCCTGTTAGCTACATAAAAAATGCCTTCCTGAAATGGAAACCAGTTTTAAAGGCTGTCTGAGAGTGAGTTAAGCAGAATACAGAGATCCGCAGTATCAGTCAGTCTAAAATTGTTGTGGACATAAGGATATTGTGCATTTATGCTTACAGTTTACTACAGCAGTTAAACATATATAATTAGACAATGTGAGTGGTCCCTTATTGTCTAACATAATATTCAAATACCTCCCCATTTTGGCCATTATGGCTAAGATATTTCGGCTGTAATTATGATAGTGCTGTCCTTTATAGGACAAAGAATGTTTAAAAACACTGCTATAAAGTTAAATCAGTGACGTATACTGACACGTGCGTAACTTAATACAAAAACTGTGAGGTTAAAAAGCAGATGGCCTCCTGTCATGCTTATGAGGGAGTAAGTTAATGTTTCAACGGTCCAGATATTCAGAATCTCTTTTCCTGTCTGAAGCTTCCTCGGCTGGTTATAAAATGAGGTTTTAAAGAGCTCCACAACCAATAAATCAACGTCAAGAAGACTTCATTCAGTATGATATATTATCATATTAGTTGGTTGGAGGACGTATGCAGCAGGAGGATAATTGTTTAGCCAGTTAAACTACCAAATCACTTCATATAATTCTGTATGTCTGTATGCTTGGAGAAAATAAAATAAAATGAAGCATTGAAGTGTTTGTGTTTTGAGTGATCCAGTAAGTGATGTGTGTGTGCAGGAAGATGTGTGATCCCAGCGTTACAGCGTTTGAGCCAGAGGCCCTGGGAAACCTGGTGGAGGGGCTGGACTTCCATCGCTTCTACTTTGAAAACTGTAAGATCAAACATTTTATATATATATATATATATATATACCAATCAGGCATAACATTATGTGAAGTGAATAACACTGATTATCTCTTCATCACGGCACCTGTTAGTGGGTGGGATATATTAGGCAGCAAGTGAACATTTTGTCCTCAAAGTTAATGTGTTAGAAGCAGGAAAAATGGGCAAGCGTAAGGATTTGAGCGAGTTTGACAAGGACTAAATTGTGATGGCTAGACGACTGGGTCAGAGCATCTTCAAAACTGCAGCTCTTGTGGGGTGTTCCCAGGCTGCAGTGGTCAGTATCTATCAAAAGTGGTCCAAGGAAGGAACAGTGGTGAACCGGCGACAGGGTGGCCAAGGCTCATTGATGCACGTGGGGAGCGAAGGCTCCAATCGAGCATCTGTTGGATGTGCTGAGCAAACAAGTCCGATCCATGGAGGCCCCACCTCACAACTTACAGGACGTAAAGGATCTGCTGCTAACATCTTGGTGCCAGATACCACAGCACACCTTCAGGGGTCTAGTGGAGTCCATGCCTCGACGGGTCAGGGTTGTTTTGGCAGCAAAACAAGGACCAACACAATATATATATATATAGTCATAATGTTATGCCTGATCGGTGTATATCTAACATAAAAGTTTGTGTTTATATAATGTGTGTGTGTGTGTGTGTGTGTATATATATATATATATATATATATTATATACTGTAAACACAAAACTATTTCATTGTGACAAGGAGGCTAGGATCCATGTGCAGTTTATTGTTGCTGGATATCAGAATGAAAAAGAATGCGCATAAAATGGCAACAGAGAGGTGATGCAACATACAGGGCATACAGAGAAATACACAACAGATTGGAGAAAAATGTCTGCAGCAAGGAGTATTGTGCTAAAGTTCATTACACTGCACACTCTCAAGATTCAGATCCTCCAAGAATCGGTATCCATACAGTGTGTAGCGCCTCCCTAGAGAAATGTATATGAAAAGGCAATGTTTTGTATTTTTTGTTTTTGAACAGTGTGGTCAAAGAACAGCAAGCCAGTTCACACTACCATCCTGAACCCTCACATCCATCTGATCGGAGAGGATGCCGCCTGTATCGCCTATATTCGCATCACGCAGTATCTTGACACGAATGGTATGCCATGCACCGCCCAGTCAGAGGAGACGCGAATCTGGCATCGCAAAGATGGAAAGTGGCAGATAGTCCATTTCCATCGCTCAGGCTCCCCGTCTGCCATCACTAAATAAGAGAGTTGGGTAAGATGTGTCAAAATGTATTTATCATTGAAGCAAAGCATTATAGGTGCAAACTAAGAGCCAGATTTACTAAACAGGGCTAATTAGCGTGAGAGCGCAATTCCATAAAAGCGCCGATGGGAGTGGACAGTTCTGCGCGTGATCTACTGACAAATGAAAGAGCACAGACGCAGCCGGATCATTTCCATAATGACCAACGCAATCTACCCGTTAGCGTCTGGTTTAAGACGTGTTTTTTTATCCCCAAATAATGTAGCAAACACCAGTAAATGCAGACCTTAGTAAATCACCTTGCGTGATTCATTTAAATACTCTCCTCACATAAATTCTGCGTCTGAAAGGGAAACTCTTACAAATGCATATGCAATAAGGTCAGCTGCAAAAATAACCCTGTACGCCTTTTCAGTGCTAATTTATCACTGCGTGTCTTTAGTAAATCCTGACAGTAGTTTTTAACGTCAAAAGAGGGTTTGCGCTGGAGCAAGCTTTTAGTAAATCTGGCCCTAAGGCACATTGTATTCTTGCTCTTTTTTGTATTTTTCCACAGCCCATAGAACTGTACATAGTAGTAAGAAATTTGTGCGGTTGCTGCGAAATAAATAATTTACTGCTTTCGGACTGTTTTATTTACCTGTTAACCGATTCAACAGGTTCATCGAAGAAGAAAACTACAACTGGCTTCTTTAGCTTTAAATAATGAGGCACAATATGGTTTTAAGTATTGTTATGACTACCCAGACAGCAACATAGTGTCGGCCCAGATCCGGCCCACATCTGGTACATGTGGATTCAACGCGTACCAGATGTGGACCACACTATGGGTGCTTTCACACCTGAGCGTTTGTTTCTGAACCTGGTGCGTTTTCTCCCTTGGTTCGGTTCGTTGAGGCATATGTGAACATGGCAATCGCACTCGGATCCGCACCAAAACAATTGCTCCGAGATCGCCTAAACGAGGTGGTCTCGGCCCGATTGCAAATTAACTCTGGGTCGGTTCACTTGAGGTGTGAAAGCAATCCGACCCAACGGACCAAATGGTATTATAATTCATAACGGGAAATGTGCTGTGTTAGTGTCTGATTCTGTGAGTGAACGCATTAGTTATCCAAACTAAACCAAAGAGCACCTCTTCATCTTTAAACGTTGTGTAATTGCGCTTCTCCGTGTGAGAATGCTGTCCTGATGAAGCCTTGATTCCTGCTCGCGCTGCATTATAACATCCGTGTAGTGTTCGTGTGTCTTGACACAGTTAACTCTAGACAGCGCTGGGAGATCCAGAGACAGCGCGTCTGAATTTGCTGCTGTATTAATGCAAATGTAGTATATAATTTAACAGCAGGAATGACAGCTACATTCGTATAGTGTGTCGACAGTTACAAATAAAGCCACAATAAGCTCATGGAGCGAACTTGTCAATCATCTTGATGGATGACGCAGAGGAAACGCCGACCAATAAGAGGACAGTTGCACTCGCATGTGACTTGCGTGAACACGTTACGGTACGCTTTGAAAGGTTGCCTTGTGAAAGCGAACCGAACCAAGAAGAAAATGCAACGTAACAAATTAAGTCCCTGTTTCGGAACAAAACAAACGATCTATAGGTGTGAAAACGCCCTATTTTGCTGTCTGGGTATGAAATTATGAATTGGACTGGAAATGTTCCAATTCTGGAAAATGGAAATGATTCAGACTTCTCATCATTATGGCATGAGTTTAGGGCGGGACTATCTGAAGGAGGAGGGTGTGTTTGGGGAAACTAGTTTGATAACAGTCATCATATAGCAAATATTCGCTAATGGCGAAGTAATCAGACTGAGAAATATTGGTGAACAGACGATTCCTGTCTTGCAGAGTTCATTCCAAATCAAACACGCCTGAAAAATTATGAGCAAAGTCTTCAGGAATGCTTGTAAAATGGCAGGAAGCTGTGTTTGATGAGGGATGGAGCTAAACTCTCCAGCACTGGATCGCTGCATGGATTATATTCATAACAATATTCTGGCTCCGTTACAGTTTGCCTGACCTTTCTCTCTATTTCTGTCTCAGTTGAAAACATCAGAGTTGCAGGATCACTGGCTTGAGGATGTACAAGCTCCGAGCTTCTCGTCTTTTCCTTGAACTTCATTGGCTTTACAGTGTCATCACATTCACATCAGCATTTATTCCTCATTGCTCAGAACACTTCTTTATGGATAAACTATGATGAAGCCACTTTGTGCTGTGTGGTATTCATTTTTTTCAGTAGTTTGGGTATGTTTACAAAATTAGCCGACCATGAGTGTGCAAAACATGCTGAGATAATCGGGACATGCATGGAGCAAGTACTACATTCCTAAAGAGATCCTGTTTCCTGTGTTTTGTAAAAATGGCACGGGTGTCTAGATATACTCTTTTTAATTAGCATTAGTTTTTCAATCTCTCTCTCCTGTAATAAAACTCGATTGTAACAATCCTTTTGAAATGGATCTCTGTATTCGATACACGTTTAGATATTTGAAACAAAGTCATAGCTTTAGAATTCCACATGTGTAACTGCTAGGTAAGAATATTGTAATGACTTTTTCATGTGAATATGAATGAACAGCTTGTTCTCCAGAACTCTTTCTACTGTGTATTAGTAAAGCACATTGAACAACAGTGAATTTCAGTATACGTTTAGCCCTTGAAATCAAAGCTGCATCGATGGCACAGAAAAAGAAACTGCAAGAACAGATGGATCAAGGCGGCTGAGCGACCCACTCAACGAACCGTTGCTTAAAGTTAAAGACGGTGCTGACGGAGGCACTATCAAGAGCTGCAATGCATTGTGGGACTGCATGTGAGACCTTTGCTCCAAGTTTGTTTTGTTTTCTTTCAGAGCTGGTGTGGTGTGCTCAAGTTCTTCCAGTTGAGCTGGTATATTTGTTCTTCCTTTTGTATTTTAGGATTCAGGGATTTTTTCTTTTCATAACAAAAGGAAGTCTCTTGAAGTCATAAAAGCTCCTGAGGGTACGTTTGATGTCTAGGCTTAACGTCTATTCAAATTCAGTGGAAGCATGTTATTGGAGAGAGAGAGCTTTTAATAATCGGTGTTGTTAACAGTGAGGGAAGTGCTAATCTACTGATGTTGTTTTTAAAATTTGCTTGAGAAACAGACGGCGCTAATCACTCAAAATGTTCATATTTATTAACGAGAACAATCACAGCTATTAAAAGATTCAAGGAAGAAGGTGGACATTGCTAAATCTACATAGTGATGCTCAACATGACCTAGCATTTTAACTTGTTGATATTGTACTCAGACTATTGCCGTTTCTGGGCTGGTGAATATCTGCTATTCAACTCGGTCTTTCTGTCTTACCTACAAATTTTAACACATTTTGCATCTTATATGCACAGATTAATGTATGTTTAGATTTATTAAACCATTTACATTTTATTAGTAATACTGTATGAGCTGATTAGTCAGATTTGTCAAATATTGCTTAGTATTTATTTTGTAAAACAAGAATGTTAATGTGATGACTGTATGCATGATTTTTTGTTATTTGATTCATTTGATCAAAACAAGGTTGTATAGAAACGTTTGGCCATGGCTGTATAGAAACTGCTCTTCATCAGGCTGTGAGATATACTACCATAAACAGAAGACCAACTGCAGTCTGGTTAAATCTATAACACATTTAGGCTACTTGTTGCATATCCGACAAAGATTCAATCGTAATATTTAAACGATTGAATTATTATTCAATTGTCGTTGCATATCCGACAAAGATTTGAATAATTATTCAATTGTCGTTGCATATCCGACAAAGATTTGCTCGTAATATTTGAACGATTGGATTATTATTCAATTTTCGTTGCATATCTGACAAAGATTTGAATAATTATTCAATTGTCGTTGCATATCCGACAAAGATTTGCTCGTAATATTTAAACGATTGAATTATTATTCAATTGTCGTTGCATATCCGACAAAGATTTGAATAATTATTCAATTGTCGTTGCATATCTGACAAAGATTTGCTCGTAATATTTGAACGATTGGATTATTATTCAACTGTCGTTGCATATCCAACAAAGATTTGAATAATTATTCAATTGTCGTTGCATATCTGACAAAGATTTGCTCGTAATATTTGAACAATTGGATTATTATTCAGTTGTCGTTGCATATCCGACAAAAATTTGAATAATTATTCAATTGTCGTTGCATATCTGACAAAGATTTGAATAATTATTCAATTGTCGTTGCATATCCAACAAAGATTTGAATAATTATTCAACTGTTTTTTCATATCCAACAAAGATTCGCTCGTAATATTTGAACGATTGGATTATTATTCAACTGTCGTTGCATATCCGACAAAAATTTGAATAATTATTCAATTGTCGTTGCATATCTGACAAAGATTTGAATAATTATTCAACTGTTTTTTCATATCCAACAAAGATTCGCTCATAATATTTGAACAATTGGATTATTATTCAGTTGTCATTACAGAACTAAAGTTTTTCAATTCTTTTCCCTCTTTATTTACCTTAGAAAGACACATTTAGAATTGAAAAATAAAATGCATGGAAAACTTTTTTCTATGTCTTCTAGTAACGGTTCATTGTTAATGGCCTCTTCGATGTTTTTGTCTTCTCTATTGTTTCAGTACAGTTTATGAAAGGCATAACAGCATCTTTTGATAGTTTTTGACGTATATACTGTGTTTTGTTGAGGCATGCTGTTTTTATTGTCAAAAAGTGGGTGGGTACGATATTGTTTTCTGAGTAAAATGTACTTTTTGCAGTTTGGCTCTTATGCAACCGGGCTTATAAATAAAAGTGCTTTACAAAGTGTTGTAGTTGTCATTGCGTATTTGTTGTGAATTCTCTTTTCTTGGCAAGTTTTGAGGAGTGCATGTTATTATGGCATGATGCGGCCTTAGACTTTATTTTAAGGTGTTACAGGACATTGTTACAGTGTAATTACAATTAAGTACTGAGTAATATTAATTAACGACAAGTACTCACAGTAGGTTTTAGGTTAGTTGCTTGTGATTATGCATAATTTACTGTTATTACTATAGTAAGTACACGTAACGTGTAACTGTAACATAACGTAACAGAATAAAGTGTTACCGGAAACAGATTTTATGATAGTCTTTTCTTCACTATTGTGATGCACATCCGAATACACTTTCGGTTACACTTTATTTTAATGTGTAGTTACATTGTACTTACTCAAGTGAGTACTGAGTAATATTAACATGTACTTACTACAGAGTTAGGGTTAGTTACTTGTAATTATGCATCATTTATTGTTATTACTATAGTAAGTAATAGTAAGTAGTAATGTTACTACGTCACCTTAAAATAAAGTCTTACCGAAACTACAAATTCCTATTTGTTCCTGATCAAGTCTTGTCGAGAAGTCATTGTCATTTGCTAAATATTACATATTATATTAAATGAAGTGCATAGATAAATAATTTCTAATAAACACTATAGTAATAAGAAATGTCCATTTTGATTTCATAGTGGTTTTAATGAAACAGTATGACGGAAAACATGACACATTGGGCTATACTGTACATGATGTAGTATGTCTAATATTCTCAAAAGACTGTAACACCTGAATGAAATTTGAACAAAAAAAATATAACTCATACAGACGACAACGTTGTTAAAACGATCAGCAAAAACGATTAAAAACGCTGCATTCTGTTGTCAGGCCAGTAGATGGCGATGTGACTTTGTAAAGAAACACGACGCGCCTATAGACTGAACACGTAACACGCATGACGTCACTGTTTTCACAAATTTTTGCAGTTTACACAGAGGCGACTATCGTTTTCAAAAACTTGCACGTTAAAACACGTTTTTCAAAATTTTGTGACATCAGGCCACCAAAACCCTGTTGTCGTTTAATTGAACGGCCAAAATGCATAAAAAAGTCTTTAGTTTTAAAACAGTGTCCCTGAGGGAGCAAGTAAAATGCGTTTCCAAACAGGCAACAGGTGGCACTATAAACAAGGGAAACATTGAGTGGTGAATCAGTATATTTTGTGTACACTGGTCAGGACAGTAAGGACACTCACTGTACTTTGGGACACTGATAGTAACACACTTTTTTATGATTTTTTTAAAATATTAAAGTACATTTTGATAAATACTTTGCTTGTTACATAGACCTGCAACATTTCAGCACTTCTGACTTCATCGTTGTGTAAGTCACAGAGCTTATTTTCTGCAATAATCCAAAAGCCAATGGGGAAAAAAAATCCTATTGGGTTTTTGTTGATGGAACCAGGGTGATGCTGACATCCGTGTTGGCCAACAAAAATACATCACTGCAGTGCTCTTTTAAATAACTTTTTTATATATGTTTTTTGATGTTTTTTCAAAACATCTTTCGTGTGTCATTGGGCCCTATTTTAACGATCTGATCATGGTCTGAAGCGCACGGCGCAGGAGCTCTTAGGGCGTGTCCGAATGCACTTTTGCTAGTTTAACGACGAAAAAAATGGTCCAAAAGGGTTGCCTCTAGCCTCTTAATGAGTCATGGGTGTGTTTTGGGCGTAACGAGCAATAAACCAATCAGAGTCTCATCTCCCATTCCCTTTAAAAGCCAGTTGCGCTCACGCCATGGTGGATTCGCTATTTACACGTGAGCGGAAAGACTGAACGCTTCTCCAGAGAGGAAACCTTTTATTTTTAATATTTAAAAATGTGTGTGTGCTGCTGCGCGTCCCTGTGTGTGTAATAAGCAGAGTGTACGTGCGTTGTGCACCGCCTATAGGCACATATTACTACACACCCTTTAAAAAATACTGCGTCGTCGTTTTCAGTTCCTCAAAATAGCAACGCGCCAACAATGCTCCTGAACACACCTGGTTTTCAGACCAGCACGCCCATGGGCGAACAGATGCGCGCCAGTGCAATTGCTATTTAAACAACTTGACGCTGGATGTGAAAATGAGAACTGCGTCGAGCTGAAACTGATAGGGCCCACTGTGTTTATTTAGTTGGTCCGCGTGATTTATGTTTCGCACCTCCGAATTTCCAATAAGGGGCCATAGTGAGCTTCTACAGTGCCCTCCACTAATACTGACACCCCTGGTAAATAAGAGCAAAGATGGCTGTAAAAATAAATCTGCAATGTTTATCCTTTTGATCTTTAATTAAAAAATTCACAAAATTCTAACCTTTCATTGAAGTAAAACAATTGAAAGTGAGGGGAAACTCACATTGTGAAATAAATGTTTTTCTCTAATTATTAGCACCCAATTAATGCAACGTCCCTTTCCCAAGATACCAGCTCTGAGTTTTCTCCTATAATGCCTGATGAGTTTGGAGATCAGAGATCATTCCTCCATACAGAATCTCTCCAGATCCTTCAGATTCCCAGATCCATGTTGGCGCTTCTTCTCTTCAGTTCATCACTCATTTTCTATAGGGTTCAGGTCAGGGGACTGGGATGGTCATGGCAGAAGCTTCATTTTGTGTTCAGTGACACATTTGTGTGTTGATTTTGATGTTTGTTTTGGATCGTTGTCCTGATGGAAGATCCAACCACGGCCCATTATAAGATTTCTAGCAGAGGCCGTCAGGTTTTGATCCATGATACCATGATACCATGTATCTGAACAAGATGTCCAGGACCTCCAACTAAAAAATAGACCCACAACATTAAAGATCCAGCGGTATTTTTAACCGTGGGCATGGGGGACTTTTCATCCTTATTTGCACCAAAGCCATCTGGTGTGTTTGCTGCCAAAAATCTCTTTTTATAGTTTCATCTGACCACAGAGCCAGGTCCCGTCTGAAGCTCCAGTCGTGTCTGAATATGCTGGAGTTTGTTTCTGGATGAGCGAGGAGGATTTTTCCTGAAACCCTCCCAAACAACATGTGGTGATGTAGGAGCTGTTTGATACTTTTTTTTAGGCTTTCTGATCCCAAGACTCGACTAATCTCTGCAATTCTCCTGATGGTGGAAATGGGGATTTTCAATGCTTTAGCTGTTTTCTTACAGCGACTTTCTATTTTGTGAAGCTCAACAATCTTTTGCTGCACATCAGAACTATATTCTGTGGCTTTACTCATTGTGATGATGATTATGGGAATGTGGCCTTTGTGTTTCCTCATAATTATACCCCTGTGGAACAGGAAGTCATAGCTGGACAATTTCATGTTCCTAGTCACCCTGTGTGCTAAAAAAAATGTAAATATGAATGGGAATATACTAGATATTTTATTCATAAGAATTTCCAGGGATGCCAATAATTTAGCCAACAAAACATTTATTTCATAATGAGACTTTTCCCTCACTTTCAATTCTTTTACTTCAGTGAAAGGTTAGAATTTTGTGAATTTTTTGAATGAAAGATCAAAAGGATAAACATTGCAGATTTATTTTCACAGCCATCTTTGATCCATATCCTATGGATCTCAAACCCCAAAAATTACTGCTCACAGCTATATTTCATCTTATTCTTTATCTTCCCTTGGACTGAAGTCTATGTCAGCTCATAGAACCCTGTGGAGGAAAGTTAACATTTTCAGTATAACTCAAAAAAGAAAGAAAAAATGGTGCTAGACTCCAAATTAGACGTTTATCTGCGTGCCAAACTTTCCTTTGTATGGATTCATGGGTTCTTTGATATGCCAAGCCCTATTGGAACAGTTCAGCACCACCTACTGGCCAAGAAATATGAAAAATATCTCTCTTCTAACATTCCAATAGTTTGGTCAAAAATCATGAAACTGTCTCTCTTCTTTAAAGCATTCTTTGTTTCAGTGAGAGACAGATTTTAAGTGTGGCTTTAGTGATATTGTACATGTACTAGAAATTGAATGCAACTAAGATAGGCTTTAACTTCTGCTGTTATGAACTATGCATAATTCATGCTGCATGTTATAATGGTTACAACAGGTTACAAGAGGCTACGTTTCAACATCTATTTTATTGCACGTCATAACTGTACTGATTAAATCGTTAACCTGTGAATGTGGGCTTTATTCGGGCTGAAATAGTTGGAAATCAACCCTCTTTTAAAAGCAGATTTTTATGTACAGTAGTAAGATACTTAATGCATACGTTTTCATTTTCTTTTTTCAAAATACAAATCAAAATTACAATGAAGAAAAGAAAGAAAGAACTGTTCCCCAGCACCACCCTACAAAAATAGAAGTAATATCAGATGAAGTCGATGGTAATAGACAGTTTGTTAAAGAAGGATTATACAAAACTTTACATAAGTTAAGACAAATCACTTTGGCAACTTGTCCAAAGAAACGTGTTTTCAGAGAAGTACTGGATATCATCGAGTCCTCAAGACGCTGGATCCGTGCCGTTGTTCAGGCTCCGAGCTTCAGCGATCAGACGCTTGACTCCCACCATCCACTGACTGACTTCAGAAACATGGTCCACCATCAGGCCTCGGTGGATCTCATCAGCTGCATCCCAGTTTTTTCTTTTCAGGTCTGAAACAAAGCACATCCAGCATGTTTTTCCTCCATTTTGTTAACTTTTGCCAAGCTAGACAACAGCAGTCTAAATAAATGAATAATGAGCTTCAATAATTTCCTAAAACTTATTAACTAATCCATTATAATGTGCATAAAACTGCTGCATTTCCAGTAGGCCAGTTGAAATGAACACCATTTTAATTGTGTCCGGTCATCAGCAGGGCTGGGCTGTTTATACCATGCAATTAGGGGTGGGCGATATACCAGTAGACACGATTAACTGGTAGAAGTTTGTCAACCAGTAGACACGATTAACTGGTAGAAGTTTGTCAACCAGTAGAGATTTTGGACTACCGTCTCTATCGCGGTTACGCTCACGTGATGTTGCCGTTCTGTGCCGTCTCAAAAGCTTATAGTTTGAATGCGTTTTTGAGCATTGCGGTTTAAAAACAAGTGATTTTAAGAGCAATAATCAGCAAAAAGGACTAATTTCAGCATATGCGCGCGCCGTCTGAGTAGACAAAAAATTGGGCATTTAAACGATGCCCAATTGGCACTAAGGGGCCTAAAGTGTGCCAAGAAAACATCCCCCACACCATTACACCACCACCACCAGCCTGCACAGTGGTAACAAGGCATGATGGATCCATGTTCTCATTCTGTTGACGCCAAATTCTGACTCTACCATCTGAATGTCTCAACAGAAATCGAGACTCATCAGACCAGGCAACATTTTTCCAGTCTTCAACTGTCCAATTTTGGTGAGCTCGTGCAAATTGTAGCCTCTTTTTCCTATTTGTAGTGGAGATGAGTGGTACCCGGTGGGGTCTTCTGCTGTTGTAGCCCATCCGCCTCAAGGTTGTGCGTGTTGTGGCTTCACAAATGCTTTGCTGCATACCTCGGTTGTAACGAGTGGTTATTTCAGTCAAAGTTGCTCTTCTATCAGCTTGAATCAGTCGGCCCATTCTCCTCTGACCTCTAGCATCAACAAGGCATTTTCGCCCACAGGACTGCCGCATACTGGATGTTTTTCCCTTTTCACACCATTCTTTGTAAACTCTAGAAATGGTTGTGCGTGAAAATCCCAGTAACTGAGCAGATTGTGAAATACTCAGACCGGCCCGTCTGGCACCAACAACCATGCCCGCTCAAAATTGCTTAAATCACCTTTCTTTCCCATTCTGACATTCAGTTTGGAGTTCAGGAGATTGTCTTGACCAGGACCACACCCCTAAATGCATTGAAGCAACTGCCATGTGATTGGTTGATTAGATAATTGCATTAATGAGAAATTGAACAGGTGTTCCTAATAATCCTTTAGGTGAGTGTATATGGGAATTTATAGAAATAAACTGTGAATTTGCAAAATTGCAGGTTAGCCTATAACAGGGAACTTGTAGTTGAAAAAAAATCATGCAGCATAATCTTGGTTAAAACAGATTTAATGCACTTTCAGCTGAATTTCTACCCTACACGTTCCTCAGTCACATATATAACATGCACATTTGATCAAAAATACAGAAAAAAACTGTAATATTGTGAAATAGTTTTACAATTTAAAATAAAGGTTTTCTGTTTCAATATACTTTAAAATGTAATTTATTCCTGTAATGCAAAGCTGAATTTATCAGCATTACTCCAGTCTTCAGTGTCACATGATCCTTCAGAAATCATTCTAATATGAGGATTTTTTTTTCAGGATGAATAAAAAGGTAAAAAAAAAAGGATGTGTTAAATTAATAAAAAGTGATAGTAAAGTTCATTGAACACAGTTGTATTGTTAGAAAAGATTTCGATTTCGAATAAATGCTGTTCTTTTTATTCATCAATAAATCCTGAAAAAAGTATCACAGGTTCCAAAATAATATTAAGCAGCACAACTGCTTCCAACACTGATAATTGAGTATCAAATCAGATTCATATTAGAATGATTTCTGAAGGATCATGTGACACTGAAATAAATAACACATGCATAAATAAAAATATTTATTTTACATATTTACTATATTAGAAGTAATTAATTGTAAAATATATCAATATGCAAAAATAAATAAAGAAGATCCGCTTATGACCAAACAAAATGTTTATATTTATGTTTGTATATGATACAGTTTATATAAATTTCCAATTTATTCCCATAAATTCCCACAAATTCCTGTTATATTGCCAAAATTCCCCAGATTAAGTTCCCGTGGAAAATTTACCGGAAATTTTCCGCCCCTTTGTAACCCTATGTCTGAGAGACTGTTTTTGAGTGCATACACACAACTGAAACACACGCACATAAAACCGCTAATCATGCAGCGCAAGTACTGAACTTAGCGCCTTACTGGGCTTGAACAGTCAAATACACACACTTGTATGTGAAAAGGCCTGCCTTTGCGAGTTTCCTCATAAACAGCCATTTATGTCTTAACTGAACGTAAGTGGTTGAGAAAGAAAGCGCATGTGTATCAGTATATTAGATCAGTGCGTTCGCTCTTAAAGTGACAGCACCCTAATAAACCTGCTTTGTTCTTTTGTAGTTTTTTGTCCTATTGCTTGTAATTATTTTCTTTGTTCCTATTTTATCACTGACCTTTTGTTTACTTGTCTTCAGTGAGCTTGAGTTTGTTTTTTTACTTAAGTTAGTTAGGCTAGTATTAGTTTAAGTGATTTTGGAGATTTATGAAATTTCAATAACATTTTTATATCATGAAAAACTTTAAAGCAAAGATAACTATATCGTGATATATATATCGTTACCGTAAAATAAAATTATTAACCCTTTATTCAAATATTATTAAAAATGTGTTAAAGATGTTATAAGCATATTGCGATGTTGTGCTTGGAGTCGATTGTTTTATTTGTGATGACAACGCAATGAAACATGACTAATTGTGCAGATATAGTTTTTGACCAGGCTGTCATACAAAGAAATCATGAACACAAGCAAAAACAAGAGAGAACCAACGAAATATTAATAACTGATTATGTGGTAGTCAATTTTGTCTTTTTGGACCAATAATTTTGTCAGATGAAAACTTCAACCAAGTTTAGTGTTTTGTTCTTCCCTCATATTTAAAATATTTTAAAATTATAAAATATTTTCCTCATAATCTGATGGTTTAATCGAACTAGGGTAGGGTAATTTAAAACAAATATCCCCTCCTGACATCACTTTTGGCCACTACTGTACACATAACTTGTTCTTGAACCAGTGAATGGAAGTGAACAACGCTTTGACTCACCTTGGGACAATCTATGCATCCTCTGTTTCACCAAAGGAGAGAGTTTACCACTTTTCCACATGTCCTCAAAAAGCTTCAGACGCCTTTCTACATCATCACAGATCTGTTTCTGAAAAAAAGAAGACGGGAACATAAATGTCCATAGATCCAACACACCTACAGGAATATTAGGCTGCTGTCACTTTAAGACCTGACGCACGGATCCATTACACTGATACACATGCGTTTTCTCAACTGTTTATGTTAACTTACAACAGAACTGACTGTGTTTACGTGAACACTCGCCAAGACCGGCATTTTGACATTATTTTGTGTGTATTTGACTGTTTAAGTGCAAGTGAAAAAGACTCAATTTAGTGCTGAGAGACGGCTTTATGTGCCACACTTTGGGTGTTTGAGCACAAAATCTGCAGGAATGAGTGAAATTATGCACAATCCCACGGCGAAATTCAAGCCCTGTAACAGCAACAATATTCATCCGGAGCAAATGAAGCGAGTGAGTGAGAGGAGGAGGGTTTGTGTGTCACTTGCTGTCGGAGAGACGCTGGTATCGTGTGTCTGTTCTGAGGAAAATGAGTATTGGAAGCGTTTCAGAAATTTCAGTATCGAAAAATGTATATGTTTGACAACACTACATTGCATTTAGTTTATTATTTCAGATGCATTTTAAAGGGATAGTTCACCCAAAAATGAAAATTTACCCCCAGGGCATCCAAGGCATCCAAGATATAGGTGTCTTTGTTTCTTCAGTAGAACACAAATGAAGATTTTTAACTTAATTTGTTTGTACGTGTTTTTTTTACTCTCATAGATTGTGTTACCATTCACATGCATTATACGACTGACAGACTGCAGCGGTTGGAGTTAAAAATCTTCATGTGTGTTCTACTGAAGAAACAAAGACACCTATATCTTGGATGCCCTGGGGGTGAGCAGATAAACATCAAATTTTCATTTTTGGGTGAACTATCCCTTTAAAAGACTACAATTTAAAAATGTATATATTATACACTCACCTAAAGGATTATTAGGAACACCATACTAATACTGTGTTTGACCCCCTTTCGCCTTCAGAACTGCCTTAATTCTACGTGGCATTGATTCAACAAGGTGCGGAAAGCATTCTTTAGAAATGTTGGCCCATATTGATAGGATAGCATCTTGCAGTTGATGGAGATTTGTGGGATGCACATCCAGGGCACGAAGCTCCCGTTCCACCACATCCCAAAGATGCTCTATTGGGTTGAGATCTGGTGACTGTGAGGGCCATTTTAGTACAGTGAACTCATTGTCATGTTCAAGAAACCAATTTGAAATGATTCGAGCTTTGTGACATGGTGCATTATCCTGCTGGAAGTAGCCATCAGAGGATGGGTACATGGTGGTCATAAAGGGATGGACATGGTCAGAAACAATGCTCAGGTAGGCCGTGGCATTTAAACGATGCCCAATTGGCACTAAGGGGCCTAAAGTGTGCCAAGAAAACATCCCCCACACCATTACACCACCACCACCAGCCTGCACAGTGGTAACAAGGCATGATGGATCCATGTTCTCATTCTGTTTACGCCAAATTCTGACTCTACCATCTGAATGTCTCAACAGAAATCGAGATTCATCAGACCAGGCAACATTTTTCCAGTCTTCAACTGTCCAATTTTGGTGAGCTCGTGCAAATTGTAGCCTCTTTTTCCTATTTGTAGTGGAGATGAGTGGTACCCGGTGGGGTCTTCTGCTGTTGTAGCCCATCCGCCTCAAGGTTGTGCGTGTTGTGGCTTCACAAATGCTTTGCTGCATACCTCGGTTGTAACGAGTGGTTATTTCAGTCAAAGTTGCTCTTCTATCAGCTTGAATCAGTCGGCCCATTCTCCTCTGACCTCTAGCATCAACAAGGCATTTTCGCCCACAGGACTGCCGCATACTGGATGTTTTTCCCTTTTCACACCATTCTTTGTAAACTCTAGAAATGGTTGTGCGTGAAAATCCCAGTAACTGAGCAGATTGTGAAATACTCAGACCAGCCCGTCTGGCACCAACAACCATGCCACGCTCAAAATTGCTTAAATCACCTTTCTTTCCCATTCTGACATTCAGTTTGGAGTTCAGGAGATTGTCTTGACCAGGACCACACCCCTAAATGCATTGAAGCAACTGCCATGTGATTGGTTGATTAGATAATTGCATTAATGAGAAATTGAACAGGTGTTCCTAATAATCCTTTAGGTGAGTATACAGTGCTGATCCTACACTTCTGGGGGCCCTAAGCAAAACTTTGTCAGTGCATTCTTAAATGCCAAATTTCCATAAACTTGAGTATTAATTACAATGGTTTTCAGTATGCAAGGTGCACTGCCAGCTTTCTATAGGGATGAATTCAGGTTAAATGGGACACTTTTTCCCAGTCATCTCAATGGCAAAAAGTGTCCCAATCAACCTGAATTCACCCTAGTGGAATTAAAACATCAAGGAAACAAACTGCAAGTTATGAAAAACGTATATAAATATGTAAAGGGAAACCCGTTAAAACACATTAAATTGGCAGTAAGAACAATAAGTAAAATTAAAACCAAATTTTCATTGACAGCTAAATAAATGCTTTTTTAATAGTAATGCTCTGGCACCACCTAGCTGTCAGAAAAACTATAACACACAGCCGGATTGGCTTTCTAAATGCGCAATTTTCTAACGAAATTACAGCATGATAAATAAAAAAGGCATGGTTGGTTCAACCCAAATGTGGGTCAAATATGCACAAACTCAACCATTATGTTACATACAACAGTTGGGTTTGTCCATTTTGACCCAAATTGGAGTTGAAAAACAACCCAGGCTTAGGTAAACATATGAAGATACATCAATAATTCTCTAAATGAGCTCATTCAGGTGGACACCTGGACTGGAGTTATTGGTTTACGACTTGCTTATGAATTTATTGCTTTGTCAAGACTAAATAAGAAATTAAAATACATACTTTCTTCGTTCTTGGCACTTTTTTTCTGTTCCAGAAGGATAGTTTCGTTTTGCAGACATAGCATAGCATGTTATTAAGACGAAACAGTTATTGAATAAATATAAATCATTATTAAAAATATTTCCTCATGACTCCGCAAATGTTTAGTAGACACTGCACATATATTTGCATGTTATAAAGAAATATTCACAATTTGGTAAATTACCGTCATGTTTATTTTATATAGTGACGAGCAAAGGGACCCTTGGGTAGTTTGCGTATAGGCAGGATCGGCTCTTATTATATATAAATTCAACCCGCCAAAGTGGCTAGTAGGAGTGACTGCATTACACGCCACTGCTGAAATACACACGCATTTGACGGGTGTAAATGTCAAGCCTTGGTGCAGAACCATAAATATTTCTTAGTCGTTTTACTACTATTTTTTTTTAAAACTCCCATTGGTTTATGCTCTGAACTTTATGTTCAACATTTCACACAATGACTTTACCTTCACAGTATGTCTACATGCATTCAACGCCCAATACAGCGCTTCTTGCACATCCTCAATGCATGGCTCTGTCTCCAGCTCTACCGCCTGTGCCGTTCCATCTGAGGGAATTCTGGGACACATTGAAGGTGGAGTGATGCTGTCCATTGGAGGAGGATTTATTCCCCGGGGAGGTGTTATCCCCGCCACTGGTGTGGATTGCATCTCTGATCCTGAACCTACATGGGCATAAATAATTTAGCTTACACTTTATTTTGATGGTCATTCTTTATTTCGGTTAGACATTCTACTAGTTACAGTGGGGAGAACAAGTATTTGATACACTGCCGATTTTGCAGGTTTGCCCACTTACAAAGCATGTAGAAGTCTGTAATTTGTTAATTTGCCTGTTTGAACTCGTTACCTGTATAAAAGACACCTGTCCACACACTCAATCAAACAGACTCCAACCTCTCCACAATGGCCAAGACCAGTGAGCCTTCTCACCAAGCGGCTTGCCTATTGTCCTGTAGCCCATCCCAGCCTTGTGCAGGTCTACAATTCTATCCCTGATGTCCTTACACAGCTCTCTGGTCTTGGCCATTGTGGAGAGGTTGGAGTCTGTTTGATTGAGTGTGTGGACAGGTGTCTTTTATACAGGTAACGAGTTCAAACAGGTGCAGTTAATACAGGTAATGAGTGGAGAACAGGAGGGCTTCTTAAAGAAAAACTAACAGGTCTGTGAGAGCCTTCTTACTGGTTGGTAGGTGATCAAATACTTATGTCATGCAATAAAATGCAAATTAATTATTTAAAAATCATACAATGTGATTTTCTGGATTTTTGTTTTAGATCCCGTCTCTCACAGTTGAAGTGTACCTATGATAAAAATTACAAACCTCTACATGCTTTGTAAGTAGGAAAACCTGCAAAATCGGCAGTGTATCAAATACTTGTTCTCCCCACTGTATAAGTAACTTGTCAAATAACTCTCATTAGACTATTAGTAGACAGGTTAGTACAATAAGTTGACATTTAGTTACAAAGTTACTTATAGTCAGAGGAATGTCTGTTGGGGTGTTACCATAATTTATAATTCATTTTGTGTTCAAATACATTTGTGCAGATGAATTCCACTTAAAAACTTAATCTTATACTTGCAACTTTGGAACTGAATATGTATTTTATGTGGTAGATGTGCTTACAGATGCAAAAAAAAATTAAATTCATAACATAATAAACTACATTTATGGTAATATTTTGAGCTTTGCTGGTTAGAATGAAAATTCCTCTTAATGCTTCAAAGCCCAAATAGTCATGTGTGTAACCATTCCTGCACCCTTCATGTCCATGTACCTTGTAATGTGCTCTAGAGCAGTTTTTGCTCCAAAGAGCAAAAACAGTTTTTGCTCCAAAGAGTGACGAATTTGTTATATTTTTTATCAAATCAAAGGCCTATATAAGATTAAACAACCCATACAGATGTGGTCAGAATTATTGCCCTCCTTGGTAAATATGGACAAAGAAGCCTGTAAAAATAAATCTGCATTGTTTATCCTTTCGATCTTTTATTCAAAAAAGAAAAACAAACAAACAAACAAACAAACAAACAAACAAAAAAAACACGAAAATCTAACCTTTCATTGAAGTAAAAATTGAAAATGTGGGGAAAATCTCTTTGTGAAATGAATGTTTTTCTCCAAAACACGTTGGACATAATTATTGGCACCATTTTATTAAATACTTTATGCAACGTCCTTTTGCCAAGATACCAGCTCTGAGTTTTCTTCTATAATGCCTGATGAGTTTGGAGATCATTGTCCTGATGGAAGATCCAACCACGGCCCATTATAAGATTTCTAGAAGGTTTTGATTTTTTATCTGTTGGTATTTGCTAGAATCCATTATACCATCTGTCTGAACAAGATGTCCAGGACCTCCAACTAAAAAATAGACCCACAACATTAAAGATCCAGCTGTATTTTTAACCGTGGGCATGGGGGACTTTTCATCCGTATTTGCACCAAAGCCATCTGGTGTGTTTGCTGCCAAAAAGCTCTTTTTATAGTTTCATCTGACCACAGAACCAGGTCCCGCCTGAAGCTCCAGTCGTGTCTGAATATGCTGGAGTTTGTTTCTGGATGAGCGAGGAGGATTTTTCCTGAAACCCTCCCAAACAACATGTGGTGATGTAGGAGCTGTTTAATACTTTTTTTAGGCTTTCTGATCCCAAGACTCGACTAATCTCTGCAATTCTCCATCTGTGATCCTTGGAGAGTCTTTGTCCACTTAAACGCTCCTCCTCTCGTGCATTAGGATGGTATACACACACATCCTCTTCCAGGCAGATTCGTAACATCTTTAGTTGATTGGAACTTCTTAATTATTGCCCTGATGGTGAAAATGGGGATTTTCAATGCTTTAGCTATTTTCTTACAGCGACTTTCTATTTTGTGAAGCTCAACAATCTTTTGCTGCACATCAGAACTATATTCTTTGGCTTTACTCATTGTGATGATGATTATGGGAATTTGGCCTTTGTGTTTCCTCATATTTATACTCCTGTGGAACAGGAAGTCATAGCTAGACAATTTCATGTTCCTAGTCACCCTGTGTGCTAAAAAAAAAAAAAAAAGTAAAAATGAATGGGAAAATACTTCAGAGATATTTTACTCATAAAAAAAATTCTAGAATAAAAATTATATTGTGAAAATAAAAATAAAATTATTATTATTGTGTCCAACGTGTTTTAGAGAAAAATATTATTTCATAATGTGATTTCCCCCGCCCCACTTTAAAATTTTTTACTTCAATGAAAGGTTAAATTTTTGTGAATTTTTTGAAGGATAAACAATGCAGATTTATTTTTAGAGCCATCTTTGATCATATTTACCAAGGGGGGCAATTATTCTGACCACAACTGTATAGTACAATAGTTTAGCAAAAATACAATTAGTCATCTGTTGCAAACATGTAAATAGGTGAATCTGGGAGTGAAGATTAGAATTTAATCTGGGGGATAAGCTTGACCTGTAAATTGGGGCGCATGTACCCTCTTGTTGAGAATATTCCGCTTCGGTCCACCTGTATCCTTCTGCAAGCCATAGGAAAACTGTGGTGGGTCGTTCCATCCATGCTCCTGATTGCCTGTGCCGAAAGCAACATTAATATTAAATCACTTCATTTTCCAGATAAAACAAATAAAGCCCAAACACCAGCTCATCACGCTAGCATGCTACCATCCCACACAGATAGTGAAAACAAGACTTATTTGTGTACACTGATCCTGGGGTCTCAAAATCGTGAAGCCTAAACTAATTTATTCTAAACCCCCGTTTCACTCACTGAGTTTGAGCACCAAAATACGCACGGGGAAAGCGAGAATCAGCTTTCCGCGTCAGAAAAACATGCCAAAACGAAAAATATTTTGACTTTTTCAAACGGTCATCATCTCTGGCGAACACCAACACTGACGGCACACCTGCTTATAAAAAAACATGGAGCTAAACATGACAATAAACAATGACAATGAAACTAAACATGAAAAGATTGTGCCATTAAACCCCCAAAAAAAGAGACTTGGTGCTCGATGACGAAAGAGACTTGGTGCTGGATGACGAAAGAGACTTGGTGCTGGACGACGAAAGAGACTTGGTGCTGGACGACGAAAGAGACTTGGTGCTGGATGACGAAAGAGACTTGGTGCTGGATGACGAAAGAGACTTGGTGCTGGACAACAAAGACTTGGTGCTGGACGACGAAAGAGACTTGGTGCTGGACGGTGCTGGATGACAAAAGAGACTTGGTGCTGGATGACAAAAGAGACTTGGTGCTGGATGACAAAAGAGACTTGGTGCTGGATGACAAAAGAGACTTGGTGCTGGATGACAAAAGAGACTTGGTGCTGGATGACAAAAGAGACTTGGTGCTGGATGACGAAAGAGACTTGGTGCTGGATGACGAAAGAGACTTGGTGCTCGATGACGAAAGAGACTTGGTGCTGGATGACGAAAGAGACTTGGTGCTGGATGACGAAAGAGACTTGGTGCTCGATGACGAAAGAGACTTGGTGCTCGATGACGAAAGAGACTTGGTGCTCGATGACGAAAGAGACTTGGTGCTCGATGACGAAAGAGACTTGGTGCTGGACGACAACAAAGACTTGGTGCTGGACGATGAAAGAGACTTGGTGCTCGATGATGAAAGAGACTTGGCGCTGGATGACGAAAGAGACTTGGTGCTCGATCACGAAAGAGACTTGGTGCTCGATGACGAAAGAGAATTGGTGCTGGACGATGAAAGAGACTTGGTGCTGGATGACAAAAGAGACTTGGTGCTGGACGACAAAGACTTGGTGCTGGACGACGAAGTCTTGGGGATGGACGATGAAGGCTTGGGAATGGACGACGAAGGCTTAGGGATGGACGACAAAGTCAAGTCAAGTCACCTTTATCTATATAGCGCTTATTACAATGCCGATTGTTTCAAAGCAGCTTCACAGTGTTAACAGGAAAATAATGCAACAGAATTTGATTCGGCTGTACAGCCGCTCTGGAGAAAACGGTGATGTCATCCAGCTCATTTCAATTATCATATAGTGTCAATGCGGGCAGATCAGTAATATAATTGAAATTTTTGCAAGCCAAAAGACAAAGGCGACGGTGGCAAGGAAGCAAAACTCTATCAGGTGACAGAATGGAGAAAAAAACCTTGGGAGAAAACAGGCTCAGTCGGGGTGCCAGTTCTCCTCTGGCTGACCAACAAATAGTGTATGATTATGATTCTGGCAACATTATAGGTCTGAAGTCATATTAGATCGAAAGATATTCGCAAGATTATTCGAAAGATTGGAGTCGTCACGCCGGAGACGGGTTTAATGAGGATGTCGTGTCGATGCGGCATTTACAGGGGAGAGTTTAATTGACACGGTCTTTGCAGACACTTCAGGGATGTATTCGTCATGTCCAGGCGCAGGTCCACCATCTGATCTGGATACGGCCCGGATCCGGCTCACTGCAGTAAACCTCGGGATAAATAGAGAGACTAACATTAGCGTAGATGCCATTCTTCTTATGATGTAACGAGTACATCAGGTGTTATGGGAAGTGTTCCCGGTTCCGGCTGACCTAGTTAATGCAGCCTAACAATCATTTAACTGATTTCAATAATATAAATTGATAATGTTCTATGTGTATGCCATAGTAAAGAGATGTGTTTTTAGTCTAGATTTAAACTGACAGAGTGTGTCTAGGAAGTGCTAGGAAGACTGTTCCAGAGTTTAGGTGCTAAATAGGAAAAGGATCGACCGCCTGCAGTTGATTTTGATATTCTAGGTATTATCAGCTGGCCAAAATTTTGAGACTGCAATAGACGTGATGGAATATAATGCGTTAAGAGCTCACTCAAGTACTGGGGAGCTAAACCGTTTAGTGCTTTGTAAGTAATCAGCAAGATTTTAAAATTCATACAATGTTTAATAGGGAGCTAATGCAGTGTTGACAGAACAGGGCTAATATGGTCATACTTCCTGGTTCTAGTAAGAACTCTAGCTGCTGCGTTTTGGACAAGCTGCAGTTCATTTATTAAGCGAGCAGGGCAACCACCCAGTAAAGCGTTACAATAATCTAGCCTTGAGGTCATGAACGCGTGAACTAACTGTTCAGCATTTTGCATTGAAAGCATGTGCCGTAATTTAGATATATTTTTAAGATGGTAGAATGCAGTTTTACAGATGCTAGAAACATGGCTTTCAAATGAAAGATTGGTATCAAAGAGCACACCCAGGTTCCTAACTGACGACGAGGACTTGACACAGCAGCCATCAAGTGTTAGACAGTATTCTAGGTTACTACTTGTGGAGTTTTTTTTTCCAATAATTAAAAATTCAGTTTTTTCTGAATTAAGTTGCAGGAAATTACTAGTCATCCAATTTTTTATATTAGCTATGCATTCCGTTAATCTTGTGAATTGGTAAGTTTCGTCAGGGCGTGAAGAAATATAGAGCTGAGTATCGTCAGCATAAAAATGAAAACTAACGCCATGCTTCCTAATAATATCTCCCAGTGGTAGCATGTACAGGGTGAAAAGCAACGGTCCTAGCACTGAGCCCTGCGGTACTCCATACTGAACTTGTGATCGGTGTGACATCTCTTCATTTACGGCTACAAACTGATAACGGTCAGATAAGTATGATATAAACCATGCTAATGCAATTCCACTAATGCCAACATAATTTTCGAGTCTATTCAAAAGAATGTTGTGGTCGATAGTATCGAATGCAGCGCTAAGATCGAGTAACACTAACAGAGAGATACAACCACGATCGGATGATAAGAGTAAATCATTTGTAACTCTAATGAGAGCAGTCTCAGTACTATGATACGGTCTAAATCCTGACTGGAAATCCTCACAGATAGCATTTCTTTCTAAAAAGGAGCGTAGTTGTGAGGACACTGCCTTTTCTAGTATTTTTGACAGAAAGGGTAGATTTGAGATTGGCCTGTAATTGACTAATTCTGTAGGATCAAGTTGCGTTTTTTTTAATAAGTGGTTTAATAATAGCCAACTTAAATGTTTTCGGTACATATCCTAATGTCAAGGATGAATTAATGATATTAAGGAGAGGATCTATGACCTCTGGAAGCATCTCTTTTAATAGCCTAGTCGGTATAGGGTCGAGCATACATGTTGTAGATTTTGATGATTTAACGAGTTTAGCCAATTCTTCTTCTCTTATAGCAGTGAATGAGTGTAATTTTTCCTCAGTGACACTACAATGCACTGTCTGATGTAATACTGTAGTAGACGGCTGCATGGTTATAATTTTTTTCATAATATTATCAATCGTACACGTAAAGAAGTTCATAAAGTCATTACTGCTGTGCTGTTTACAAACGTCAGAAGTGTAAGCTTTATTTTTGGTTAATTTAGCCACTGTATCGAATAAATACCTAGGGTTGTGTTTGTTGTCTTCTAAGAGAGTCGAGAAATAAGCAGATCTAGCAGTTTTTACGGCCTTTCTGTATGCAATCATGCTCTCTTTCCACGAAATGCGAAAAAACTCCAGTTTTGTTTTCTTCCAGCTGCGCTCCATTTTTCTGGCTGCTGTTTTAAGGGCCCGAGTGTGCTCGTTGTACCACAGCGTTGAACTATTTTCTTTAATCTTCTTTAAGTGCAGGGGAGCAACTGTGTCTAAAGTGCTGGAAAAGAGAGAGTCAGTAGTTTCTGTTGCAACATCGAGTTCCTCTAGGCTATCTGGGATGCTGAGGAGATGAAACTGATGAGGAAGATTATTTACAAAGCAGTCTTTAGTGGCAGCAGTGATAGTCCTGCCATATTTGAAGCGAGGGGACGGCTTTGCAGCCTTAGCTAAATTAAGTATACATGATACTAGATAATGATCTGAGATGTCATCGCTCTGCTGCAGAATTTGAAAGAGACTTGGTGCTGGACGACAAAGACATGGTGCTGGACGACGAAAGAGACTTGGTGCTGGACGACAAAGACATGGTGCTGGACAACGAAAGAGACTTGGTGCTGGACGACAAAGACTTGGCGCTGGACGACGAAAGAGATTGGTACTGGACGATGAAAGAGACTTGGTGCTGGACAACGAAAGAGACTTGGTGCTGGACGACGAAAGAGACTTGTAGCTTTGGTGCTGGACGACAAAGTCATGGGGATGGACGACGAAGGCTTGGGGATGGACGACGAAGGCTTGGGGATGGACGACAAAGACTTGGTACTGGACGACAAAAGAGAATTGGTGCTTGACAGCAAAGACTTGAAACTGGACGACAAAGATTTGGTGCTGGGTTGAATCAGTGGAGACAAGGACGACTTGGAGCTGGGCTGAACCAGCAGCGAGGAAGGCAACTTGGGACTGGACTGGACCAGCGACAACGAAGATGGCTTGGAACTGGACGGAAGAGTGAGAGACTAACAAATATTTCCTCATCCAATATTAATTCAGTAACCCAGCTCATTTCACGTATATCCACCAATATGCCCTCCCTGACGGACGCTGTTGCCAGCTCACACACCTGTTCAGACTCGGAAGTCCCTCATTTTATTAATTTAATTATTTCTCCTTGTACATTTATGTCTAATTATTTATATATTTATTTATACAGGGATATGTTGATTTATGCATTTATTTGCACATTTATATATTTATCTATGTAGAATTTTTTGGATCTATTTATTTGCATATTTATTCATTTATTTTTTGTAACAACCTCTTAAAGAGAACCTATACAGAATGTTCTCTAATGGTTATTATTAGGATTTATTTTAAATAATATTCCCAGAACGTTCTGGGAACCAAAAATTCTGTAGCTGGGTATATAGGGTACAATGGAGCTAATATGGAATTCAAGAAAAACCCATTATACTCAGTGATGCTGTGACTGTCCACACGTGAAGTGACGCGACGTGACAGAATGTTCTCCTGTAACCGACGCCTCGTTCTACTCTGGATCTTTGAAATATGCGTTGTATTTTAAGCGTTTGTCACATGTTGTGCATGTACAAATAGGAAATATGAATGTGAAGTGAATTTGTGGTCTCGTTTCAAATGCATTGACCAGTATGCTTGCGTCAACTTCACTGTAGCCTATATGTGCGCTGCTTCCTTTCCGTGTGTTCTGACCGGTAATGGAAAATATCAAGCGCTTCCATTTCAGAGTCCCTGTTATCAGATCTGTTGAAGATGTTGCTGTTCATGTTTATTAGCCCAGGACATTTTATAAATCCAGACCAGAAGATGTTTTACGGCCATGTCCGGAATAAAGAGTAGTCTATCCATGTCACACAGTACAGTTAGGGTGATATGACTTAACCCGTGATATAAGATTTTGGCCATATACCTATCCAAGTCATTCATCACAGACAGTATCAGCGTCAGTAGGCTGTACTTACTGTATTTCGGCCACACCACAAAGTGTCACTGTGGCCTCAACGCTTCGCCCTCGCCTACTCTGAGCTCGATTGCTATGTCTGAGGTAAACCACGCCCTCTTCATTACCCTATGTAAAAATGCATAAATGTAAAAATAAATAAATGTATAAATAAATAAATGTATAAATGAATAAATGTGGAAATAAATATAATAAGGAAATAAGGAAATAAATAAGGAAATAAATGTATAATTATTTATTTTTGTTTTTTTGGCTTTTCTATGTATATTTATTTATTTATTTATTTTTTGCTTTTTTACATTTCTTTGTATATTTATTTATGCATTTATTTATTTTTAATTTTGGCAGTGGTGGCATTCCATAGGGGTGGGATTCAGATGGTAAATATCATATAATAAGTTGGGTGTCCACCTTAGAGACAATCACCATATTTATAAATGAAACAATCATATTTAAAAATATGATATTAATCATATCATTTAATAAAATATAATTTATTGTCACTACTGTAAATCTATATTAAATTATTATGGGATCTCCTTCAATGCCTTCATGATCTTTACTTTTTAAAATAATTTTATTTCTGTATTTTTTTTAAATATATTTTTATGTTAACATATTTCAATGACAGTATATTTATTGAACAAAAATGAATTATTTTATTTATCAAAATAAACATAAAATAGTTCAAACTTTGCTAAAGTGATTGTTTTGAACAAGTATTAACTTAGACATTATTAAAAACATATTATTTATGCTGGTTTTGCCCCGTGTCTCTGTGGGGTAAAAGGCCCCCTCACCACCTCATACATTTATACGATTTTTAAACAAAATAAATAACTTTTATGATTTATTTTCACACAAAAGATGTTGCTCCATGAATGTCCAATACAAACATATATATTTTTTCTGCAATCATACACTTTGGGAGTAATGAAAAGCACATTGTTTCTTAAGGTGTGCCTTTAGCAATAGGGCAAAGTAATCGGGCAAAACTTAATAAGCAGAAGAAAACTATTTTCTATGTTCTGGTGGGAATCGCACTGAACTTTACAATGTTGTGGCTCGCTTTGGTCGGGTTTGTTTTTTAAAATGACCAGGCAAAACTGCTGTTATAGTTTCAGATGTCATTGTGTTTTCACTGTAGCTTTAACTGAGACATTAAACACCGGGTGCCACGTCTCAGAACATGAGCTGTCAAATGGAAACACTCTTACACATTTCTTTAATGGTCAAATGAGTATTAAGTTGATTATTATTCTATCGAGGTTTTCTGCATTAGTTCCTGTCCTTGTTTACAGCTCACAGTAAATGACACGAAAAGTTGAGAGGAATGAATGAGAGTGAGGAAAGACACCGTGATGACAACATTAACTTCTGCTGCTTACTCACACAAACCTGACACCGACACATCATATGTAGCTTATGAATTATATGGTTTATATACATGTACTATTGTTTCTATCTTACCTGGTTTAACAAACCGATCACTCATCGCCGCCTATAGACTCCAGCACCAACACTGAGACTCGCGTGAGCTCAGCAACCACTCAGCACTAGTAAAGTCATAATAAAAGTCACCATTTAAAAAAATATAAATATAGTTTTAATTAAATATATTTACTTACATATAAAAAATACTATATTTGAATGCACTGTGTGAGTCCAAGCACTCGGGTTACATTAAAATACATAATTCTGCTGTGTTTTAGAGTCTTTCTTATCATCCGAATTCACCACCTACTGGTGAGAGTAGTGAACATAGTGCATCGACACTACTGGGTTTTTTTGTGGAGGCAAATTTGTCAAATTAAAATTTATTGGACAAAATATGAATCAAGTATGAATATGTTAGCCTTTACTGTTATCTATAAGCTAGTGTGCGCCAAAACAATGACAAAATGCGCATTTAGAAGGTAAAAGCATTCATAACTTACAGTTTCTCACTTCCACCGATATGGATCAATGGTTTTGATGACATCACTCTGTACTTCAGCTTATCATCAGGTTTTCTGTCCAATCAAATTAGAAAGACGATCAGACAGTGCACTATATAGAGGATAGGGAAGGATTCAGACAGTGCACTATATAGGGGATAGGGAACGATTCAGACAGTGCACTATATAGGGGATAGGGAACGATTCAGACAGTGCACTACATAGGGATAGGGAACGATCAGACAGTGCACTATACAGGGGATGGGAACAATCAGACAGTGCACTATATAGGGGATAGGGAACGATTCAGACAGTGCACTATAATAGGGATAGGGAACGATCAGACAGTGCACTATACAGGGGATGGGAACAATCAGACAGTGCACTATATAGAGGATAGGGAACGATTCAGACAGTGCACTATATAGGGGATAGGGAACGATCAGACAGTGCACTATATAGGGGATAGGGAACGATTCAGACAGTGCACTATAATAGGGATAGGGAACGATCAGACAGTGCACTATATAGGGGATAGGGAAGTGCACTATAGGCACTGCGATTCAGACAGTGCACTATATAGGGGATAGGGAAGTATTCAGACAGTCCACTATATAGGGGATAGGGAACGATTCAGACAGTGCACTATATAGGGGATAGGGAAGTATTCAGACAGTGCACTATATGGGGATAGGGAACGATTCAGGCAGTGCACTATATAGGGGATAGGAAATGATCAGACGGTGCACTATATAGGGGATAGGGAACGATCAGACAGTCCACTATAAAGGAGATAGGGAACGATTCAGACAGTCCACTATATAGAGGATAGGGAAAGATTCAGACAGTGCACTATATAGGCGATAGGGAAGGATTCAGACAGTGCACTATATAGGGGATAGGGAACGATTCAGACAGTGCACTATACAGGGGATGGGAACAATCAGACTACTATACAGACTACTACAATCAGTGCACTATATAGAGGATAGGGAACGATTCAGACAGTGCACTATATAGGGGATAGGGAACGATCAGACAGTGCACTATATAGGGGATAGGGAACGATTCAGACAGTGCACTACATAGGGATAGGGAACGATTCAGACAGTGCACTATATAGGGGATAGGGAATGATTCAGACAGTGCACTATATAGGGGATAGGGAACGATTCAGACAGTGCACTATACAGGGGATGGGAACAATCAGACAGTGCACTATATAGAGGATAGGGAACGATTCAGACAGTCCACTATATAGGGGATAGGGAACGATCAGACAGTCCACTATATAGGGGATAGGGAACGATTCAGACTGTGCACTATATAGGGGATAGGAAACGATCAGACAGTCCACTATATAGGGGATAGGGAACGATCAGAAAGTCCACTATATAGGGGATAGGGAACGATTCAGACAGTCCACTAAATAGGGGATAGGGAACGATTCAGACAGTGCACTATATAGGGGATAGGGAATGATTCAGACAGTGCACTATATAGGGGATAGGGAACAATTCAGACTGTGCACTATATAGGGGATAGGGAACGATCAGACAGTCCACTATATAGGGGATAGGGAACGATCAGACAGTCCACTATATAGGGGATAGGGAACGATTCAGACTGTGCACTATATAGGGGATAGGGAACGATCAGACAGTCCACTATATAGGGGATAGGGAACGATCGGACAGTGCAGTATATAGGGGATAGGGAACGATTCAGACTGTGCACTATATAGGGGATAGGAAACGATCAGACAGTCCACTATATAAGGGATAGGGAACGATCAGACAGTCCATTATATAGGGGATAGGGAACGATTCAGACAGTCCACTATATAGGGGATAGGGAACGATTCAGACAGTGCACTATATAGGGGATAGGGAACGATCAGACAGTCCACTATATAGGGGATAGGGAACGATCAGACAGTCCACTATATAGGGGATAGGGAACGATTCAGACTGTGCACTATATAGGGGATAGGGAACGATCAGACAGTCCACTATATAGGGGATAGGGAACGATCAGACAGTGCAGTGCGATCGGACAGTGCAGTATATAGGGGATAGGGAACGATTCAGACTGTCCACTATATAGGGGATAGGGAACGATTCAGACAGTCCACTATATAGGGGATAGGGAACGATTCAGACAGTGCACTATATAGGGGATAGGGAACGATCAGACAGTCCACTATATAGGGGATAGGGAACGATCAGACAGTCCACTATATAGGGGATAGGGAATGATTCAGACAGTGCACTATATAGGGGATAGGGAACGATTCAGACTGTGCACTATATAGGGGATAGGGAACGATCAGACAGTCCACTATATAGGGGATAGGGAACGATCAGACAGTCCACTATATAGGGGATAGGGAACGATTCAGACAGTCCACTATATAGGGGATAGGGAACGATTCAGACAGTGCACTATATAGGGGATAGGGAACGATTCAGACAGTGTAAATACGCTTTCCATTGGGGTGAATGACACAGAAGGTTGCATAGAAGTGCACAGTGCAGTTAAGTGAACTTAGTGATTGTGAAAGTAATTTATGTTTAAAGTTGAAGAAGTAGTGTACTTAAAGTTCTTTGGCAATATTTTACATATTGTTTCTCATCTAAATCCAGTTCAAACTAAAGTTATGATGTAACTGGTTGTATGTGAGAGACAGGAAACCATCCATCCATGTCCACCCTGTTATTATTTTGTCCACCCTGTTATTACTTAGTCTACTCTATCACTTTGTCCACTCTGTTATCTCTTTGTCCACTCTGTTATTACTTTGTCCACCCTGTTATTATTTTATTCACTCTGTTATTATTTAGTCCACACTGTTATCACTTTGTCCACCCTGTTATTATTTTGTCCACTCTATTACTTGGTCCACTCTGTTATCATTTTGTCCACTCTGTTATCACTTTGTCCACTCTGTTATCACGTTGTCCACCCTGTTATTATTTTATCCATTCTGTTATTACTTTGTCCACCCTGTTATTTTGTCCACTTTATCACGTTGTCCACCGTTATTATTTTATCCACTCTATCACTTTGTCCACTCTGTTATTACTTAATTCACCCTGTTATTACTTAGTCCACTCTATCACTTTGTCCACTCTGTTATTATTTAGTCCACTGTGTTATTACTTTGCCCACCCTGTTAACACTTTGTCCACTCTATTACTTAGTTCACCCTGTTATTCTTTAATCCACTCTATTATTTAGTCCACTCTGTTTTTATTTTGTCCACTCTGTTATTACTTGGTCCACTCTGTTATCACTTTGTCCACCCTGTTATTATTTAGTCCACCCTTATTTTATCTACTCTATTTAGTCCACTCTATCACTTTGTCCACCCTGTTATTCTTTAATCCACTCTATTATTTAGTCCACCCTGTTATTATTTTGTCCACTCTGTTATCACTTTGTCCTCCGTTATTTAGTCAACCCTGTTATTATTTAGTCCACCCTTATTTTTTTATCTACTGTATTTAGTCCACTCTGTTATCACTTTGTCCATCCTGTTATTACTTTGCCCACTCTGTTATCACTTTGTCCACTCTGTTATTACTTTGTCCATCCTGTTATTATTTTGTCCACTCTGTTATTCCTTGGTCCACTCTGTTATCACGTTGTCCACCCTGTTATTATTTTATCCATTCTGTTATTACTTTGCCCACCCTGTTATCGTCCACTTTATCACGTTGTCCACCGTTATTATTTTATCCACTCTATCACTTTGTCCACTCTGTTATTACTTAATTCACCCTGTTATTACTTAGTCCACTCTATCACTTTGTCCACCGTGTTATTATTCTATCCACTCTATTATTTAGTCCACTCTGTTATCACTTTGTCCACTCTGTTATTATTTAGTCCACTGTGTTATTACTTTGCCCACCCTGTTAACACTTTGTCCACTCTATTACTTAGTTCACCCTGTTATTCTTTAATCCACTCTATTTAGTCCACTCTGTTATCACTTTGTCCACCCTGTTATTATTTAGTCCACCCTTATTTTATCTACTCTATTTAGTCCACTCTATCACTTTGTCCACCCTGTTATTCTTTAATCCACTCTATTATTTAGTCCACCCTGTTATTTTGTCCACTCTGTTATCACTTTGTCCTCCGTTATTATTTAGTCAACCCTGTTATTATTTAGTCCACCCTTATTTTTTTATCTACTGTATTTAGTCCACTCTGTTATCACTTTGTCCACCCTGTTATTACTTATTCCACTGTTATCACTTTGTCCACCGTTATTATTTTATCCACTGTTATCATTTAGTCCACATTATCACTTTGTCCACGTTATCATTTTGTCCACTGTTAATATTTTATCGTTATTATTTAGTCCACTCTGTTATTACTTTGTCCACCCTATTATTTTGTCCACTCTGTTATTAGTTATTCCACTATTGTCCACTCTGTTATTACTTAGTCCACTCTATCACTTTGTCCACAGTTATTCTACACAAAAACTGAGTTTGATTTTCTACATTTTATGTAGGCCAAAAGGCACCCAATACCAGGAATGACCCAATATGCTACTTAAATCAGAGAGCAAGGTTGTTCAGGGAAATGTGCATACTTGGTGTATAGGAAGGACCAAATTCATACAAGGTCTCAAAATTCACAGTCATTGACTGTATAAATATCAATATAAATTTGACTGCTTAAGATGCAAACTTTTGGACAGAGTTACAAATTGATTACAATTTTTTTTATATAAATTATTTCAGGTATTCAATGCATGTATTGTATAATGTTTTGGTGATGTCATAAGGTTTTTGTACCTTTTGTATTTCCAAACAGCTCAGCAGATGTGATGGTCAAAATACCTCCAAATGATTTTATTTCACCTCAGTAAACGGACACTATAAATCACACTAACAGTGAACCAGTATGTACATCCAAGATCTCAGAGTTATACATTCCAATAAATCCTTGTCTGTATACCAAAATGAATGGTTTATTTATAATTCTCATCATTATTTATGACTGGATGGACACTAAAGTAGTCTCCACCACTCCCACAGGTTGCAGAGTAGAAAAGGAAAAGTAAAACAAACATGGCTAAACCCAAAAGCGACCACACACGGCCACAGAAAGACGCACCTTTTACAACCAAATACTGCATAACAGTAACTCAGCTCTACTTCGACATACAGTGCAGCTCATCGCCTCTGCCTCCAGAAATCTTCTGTTAGCGAATGTTCAGGTTCTTCCTCCGTTTCAGTGCTTCTGGTGGTTGGAAACTTTCAACAAGAATCTCACATGTTAAGTTAGTCTAATCTCCAATGCCAATAAACCCTCCCAATAGTAGAATAGAACAAAAAGGTGTCATCATTAAACCAGCCCATTTCACTTTATAACCCCGTCAGCTTTCCGTCCAGGAAACAAAGACCAAGTTCTCTTTCTATACCTGAAACATGTTTTTTCCTGGTTAAAGAAAAAGAAAAGTAGATTGGATCTCTATGTATCCTGTTTTTAAACAGTGAAACAAAGAAAGAAACATGCCACCAAGAGCAAGAGAACATTTTCTGAATTTGGTAATGTTTTTGAATCCGAACGCAGAGGCGTGTAAGAGAGGCTGGTGCGGACACAGAAGAGGCCCGAGCTGAGTTAGTCAATGTCCATTTCGGGAAGTTTGGCCTCTGTGGTTTCTGGGGCGGCTCGGCCCTTCTCTGGGCCGCCCGGTTGGGCCTCTGAACCCTCCTGTCCGTTAACGGGGCCGTTCTGTTCGGCTGCCGTCTCCTCCTTTGGAGGCTCCACTTTGGGCTTAGGTTTGCTAACAATATGATTACAAAAAGAATACAGCTCCTGTATGATGGAAAAGTTGCAGTTAGAACATTTAGACATAACGGATAATCCATAATCCAAATATCAAGTGTTTCGTGAAGTTTGCACCTTGGTTTTGGCCTGAATCTCTTGGGCTTTAACCGCTGGGTCCTGGCTGAGACTCTGTTTGCTCTGCAGGTTAATTTTATTATTCATCCAGGTCATGGCTTCATTCACCTGCTTGTCCACCTTCATCATCTCCAGCTCATCCAGATGATCATACAGCTCATCCTGAGTTTAGAGACACACAATCAATCCAAGTGTTACAACAACTGGGGTTCAAAAGACAATGAATATTCAGCAATATTATCAGATTAACTGGACAATCAATGTTGAACTAAAATTAGATTAATGACAATATTGTCTACTGTAGAGCTGCTTATAGTTTCATAACTGATGATTTTGCTGTTTATTATAGTAAAGCTGCTTTGAAACAAAGCGCTCTAGAAATAAAGGTGAATTGTAGGGGTGTGACGAGATCTCGTGATTCCTCGTCGAGGTGAAAAGCTGTCTCGCGATATCAGCATGTTGGAGTCGAGTTTGTGCCTTTTACTGCTCATGATAATTAATACTCAGAAAGTAGAACTGAAGTGACATTCATAGGTAACATTTTTCGACAAGACACCTGCAAAATTAAGTTATTAGACCGTTCTTAAAGTCTGTATGATATATTAAGAATCAAAGTAAAGCATAGTGCTATTGTGAAGTCAGTCACAAACGCTGCAATTCAGTTATATAAATATATGCGCTGTTATCATTATCGGTTAACACTAACAAACTCCATCTCTGCATATGCTGTGAGTTTGGGATGCTTGTTCATCTGGGAAGCCGCCATTTCACCAGATTTGTAGGGTAAATCATTTATAAACCTATGCCAACACTGGAGAACACATCATTATGTCTCTAAATATGCGAACTGTTCATCGCGATTTCAAAATAAAAGTTTAAACCCTCGCTCTGAGTTTGCATGTTTTGATGTCCACCTGTTCTTGTTTAAGATATGACAGTGGCATTTCTATTGTAAAGAAGTGGCCAAATATTAAAGATTAGGTAAACATTTGAATTAATTGTTTGGCCAATATTAAACAAGGATTTGATGTGCTGTAAAGTGTTAAAACAACAGGGCATTGTTGTAGTCATTTGTTATAATACGTAATGTACAGAAGTTCATTCATTATTGTTTATAGTATATTACATTATGTAGTTTAACAGTGTTGTTCAGTAAAACCATACAATTACTTGCTTTTGATCATTTTGATTTGAATATTTGATCCAATTATTATTGCCTCATTGTTAGTATACACCGATCAGGCATAACATTATGACCTTCCTAATATTGTATTGGTCCCCCTTTTGCTGCCAAAACAGCCCTGACCCGTCGAGGCATGGACTCCGCTAGACCCCTGAAGGTGTGCTGTGGTATCTGGCACCAAGATGTTAGCAGCAGATCCTTTAAGTCCTGTAAGTTGCGAGGAGGGGCCTCCATGGATCGGACTGATTTGTTCAGCACATCCGACAGATGCTCGATTGGATTGAGATCTGGGGAATTTGGAGGCCAAGTCAACACCTCAAACTCGTTGTTGTGCTCCTCAAACCATTCCTGAACCATTTTTGCTTTGTGGCAGGGCGCATTATCCTGCTGAAAGAGGCCACAGCCACCAGGGAATACCGTTTCCATGAAAGGGTGTACATGGTCTGCAACAATGCTTAGGTAGGTGGTACGTGTCAAAGTAACATCCACATGGATGGCAGGACCCAAGGTTTCCCAGCAGAACATTGCCCAAAGCATCACACTGCCTCCGCTGGCTTGCCTTCTTCCCATAGTGCATCCTGGTGCCATGTGTTCCCCAGGTAAGCGACACACACGCACCCGGCCATCCACGTGATGTAAAAGAAAACGTGATTCATCAGACCAGGCCACCTTCTTCCATTGCTCCGTGGTCCAGTTCTGATGCTCACGTGCCCACTGTTGATGCTTTCGGCGGTGGACAGGGGTCAGCATGGGCACCCTGACTGGTCTACGTCTATGCAGCCCCATACACAACAAACTGCGATGCACTGTGTATTCTGACACCTTTCTATCAGAACCAGCATTAACTTCTTGAGCAATATGAGCTACAGTAGCTTGTCTGTTTGATCGGACCACAAGGGCCAGCCTTCGCTCCCCACGTGCATCAATGAGCCTTGGCCGCCCATGACCCTGTCGCTGGTTCACCACTGTTCCTTCCTTGGACCACTTTTGAAAGATACTGACCAATGCAGACCGGGAACACCCCACAAGAGCTGCAGTTTTGAAGATGCTCTGACCCAGTCGTCTAGCCATCACAATTTGGCCCTTGTCAAACTCGCTCAAATCCTTACGCTTGCCCATTTTTCCTGCTTCTAACACATCAACTTTGAGGACAAAATGTTCACTTGCTGCCTAATATATCCCACCCACTAACAGGTGCCGTCATGAAGAGATAATCAGTGTTATTCACTTCATAATGTTATGCCTGACCAGTGTATATGTATTTGAAGTCTTTTTAAAAGGCTACTCACTTAGCTCTATTTCTGTTATCACATTATTTTGCATTCTGTGACTTTTTTTTGTGAGTTTTCCAGTCATATTTCATCATTAAAGATTTCTTTACAACGGTGCAAAAAGAACTTCTCGTCTCGTTCTCGTGAACCCAATATCGTGTATCGTCTCCTGAGCTAAGTGTATCGTCACACCCCTACTGACTTGACAGCGGATTACCTTTGCTTTATAAGCCTCTACAACTTTCATGTACTGCTGGATTTGCCTTCCGAGCTCTTCGAACGCTTTTGGCCGCTCCTCGTTCTCAACGTATCGGTTCTGAATAGGCTCTCCCAGTTTCTAGGAGGAAAGGAATTGTTTATTCATTCATTCATTCATTCTTTCCAACAGTTTCAAATGTCAACAAAACAACATCCATGTTTACCTTCAACTCAGCCAGTTTATCAATGTACACTTGCTTCTGCTGGTCCTCTCCTTCTTCATACAACCAGTTTTCAGTGTCCTCCAGTTTTAAGGAGAAAGAATCTCGTTCCTGAATTAAAAAACATTGCTTGATTAATAAAAACCATCACTTATAAGTTATAAGCATAGGTATCTTTATGAAAATAAAACAAACACTCACCGCCTCACTGACAAAGTTTTCCAGCACTCCATGCAGTTTGTCTCTCATTTCATAAACGTACTCCTCAACATAGTTCTTTGCATCGTTCCTTTCCTTCTCCAGCTTATCCTGCATTATCATCTTCCCCTGTACGCAAGAACACCGTGTCAGAACTCAATTCTAGAAGAGACACCTAGAAGGGTTAGGGTTAGATCGCTGTGGTGTAGTTTGAGTCCTTTGAGCAGTACCTCATTCTCCATGAACAGATTGAGCATGTCGCTGGCCAGCTGCCAGTGCAGACTGTTCTCGATGGGCAGCTCCACCGTCTTTGTTTTCACTTTGGCTTTCTTGGCCTGTGGAGGCTGGTCGTTCTTCTTCTCCTGTTTGTTGTCCTCTGGTGAAGTCTAAAAGGGATTATGGTCACAGTGAATTTTCCAGTGGAAACATTAAGGACCAGATTTACTAAACAGGGCAAATTAGTGCGAGAGCGCCAATGGGAGTGGACAGTTCTGTGCATGATCTGCTGGCGTGCAAATGAAAGAACACAGACGCAGCCGGATCATTTCCATAAGGACCAACACAATCTACCAAGAGCGCAAATTAGCGTCTGGTTTAAAGGGATAGTTCACCCAAAAATGAAAATTAGCCCATGATTTACTCACCCAAGTCATCCTAGGTGTACACTCACCTAAAGGATTATTAGGAACACCATACTAATACTGTGTTTGACCCCCTTTCGCCTTCAGAACTGCCTTAATTCTACGTGGCATTGATTCAACAAGGTGCTGAAAGCATTCTTTAGAAATGTTGGCCCATATTGATAGGATAGCATCTTGCAGTTGATGGAGATTTGTGGGATGCACATCCAGGGCACGAAGCTCCCGTTCCACCACATCCCAAAGATGCTCTATTGGGTTGAGATCTGGTGACTGTGGGGGCCATTTTAGTACAGTGAACTCATTGTCATGTTCAAGAAACCAATTTGAAATGATTCGAGCTTTGTGACATGGTGCATTATCCTGCTGGAAGTAGCCATCAGAGGATGGGTACATGGTGGTCATAAAGGGATGGACATGGTCAGAAACAATGCTCAGGTAGGCCGTGGCATTTAAACGATGCCCAATTGGCACTAAGGGGCCTAAAGTGTGCCAAGAAAACATCCCCCACACCATTACACCACCACCACCAGCCTGCACAGTGGTAACAAGGCATGATGGATCCATGTACTCATTCTGTTTACGCCAAATTCTGACTCTACCATCTGAATGTCTCAACAGAAATCGAGACTCATCAGACCAGGCAACATTTTTCCAGTCTTCAACTGTCCAATTTTGTTGAGCTCGTGCAAATTGTAGCCTCTTTTTCCTATTTGTAGTGGAGATGAGTGGTACCCGGTGGGGTCTTCTGCTGTTGTAGCCCATCCGCCTCAAGGTTGTGCGTGTTGTGGCTTCACAAATGCTTTGCTGCATACCTCGGTTGTAACGAGTGGTTATTTCAGTCAAAGTTGCTCTTCTATCAGCTTGAATCAGTCGGCCCATTCTCCTCTGACCTCTAGCATCAACAAGGCATTTTCGCCCACAGGACTGCCGCATACTGGATGTTTTTCCCTTTTCACACCATTCTTTGTAAACTCTAGAAATGGTTGTGCGTGAAAATCCCAGTAACTGAGCAGATTGTGAAATACTCAGACCGGCCCGTCTGGCACCAACAACCATGCCACGCTCAAAATTGCTTAAATCACCTTTCTTTCCCATTCTGACATTCAGTTTGGAGTTCAGGAGATTGTCTTGACCAGGACCACACCCCTAAATGCATTGAAGCAACTGCCATGTGATTGGTTGATTAGATAATTGCATTAATGAGAAATTGAACAGGTGTTCCTAATAATCCTTTAGGTGAGTGTATATGACTATCTTCTTTCAGACGAATACAATCAGAGTTATATTAAAAACATCCTGGTTCTTCCAAGCGTTATAATGGCAGTGAATTGAAAAAAAAAAAAAAAAAAAAAAAAAAAAAACAGAATCCAGAAAAATGTAAAAGAGACAAAAAAACTGAATTTGGGAAAAAATAAAAACAGATTTCATTGGGCCCTACTTAAGACCCTGCGGAGACACTGCACATCACATCCTGATATAACGCATCTTTACGGGATGTGTGTGAACGCATGCACAGATTCCAGAAAATCACTGCCAGTGTGAATGAAATCAAATCAAACACATTATCAGTGTATTTTCCAGAATCTCTGTGTGAAAGAGGCTTTAGTAAATCACCTTGCATGATTCATTTAAATACTCTCCTCCCATAAATACTGCATCTGAAAGGGAAACTCCTACAAATGCATATGGTCAAGCTGCAAAAATAACCCTGTCCACGCCTTTTCAGAGCTAATTTATCACTGCGTGTCTTTAGTAAATCCTGACAGTAGTTTTTAACGCCAAAAGATGGTTTGCACTGGAGCAAGCTGTTAGTAAATCTGGCCCTAAGTGTTGTAGAGCAGTGGGAAAAAACGCCCCTATATCTTTTGTCATTTTACATTACATGGAAAGTTGTTAATTTCACATGCTCATATAACTGAGCATGGAACTGGACGCTGACAATGCGGCCATTTTGAAACGCATGTTTTTAAATACTTTTGCATTTTGTTGTAATTTTGTATATTTGGTGTTGGTGTATAAGTGTATTCACACACCTCCATGTCTTCAGTGTCTGATTTCTTGTCAGCGTGTTCTTTCTGTTCATCACCTTGACACTTCTGTGCTTCTTGATCCACGTGCATCTTATTCTTTAGGAGCAAATACAATGAATGTTCTTAAACTTAAGTTAAACTTCGTTTTTAGAGCTATTGCTCATTTGAAATCAGGCTGATGTGAGAGGTAGGGAATGTGATGTCTTTACCTCGTCCTCTTTGGCTGGAGTGTCCGTCTCCATGGGCTCTTCTCCCTCAGCAGTTTTCACGACCTCCACCAGGGAGGCGCTGGACACACTGAAGACCCCGTGTACATTAACCCGCACCTTCACCTTCACCTTGGAGCTCTCGCCCGACGGCTGAGGAACCACCTTCTGGACGTTAAACTGGCCTGCGGACAGGCACAAATTAGTCAATAGGGATGTAATTAACCATTATCATAATTTCTGCTTGTCCCTATTATGCTCTTTTAAAGATTCCAATTTTTTTTGGAGTCTCCTACAATGCATAAAGTCAAAAAACACTTTAATTTAATATAATAATAATAATAATAATAATAATAATAATAATATACACTCTCTCAACCCCTCCTTTCTGAGAGCCTACTCTGCTCTGATTGGTCAGATGGCCCAGTCAGGGCTGCGTTCAGCCCCGACAAAACGTTGCAAAATGTTTGTTTTTTTTAAATGGAAACGGTGGTGCGTTGAACACCCTGTTCTGATGACGCAAGAGTTGCAACTATGGCAGCTGAGAAGGCCATTCTTTGTGCTCTTTTGAAGAATTTTCAGAGCCTGATGAAATCGGTATAAATACGTGTTTAATACTGCAAAATACGCTCGATGTTACAGTCACTGCCCTTGCCGTCCAGAATAAAAGAGAACATCCCAATCGAGTGAAGGGATTTGTGGAAACTGGTTCCTAATTATTGTGATCCAACATTTGCCTCGCATTTCAGGGTGAAAAGACAAGCATGTCTACTAATATCTTCAATTGTTGCGTATACCGAGCTGCAGCGGACACATTTGTAAACGACTTGACTTGGACCCATGAGCTGTCCTTTTAATACCGCGTGGTTTATATACATGTTGCTGCTGATTGGGCTGACATTTGACACACCCACCAAACAAGAGAAAACGTATCTCAAACCCCGTTGCACACCGTTTCCAGGAAACATGTCGTTCAACCCGGAAACCATAGCAAAACATTGCGCACCGGTTTGAGCTTGAACGGCCCCTGTTGTGATTGGTCTACTCTGCTCTGATTGGTCAGACGGCCCAGTCTGTTGTGATTGGTCTACTCTGCTCTGATTGGTCAGATGACCCAGTCTGTTCTGATTGGTCTACTCTGCTCTGATTGGTCAGATGACCCAGTCTGTTGTGATTGGTCTACTCTGCTCTGATTGGTCAGATGACCCAGTCTGTTGTGATTGGTCTACTCTGCTCTGATTGGTCAGACGGCCCAGTCTGTTGTGATTAGTCTGCTCTGCTCTGATTGGTCAGACGACCCAGTCTGTTCTGATTGGTCTACTCTGCTCTGATTGGTCAGATGGCCCAGTCTGTTGTGATTAGTCTGCTCTGCTCTGATTGGTCAGATGGCCCAGTCTGTTGTGATTAGTCTGCTCTGCTCTGATTGGTCAGACGGCCCAGTCTGTTGTGATTAGTCTACTCTCCTCTGATTGGTCAGACGGCCGAGTCTGTTGTGATTAGTCTACTCTCCTCTGATTGGTCAGACGGCCCAGTCTGTTGTGATTAGTCTACTATGTGAAATATGCATAAATATGATAAATATAATAAATCAGGAACCTAGATGATGTCAAATAAACCCTGAGCAAGAGTGGATGTTCTCTTGCTTACGTGAAAGTTTCATCAATAATTATGATTAAATATAAAATGAAATTTCTCAAATGGAGGACAATCGTGATTAATAATTTGAGGGTAACACTTTACAGTAAGGTTTCATTTGTTAACTGCATCATTTAATATGAACTAACAATGAAAAATACTTCTAAAGTATTTATTAATATTAACTAATAGTAATTTCAACATTTACTAATGCATTATTAAAATCAAATTGAATATGTTAATATTACTTATTAGAATTGAGCTAACATTAACAACAAATAGTTGTACTTTTAACTAAAGTTAACAAATATTAATAAATACTGTATCAAATGTACTGCTCCTAGCCTCATTTGATCTCAAATGGCTCATCACCACAGATACCCACAAATCTGGCAACCAACTTGACCTCATCTACACACGCAACTGCATTACAGACAACATTTTGGTGAAACCTCTACACATCTCAGATCATTACTTCATCACTTTTAATCTACAACTTACTACTTGTGCACCACCAATCCCTCTACCAGTTACTTTCAGATGAAATCTGCGCTCACTTCTCATCTTTCCTCTGTTGTGTCATCCTCTCTTCCCTCATCCACACAATTCTCATCTATGGATGTAAATACTGCAACAGACACTTTATGTTCCACTTCATCTTCTTGTCTAGATAGTATCTGTCCTCTATTTTCTAGGCCAGCACGCGCTACTCCCTCTAACCCTTGGTTGTCTGATGTTCTTCGTGAACACTGGACCAAACTCAGGGCAGCAGAGAGAAAATGACGCAAATCAAACAACCCGTCTGACCTGAGCAAGTATCAATCTCTGCTCTCATCCTTCTCAGATGAAGTCCATGCAGCTAAATCTTCATATTTTCACAACAAAAATCAACAGCACCTCAAACACACGCACACTTTTCAGAACATTCAACTCTCTCCTCTGTCCCCCTCCACCACCTCCCACCACCTCTTTATCTGCAAACAACTTTTCCCATTTCTTCACTGATAAAACAACAACCATCAGCAGTCAGTTCTCACCTCCACGCACACAGGATTTTAGATCAGCCACATCCACAGCCGGAAATCTTCTCTCCTCCTTCTCTACACTCACTGAGGCAGAAGTATCTAAACTTCACCTCTCCAGCCATCCTACCACCTGTCCTCTGGATCCCATCCCCTCACACCTCCTACAAGCCATCTCTCCTACACTCCTACCAGCACTCACACACATCAACACGTCTCTCTGCACTGGCATTTTCCCTACCACATTCAAGCAGGCTCAGGTAACCCCACTGCTTAAAAAAAAAAACACATTAAACACGTCACTTGTAGATAGTTACAGACCTGTCTCTCTCCTACCATTCATAGCGAAAACACTTGAACGAGTTGTTTTCAACCAGGTTTCATCTTTCCTCTCAGTATAACCAGCTGGACGTCAACCAATCAGGTTCAACCAACCAATCCCCACTCAACAGAGACTGCATTACTGTCGGTCACTGAAGCCCTGGGGATTGCGAAAGCTAATTCCAAATCATCAGTCCTCGTCCTCCTCCATCTATCTGCTGCCTTTGACACGGTGAATCATCAGATCCTTCTGTCCACCCTCTCATCACAGGGGTTCCACTCCACTGGTTTGAGTCCTATCTCACAGGTAGGTCTTTCAAGGTTCCCTGGAGAGGACAGGTATCCAAAGCACATCAACTGATCACGGGGGTTCCTCAGGGCTCAGTGCTTGGACCTTCTCCATTTACACTACATCACTGGGACCCATCATACAAGCACATGGCTTCTCATGCCATTGCTATGTTGATGACACACAGCTCTACCTTTCATTTCAACCAGATAATCCCACAGTAGCTGCACGAATCTCAAGCTGTCTGGCGGACATCTTGGCATGGATGAAAGAACATCACCTGCAGCTCAGCCTGGCAAAGACTGAGCTTCTCGTCTTCCCTGCCAATCCGACTCTACAACACGACTTCATCCAGCTAGGTTCATCTTTAATTTAATCTTTAACCTTCAAGGTCGGTCAGAAATCTTGGAGTAACCTTTGATGACCAGCTGTCCTTCAAAGACAGCTCGGTCAAGCAGGTTTGCGCTGCACAACATCAGGAAGATCAGACTATTCCTAACAGAGCATGCAACACAGCTTCTCGTCCAGGCCCTGGTCATTTCTAGGCTTGACTACTGCAATGCATTTCTGGCTGGACTTCCATCATGTGCAATCAAAACGCTTCAAATGATTCAGAGCGCTGCGGCACGGCTTGTCTTCAACGAGCCCAAAAGGGCCCACGTCACACCTCTCTTCATCTCTCTGCACTGGCTACCACTCGCTGCTCGCATCAAGTTCAAGGTGTTGACGCTTGCTTACAGATCCACCCGCTCAGCACCCGCATACTTCTGGGGCTGGACCAGAATATTCAAATGTTCTTTCAGTGGGTTGGTATTTGATTTTCAATTCTGCGATTCGAATATTTGTTTCGTTTTTGTTCTCTCGCAAATCCGGCATCCCCCTCGAAACGGTTCTCATTCGCGCTTGAATAGGTTTACACTATAAAATCTGGTGAATTACAATACTCTTTTTTTTTTTTTTTTTTTTTATACAATTATCTTATATCTTAGCTGTTTTTAATAGGATGGACAGTTGAATAGGAACCCAACCTCATTATACTTAATAAATATATTTGCTGCTTCTTAGCGTTCCCTGCAACGGAGTATTCTCTGTCTAGAGCGCACAACTGCATGAGCTTATATGGAAGAAGCGCATCCCTGAGCTTGCATTTTGGGTTAAGCTGCGTTGGTTTGACATTGTGGAAAATAGAATAATAGAATCAAAATGTATTAGCCTTTTTACCCGTTAGGGATGTGATGGTGAGAAAATTTCCCCTCACCATCACATTACAGTGCGTGCGGCCGTGCGCATTTTAGTTTCGGTTTAGAATCAGCGCCAATTCGGGGGCGGGTTGCTTGAATGGTGGGTTCATTTGCTTATTATTCTTAATGAGAAACAACAACAAAACAGTACAATGACAAACTCACTTAAATAGGCGCTTTTACATTTCACTTTGAAACCAAATCTTCCGCGATCATCTTGTCATTCAGCTCCTCGTTCTCGTGATGAATGAGATCTGACTCCTGCTGCTGATGTGCTGCCACTCTCGTTCGGCTCACGCTGCACGTTCAGTTTTTAACTGTAGGCTAGTTAATCTGTTCTCTAACTGAACTAAATCATTTTTACTACTATAAAATATCAAAGTGACAGTGGGGGCGGTGCCGCAGTGGGCAAGTGATGTAACCGGCGTTATGCCTGAACACCAGTAACACCGACTATCGCAGCAAGCATAATATTACCCGTTATTATCAATCTAAATGAATCTACTGTGAAATATAGGAGCTTGTACTGGGACGTAACAGACCTGTGTGTTTTGTATCACTAGTGCAGTGTCCGTTCTCTCTATAAGCCCTGCCCGTGTGAGGCGCGCCGCTTCTCCAGATTCCTGCCTTTATTAGAGAGAAGAATATGTTCAACCCCTTCCCTCCGAAGCTTCGAATATTCGGTGTTGATTACTACCGAAGCTTCGAAGCTCAAAAAAATGGTATTCGGACCAGCCCTACATACTTCCACTCGCTCCTACGAGTCTACATCCCCACCAGAAGCCTACGCACAGAAATGGAGCGACGGCTCGTGGTACCACCAGAGAGGCACGAAACCACTCTCCAGAACATTTTCGTTCACTGTTCCTTACTGGTGGAACGATTTCCCCACCTCCATCCGGAATGCTGAATCACTGACAACATTCAAAAGACAGCTGAAAACTCATCTCTTCCGTGAGCACTTAACCTCATCTTAAAAAAAAAAAAAAAAAAAAAAAAAAAAAAAAAAAAATTCCCTCCATTTTTCCTCTATTCCCTCCCTATTCTAGCTTACGCTACTCTAATCAATGTCCAAAACGTAGTATTTCAGGCGCTTTTTGTGATTACTTGCCTCTTCATGATGGATCGCTTCCTGTATTCCTCAATTGTAAGTCGCTTTGGATAAAAGCATCTGCTAAATGAATAAATGTAAATGCTCAGTCATTGCTGGAGTGGCTGAGAAAGGTCCGCTGTCATTATACAGTACGAGAGCGGCCTCTAGAGGCGAAAGTCCAACCCAATTATCATTATCGGTCGACCTCTAGCACATTTGTGTGTAGAAATTTTTTTTACAGTCCTGTTCCGCATGTACAAGTGCATGTACAGTAAAATAAAGTGCAACCCATTTGTTTGTTATTTTGACACTTCATCAACGTAAAATGGTCAGACTCTGAATATGACTTGTTTGTTTAGAGAGATGTGTGGACTTCTGTATATTTATGAAGAATATTTATGTGATATTTAATGAAGTAGTACTGTGCTAAAATCCAGTTAAGCAAAGCAAAGAGCATTCCCAACATACCTATGGTAGGATCTGGATACGGCAACTCTTTTGGATTGTTGTAGTAGGCCTCCAAAGTGAAGGGATCCCTCCGGTAGAAACTTAACACTTTAGAGAATGGTGCGGCATGGTTCTTTGGGAAAACTTCGCAATCACTGCAGTGCAAGACAGCATGATTAAAATGGTGAACTAACAGAGTTAATCATGTCACACAGAGAGAGCCAAGAACACACCTGACGCCTTCATCAGCTGCTGAGGTCCACTTCAGAGAGATGGGGTACGGCACCACGTCTGTGATGGAAAACTCACGCACTTTAAAGGCGGGAGACAGGATTGCACACTGAGGAAAAACAAACATTCAAGTTTGTTGGAATCACTGGGAAACACTGTAGGTTGTCATTATGAGAAGTGGAAGAGGAATAAACTACACAAGGCAACGCAAGCATAACAGAAGTTATAAGAATAAAATTTATATTATATTGTGAATCAATCAGAAAATGTGTCAGATAGAGCTGCACGATTCTGGATAGATTGAGAATCACGATTTTTTTGTTTCAAACAGAGATCACGATTCTCCCACTGAACAGACAACTAAACAAAATACCATGTAATTTACTAGAGGTTCTGACAAATGTTAATTGCTGCAGTCTATTTAAAATGTTTAATGAATATGAACAGGGGCGTAGCAGCCGCTGATTCGGTCCCCCGCACATTTTTTGACCCAGCACCAATATTTCCGCCCGTGTTCTCTGATTTGTTACTTAGATTTGAGTGAACTATGTCCTAAACTTTAATTGGTCTGTAGGAAAGGCAGGCTGCCACGTCACTGACAGAGAGAGGGGAGGACAGTTGCTCGACCTCTCCAGAATGTATACAGGTGAAAAAAAAAAAGAAAAAGAAAAGAGGATTGACTGCTGCAGTTGTTTTTCAAATTTGAGTATATCATCACAAAAATAGGTTCCTGTAAGCTATCATGGCATGTTCCCAAAATTGCCACTAGGGTGCTCTAAAACACCAATTGGTATTCTACTTAGAATTTATTATATGGACATGAATGTACTTATTTTGTACATGTTGTACATAATTTGTTTGCCTTTGAGGGTCACATCACCAGACTTCTTTCAAAAACATTACTAGTTTTAATGTCAAATCTTTTGATAATTGAAAATATAGTACGCCTTTGTAATGTGCATTTGGCTCTCACTTTATATTGTTAACTATATTCTAAATAAACTACAACAAATATATTTCTTTTGTCCTATTCTTGTAGCTCCCTCTCACATACCTGACTCAAAGGCTCACTCATTATGCGGCTCATTATGCCTCCTCGGGTGTAAATCACAGCATTATTCATGATCGTTCATATCTCTTCGCATATGGGTTTTGTAAAGAAAAAGTGTCTTACAAAATTTAAATCAATATATTGTTTTATGTGAATGAGTAGGCATAATGATTGTCACATTTTTTCCTGTTAACACTGCGAAGCTGCTTTGAAAGAATCGGCATTGTAAAAAGCGCTATATAAATAAAGGTGACTTGACATCAGTTTGAAGCAAAAACTCTAGGCAACAACACCCATTAGTCAAAAGTCTTGTGGACACATATCTATTATATGTTTTGTGGCCTTAATTCAGTGACTTAAATCAAAATAATTTTTTTTTAAAGTGGTCATGAACTGTGTTGTTTTATGATGTTTCCTGGGGTGCACTTATAATGTTAGAATGCTTTTTACATAAAAAAGTGTCATAATTTATAAATAAAAGGCATTTTTCCTACCCTGATTTTAGCCCTCTGGTTTGAACGCTCTGTTTTAAGGGGCGTGTCTGCTGTGAGAGTTCAGTGTAAACGCCCACTGCTGTGATTGGCTGCTGTGAGACTTCAGTGTAAACGCCCACTGCTGTGATTGGCTGCTGTGAGACTTCAGTGTAAACGCCCACTGCTGTGATTGGCTAACGTCTTTCCATTTGAAACAGTATTACTCTCTCTTTTAGCGCGTTTTTACTATTACAGCTCTCATGGTTAACTAATCGTGAAAAGTGTTGCATTACATTTAGATCTATGGCATTATATTCAGATCGTGGCATGAAAGGTTGCAGTGATGATCATTGTAGCCGATCACAGACATGTTGAGCGCATGAAAGCAGTGATCTCGTCATTGCAACTCAGTTTCTGTACACTAACGAATGCTTTCATCTTCACTAACAGTGCAAACGTGATAGTTAAGAGATTCCTTGAATAAAACGGGAGTCACTGATAAACTCTCGCAGTTTGATTGACAGCTCCAGCGCGCGCTGCTCCAAATATCGCAAAGGGAGCTTTCTTTGATCGCTTTATTTAATTTAATCACCGTTAAATAACAGATTATTTTCATCCTACTAAGAGAAACAACGCAAGTTGACGTTTAGTCACTGGTTTGATTTACTGACACACAGACAAAGATCATCTGACTGTACATGAATCATTACATTTCAGATCAGGCATTAGAATTAACACAGTTACTTACATGTTGCATTACTGTCGAGCCCAGGCACTGCATTATTTTTGTAATCCTCAACGGCATGTTTATTGCTTGGTAGCTCGATCTGGTTTAGCTCCATCTGTTACTTAGGCTACCTATTCTATTGCATGTCATGTGTGAATCGGTGGGCTACCTAAACAGGCAGTGATGAAGTAGGCGTTGATCTTCTTCTGCAGAGGCGGTGCTTGCCTCCCTTTGACGTCATAGATCCCCACTTTGAAAAACCTGTCGTTTGCTGGGCCTGGTGTCAATAAAAGCTTTTATTGGACTAACAAGGAAGTTTTCAGTTCTGAAACTTACAGGATATTTTTATAGTATGATATAGTATTCACCTCTTATATGTCAAAAGCTCAAGGAAAATTTCTCAGTTCATGACCCCTTTAAATCAGGTTGAGTGAATGATTCAGTGATTTCATTACTGGGTGAATCAGCGTTTTTTTTTTTAACAAATCTCTTGAATAAATGATTCAATGTCAAATATGATTTTTAACATTCACTTTTGTCGCCACCTACTGGCGTAACGATGTAATTGATACAATCGTTATTTGAAATGGAAATTGAATAAAATGTAAAAATAAAACACGGCTTAGTCTTCACTGAATAAATTGAATATATATTGATTCTTATTAAATCTACAAAAGTGATTCAGTCAAGAGCAGTGAGTGATTTTCTCTGTCTTTGATTAACATTAAGTACACAGACGGAAGCAGGTTTATTAGGCTGCTGTCACTTTAAGAGCTGCATGAATCCAATATATTGTCACATGCATGTTTTCTTTCTCAACGGTTTACTCCACTTAAGACATAACTGACTTTGTTTTATGTGAATATTCACCAAGACGGGCATTTTGACAATTTTGTGGCCATATTGGCTGCGGAAGAGAACTGAAATCGGGATTATGCGCTGTCCGATAGGCTGCTTTCTGTGAGTGTGAGTAGGCCCTACTTGGCTTAATTTTGCCTGATAACATTAAGCATGTCACACGTATGTAACGGTCATGTGGCCAGGCTACACTCTGCTGTCTGCGTTTACCTGAAACTTGGACTTTTTGTAATCTTTTGGAGTATTAAAATCACGCAGTTATCGCAAGATGTACATGTGCGATATTTGGATAATTTCGATATATCGTGCAGCCCCAATACTGAGACACACCCATCCCATAGAGAGACAAATGAGTGACAAAATGAGCCAATTAAATGGCTGAAGCACTAACTTGCAGTGCACATCCTCTGGCCACAGCTTCATCCGCATTCAACGTCATGCTCAGCTCCTTTCCGAAAAATTTGCTGATTTTGTCTTTGATGGCTGGAATCCTGGAGGCGCCGCCTACGATCTCCACTGCATAGATGTCCTCTTTTTTCAGTCCTGGTTGGAGGAGGAAAAAACACATTAACACTCTGTGGTGGGCGGGAAAGCCACGGTGCAAAAAGGAAAAGTGTTTGTACTCACTGGTCTGCTCCATGATGCTGCGCAGGGGACCCTCCACCTTGGCCAACAGCCCTGCACAGAGCTCCTCAAACTTGACCCTGGAACAGAAGAGTCATCAAGATATTATTAGATGTGGTATTTTAACAAATTAACCTCACATTTCCCCTTCACTGCTCAGTGCCTAATTTACGCTGCTGACATCGAGCACCCGATTTAGCTCCTGGCATTGCCTCTGGATACTAACCTGTTGAGTGTGCCGCTGACATCGATGTCATTCATGAAGCATTCAATGTTGAGCGGCAAGTCCGAGGCGTTGGCGCTCATGAGTTTTTTCAGTTTCTCGCACTCCTGGTAGAGTCGCACCAGAGCGCGGGGCTTCGATCGCACGTCCAGCTTGTACTTCTGAGCAAACTCCTCACAGAAGTACTTGACCAGCACCTCATCAAAGTCTTTACCGCCCAGCTCAGGGTCAAACGCAGAACCCAGAACCTACATTAATCAGGTATTAGAGGGACAAACAATACAATTAGTGCTGTACAAAACTATAGACGAAAAGCGATTTCATAAGAGGCATTCACACAGCATGTGCACTTTGTAATTATTTTGAATTGACGTCATTTTAAAGGGGACATATCATGAAAATCTGACTTTTTCTGTGTTTAAGTGCTATAATCAAGTCTCTGGTGCATCTACCAACCCAGAAAACATGAAAAAGGATAACCCAGTAACTTTGTTTTGGTAAGCCTTTCTCTGCAAGCATGTGAAAAAACAGGCCACTCAGATTTCGCTCCCCTAGTGATGTAGGAAGGGGATCTATTATAATATTACCACCCCTTAATCTGAACGTTTCCACCCACGGCGCCGCCATTTTGTTTTTTCGCAAGCGACAACAGTGTAACGTTACCAGTTCTAATGCCATGGCAAAAGTAGACTAGAGCAGCTAGTCATAAAATGAATGTCTCATCTGTTTAAACATTACAACTGTTCTGTTTTTGGCTAATAATAAACTCCCGGCATCTGAGCCACTGAGGATGCTATGGATTCATTTCATTTGTGAAGGGTGTGCCCAAGAAATGAGCTAAATTCATCTGTGAATCTGTGAAAATGTGAATAATTTTAACTAAATAAAAGAGATCATATAAAATACACGTTATTTTTTATTTAGTACTGTCCTGAATAAGATCTTTTATGTAAAATGTCCACAAGACAAAAAAATAGCTGAATTTACTAAAATGACTCGTTCAAAAGTTTATGAACCATTGATTCTCAATACTGTGTGTCGTTCCCTGATGATCCACGGCTGTTTTTTTGTTTTGTGATGGTGTCTATTAAACCTTTGACAAGTCCGATCACAGCGAACATTCAGATCTGCGTTCTGAGCCAGAGAGCGCCGTTGTCATGTATAGATATGAAACAGCATCACAAACAGTCTTTTCAACCACACAGTATCATTATTTATGTGTTACAAACATTCATATCACAGAAGTACTGGAATAAAAGTTTATAGTTCGGATATAAACACTGATGTCTATGGAAGCGATTATAATAGAGCAAATTACCTTTTGAATAACTTGGCGCTTTAAAAAACAATTGTATCGATTACATGTTAAAATGTATTTGTCGTTGAATCACTCGTTCAAGAGATTTGTTTAAAGACGCTAATTCAGCCAGTAATAAATATATAAAAAAGAAATTTAGAGATTATTCTATTGAACAAAACCTGCCAATAGTGAACACACCCTTAGTTAACAATGATAACCCTGCTCTGATTATAAATGTTGTGAGAAAGTTAAGAACTACCACTAAAATGTGTATTATAAAGTATGTGGACAAAGAAAAAACCTTACCTTCAACTTCCCCTTGTTAAAGGCACACGCAGAGACCTGGTAACTAGCATGACCAACATCCACAAACACCACAGTCCTGGGCTTTTCCTCAGGAGCAGGCAGGTCCTGTTTGTAGATCCCATATGCCAGTGCAACTATAAATTTAACAAGTTAACACAATTAACACAATAAACTGTTAGAAGGAACAGTAGAACAGTTTTTCTAGACTCTCATTACTCTCTTGATGGTTCACCTAAAATGAAAATTGTCATCATTTACCCGTTGTACCAACTAGGCTGAGGACAATCACAGCTAGCTCCTATCATTTAAGTGTTTTGAACGTAAATAAGACAAAGCATTTGAGAGCTACAATGGAGGGCAAGACTTATTTGGGTCTGTTTCCCAAACAAAACTATTATACGGCTTCAGAAGACTTGGAATTGGGTGTACGAGTCATATGGAAATACTTAAATGTTTTTAGGACTGTCGCGATTCCTCGATTAAATTTGAGTACTCGATTTTAAAACATCCTTGATAGCTATTTACCCGTGTCGAGTAACCGGCAAAATACCGGAAGTTGCGCATTCCACGGATGAGAATCCATGAACCGCATTATTAGATTATTAGTTTTCTAAGGCTGCACGATATATTAAACCATTTAGAAAACACAACATAGCATAGTGCTATTGTGAATTAACAAATGCTGCGATTCAATTAAATAAACATATGCCCTGTGGGTTTAATATATACGCACTTTAATCATTTCCATGCATGTAGGTTACGTGCGTCTCAGAGTGGCTCCGTTCACAGTAAATGCTGCTCCACATGAACTCTTATCTACAGAAGCACGTCTCAATCTCCATCTCTGCATATGCTATGAGTTTGGGTTGCTTATAACGTTCATCTGGGAACGCAACATGCGTCAATATGTTTCTAAATATGTGAACTGTTCGTGGCGATTTTAGTTTAAAAGGAGTTTAAACCCTTGCTCTTAGTTTGCATGTTTTGATGTCTACGTGTTCTTGTTCAAGAAATTACAGTGGCTGTAGCATTTTTATCGTAAAGAAGTGGCCAAATATTAAAGATTAAGTGGATATTTAAATTAAATATCGTTTGGTCAATATTGAAACAGGATTTGAGCTGCTGTAAAGTGTAACAACACCAGACCATTGGCGCCCTCTGCAGGCATTTGTTACATAATGTACATAAGATGATTGTTTAGATTATGAATATTTTATTATGTATTTTACCAGTGTTGTTCTATAAAACCATGATTACTTGCTTTTGATACTTTATTTGAACCAAATATTATCACCTCATTGTTATTACATATGTATTTTATATGTATTACCATAAAAAAAAATCTGATTACTCAATTAATCGTCAAAATAATCGACTGATTACATGATTACCAAAATAATCGTTAGTGACAACCCAAATTTTTTTTAACCTTTTGGGTGCCTGACAATAGCTATGTTTCCATCCACCTATTTTTATGCACATTTTGGGATATCGCATCAAAAACCGCTGGATGGAAATGCCAAGATGCGTATAAATTCTAAAAATGCTCGTAAAAAACTCGTTCGAGGTTGATACATTTATTTGATAAGAAAACATGCGCATAAACTATGATGGAAACACATTTACCGAATAAATTCCTCGATGCACATCAAAAAAAGTTATGTGACCATCCATTATGTAGGTCAGGCATAATCAGAAGGGGAGTAAGCAATGCCAGGTGGATCATTTTTGGGTGAACTGAATCCATTACAAGTATTTCACCTGCTGTAGTGTCGTTCATGAGTCTGAGACAGTTAAGGCCTGTGATCTGTGCAGCATCCATGACTGATCTTCTCTCGGCATCAGTGAAGAAGCTGGGGACCTGTGCGAGAGCATGAGGGAAACAAGACAACTTTAACTAGACTGATTATTCACATTCATTACATACCTAACTACAACAGACACACACACACACACACACACACAGAACAGAAAAAAACAGGTAAAACAATGCAATATTCTGAAAATAACATGAGTGATGTAACTGAGGAGAGAGTTTGTAGATCTGACAATGGAGCAGCGAGAGAATCAGAAAAATGGACAACTTAAAATCAAATCTGAGGCAAAAAACACCAATGTGAGGTGAAGGCAGTGAGTTTCAAAATCTGCCAATAGTAAAGGAGCTTCAGTAAACCCAGTTTGTGCACTTTCACTGTGGTTAGGTGTATTAAACAGATGCCATACGATTACTTTGGGCATTTTGGGTCCAACTGCTATCGTGCGTACATATATATCAGGGCTGCACGATAATGGAAAAAATGCCATTGAGATATTTTGTTTTTTGTGATATATTGTGATATGAAAACTGTTTCACCAGATGACTAGATTAGCTCTATTTGGAAAGAATGAATCATTTTAGAATTATTGGGGTGATTTTGTTGAGGAGTGAATCTGCATAGAAAATATTAAATAAATTACAAGCATACATACAATATGTATAATTAATCTTTGTTAAAGCTACAAAAGTGATTTTCTCTTTGTCTTTTGTTGTTTGATTGACATTAAAGGGTTAGTGCACCCAAAAATTAAAATTAGCCAATCATTTACTCACCCAAGTCATCCTAGGTGTGTATGACAATCTTCTTTCAGACGAATACAATCGCAGTTATATTAAAAACGTCCTGGCTCTTCCAAGCTTTATAATGGTAGTGACTTGTTGGTTCGTTTTTGAAGTCCATAAAAGTGCATCTATCCATCATAAAAGTGCATCTATCCATTATAAAAGTGCTCCACACGGGTTAATAAAGGCCTTCCGAAGCGAAGCCATGCGTTTGTGTAAGAAAAATATCCATATTTAAAACTTTATAGACTAAAATAACTAACTTCCGGCGGACCGCCGTACGCATCTATTTACGGCGAAAGAGTAACCCTTGACGCATGCGTATTGACGAACGCGGAAGCGCAGAGGATAGACCAAAACAAAACATGAATTTTTAAAGAGAAATGCGGAGGATTTCGATATAAGAGAAGAGGGGCTTGAGTTTGTTGCCCAGCCCTATCCGCAAGAGGCGTCAAAGCTTGCGATGCTCCTACATCCTGCGTCATACATCGCGTCAGGGGTTACTCTTTTGCCGTAAGTCAATTTGCGTACGGCGGTCCACCAGAAGTTAGTTATTTTAGTCTATAAAGTTTTAAATATGGATATTTTTCTTACACAAACACATCACTTCGCTTCAGACGGCCTTTATTAACCCCCCGGAGCAGTGTGGAGCAGTTATATGATGGATAGATGCACTTTTATGGACTTCAAAAAAACTAACCAACAAGTCACTGCCATTATAAAGCTTGGAAGAGACAGGACTTTAATATAACTCGTCTGAAAGAAGAACGTCATATACACCTAGGATGGCTTGAGGGTGAGTAAATCATAGGCTAATTTACATTTTTGGGTGAACTATCCCTTTAATGACACAGACAGCAGCTGGAATATTAGGCTGCTGTCACTTTAAGAGCGAATGCACGGATCCAATATAATGATACGCATCCGTTTTCTTTCTCAATTGTTTATGTTCACGACTGTGTTTACTAGGACACTCACAGAGACTGGCAGAACTGAATTTGGCGTTCACATGCTGTGCCCCCACAGAAAACAGCGCACGAGTACCGAATTGAGTTCTCTTTCACATCTTCTTGCGCTTGAATGCTTTCAAATCACTTGAACGTTTAAACTGACAGGGCCTAAAACATGTGCAGATGATAAACGTTCACTCTATGATGACTAAACTTTGCAATTAATCTGTGAATCACGTGCGTTTCGAACCATGATACCTAGTCCGTACGGATCAACTACGATCCCCATGACATCGTGACTATGTCATGACGTGACTATCGCGGACCCGCACATCACGATATCTATGCTAAAACAATATATCGTGCAGCCCTTTTTTCTGCACCAATGGACACGGACAGTAACTGTACAGTGAGAATAATGTGATTATGCTATTCCAGTGAACTATATATTGAGTATATTTAGAAATAGGTGTGTAAAAGAGAATATGCGTACAGAGATGACGCAGTCTGCCACAGGTTTCTTGAGTGCAGCTTCAGCAGTCTCTTTCAGTTTGGTCAGCAGCATGGCAGTGACCTGCTCAATGCCGAACACCTTCTCCTCCTCCATATACATGACCTGTGGGGACGGACAGCATAAAGATACAGCAGCATCTGATTAACATATATGATAGAATAAAGCAGCCATTTCCTCGATGTGTAATAACTTTATCACTGCTGTTTAATTAGTCTTACCTTAATGCCAGTGGTTCCAGTCGGCATCTGAGCGAGATCAAAGACCAGGCTGGACTTTGCCGCCTGGATGTAAGGGTCACTGAACGCCCTGCCATGGAATCGCTTAAAACCCTGCACAGTGTTCTTGCAGTTTGTGACCACCTTGTTGAGAGAGCAGAAATTATAAGTACAACTTCCATCCATGCAATGTGTTATCCTGCTTATTCAAACTAAATGTTTACCTGGCTTTTGGCGGCTGCCCCAATCGAACGATTCCGAGGACCAAATGATACAAATGACCTGAAAAGAGCACATCATTAGTGTAACAAAAACACGTGCAAGTCCGACCCAAATGTTTAATGTCACGATTGTTACCATGTTGTTATCCAGCTAGTCGCTTTTATGAATTTTTCAGCAAAACGTTTGTCTTTCTGTGGCTTTAATATAGTCTGTGTGCTTCATACAGAGATTAATATTATATACACATATAATATATTAAGCATGCACTGATATGAAAACTTTGGCCGATACCGATAATTGTTTATATTTGAAAGCCGATAACCGATATATTGGCCGATAAATCTAAATCCAAATCCAACATTTTTGAATAGAAAAACAAAAGTCTCACCATTAAATCCTTGTCCCAAGCACACAATTATGATGTTCTCATTATAATGTTATGTAGCCTATATGACAGATTTGTACTTCACATGTTGCATTTAACTTTCCTTTTTGAAGTGATTTCAATCATATTTCAAGCAATTCAAAACTATAATTGTGAACAGTGTGCATCTGAAGTGTCTAAGCTGAAGGAAATAATATATTATCTATCGGCTTCAATATATCGGACAAATGGGCTTATCGGGCCGATAACGATAACATTAAAAATGAACAGATATTGGCCGATACCGATATGGTGACCGATATATCGTGCATCCCTAATACACATATATACACTACCAGTCAAAAGTTTGGAAACTGTACTATTTTGATTGTTTTTGAAATAAGTCTCTTCTGCTCACCAAGGCTGCATTTATGTTATTAAAAATACAAAAAAAAGTTGTAATATTGTGAAATATTATTAAAATGTAAAAACAGTTTTCTATTTGAATATATTTTAAAATGTAATTTATTCCTGTGATCAAAGCTGAATTTTCAGCATCATTCCTCCAGTCTTCAGTGTCACATGATCCTTCAGAAATCATTCTAATATGATGATTTACTGCTCAAGAAACATTTATTATTATTAATGTTGAAAGCAGTTGTGTAAAATATTTTTTTAGGATTCTTTGATGAATAGAGAGTTCAAACGAACAGCATTATCTGAAATAGTAAGCTTTTGTAACGTTGTACTACCGTTCAAAAGTTTTGGGTCGGTAAGAATATTTATTTATTTTTTGGGGGAAATAACTTAAAGAAATTAATACATTTATTCAGCAAGGATGCATTAAATTGATCAAGTGAGTATAGACATTTATAATGTTGCAAAAGCTTTATATTTCAGATAAATGCTGTTCTTTTGAACTTTCTATTCATTAAATAATCCTGAAAAAAAAAAAAAATTGTACACAACTGTTTTCAACATTGATATTAATAATAAACGTTTCTTGAGCAGCAAATCGGCATATTAGAATGATTTCTGAAGGATCATGTGACACTGAAGACTGGAGTAATGATGCTGAAAATTCAGCTTTGAACCTTTGAAGTTTGAATGTGTATGTGTGTGTCTGTGTGACCCTGGACCACAAAACCAGTCAAAAGTCTCATGGGTATATTTGTGGTAACAGCCATTGTATGGGTCAAAATTATCGATTTTTCTTTTATGCCAAAAATCATTAGGATATTAAGTAAAGATCATGTCCCATTAAGATATTTTGTAAATTTCCTACTGTAAATATATCAAAAATGTATTATTAGTAGTAATATGCATTGCTAAGGACTTAATTTGGACAACTTTAAAGGATTAGTTCACTTCTCATCCAAGATGTTCATGTCTTTCTTTCTTCAGTCGAAAAGAAATTAAGTTTTTTTTAGGAAAACATTCCAGGATTTTTCTCCACTTAATGCACTTCTGTGGCAATCACGCTAGACGTAGGCAGAAGTACCGCCCCCGTGTTTACAAAGCGCTCGTGCAAAGACTAATACAAACATCCTTTAGCAAAAAAAGTTGGACGATTTTGAAGTTGGAGATGGAGTTTTTTTTGGTCAAGGCCGTTTGTATTAGTCTTCGCACGTTCGCTTGGCGCAGTACTTACGCCTACGTCTTGCGTGACCTTTCCAACATGATTACTTAATCTGTGGCACGCCACAGAGCAGCGCAAGATGAGCAATTTAGGTTAAAAAAAGTATATAAATTTTTTTTTTGAAAATGACCAATGGTTTCTCTAGATAAGACCCTATTCCTCGTCTGGGATCGCGCAGAGCCTCTGAAGCCCTTCGAAACTGCATTGATTTGGACCTTCAACCGTTGGTTGCCACAGAAGTGCATTAAAAAAAAAAACATTCCTCAAAAAACTTAATTTCTTTTCGACTGAAGAAAGAAAGACACCAAACACCTTGGATGAGACGGGGGTGAGTAAAATATCAGGAAATTTTCATTTTGAAGTGAACTAATCCTTTAAAGGCCATTTTCTCAATATTTCGATTTTTTTTTTTGCATCCTCAGATTCCAGATGTTCAAATGGTTGCATCTCGGCCAAATCTATCTTCTAACAAACCATACATCAATGGAAAGCTTATTTATTCAGCTTTCAGATGATATATAAATCTCAATTTCAAAGAATTGACCCTTATGACTGGTTTTGTGGTCCAGGGTCACATATATAAATAGATTAAAAAAAATTTATTTAAAGACAGTAAATTTGTGTGGTTCAGTACTGTTTTTTTTATTTTTGTAATGGTGTTCAGCACAATTATGTTTGTTTTCATTTAGTATCCCTATGGGTTAATTAATCGGTTATCGGCTAATGCGCCCAACCTAGTTATCATAATCTGTAAAATCCACTATCTGTCGACAATTTTGAAAGTGTGTACATTTTTAGAGCATTTAATAATATTAAGTAAAGTAAAATCCTAAAATAACTATCCGTGGTGATAAAAGGGTTATTTTACGCTCTAGTTTCTAGATCATAACTCGCAACTGCGACTTTATATCTCGCAATTCTGAGGGGAAAAAAGTCAGAATTGCGAGATAAAAAGTCGCGATTAGTTTTTTTAAATTGCTTTATTCCGTGGCGGAAACCATTCCTCGAGGAATGTATAATAAATAGTTCTGTAGTCTGAGTTAAAGAGAGACTGTCGGTTTTCCGAGCGGCCTTAAATGTGCTAGAATGTTCCAGCGGCCGCCGGCGTGACGTCACAGCAGCAGCGCGAGCACGAGCACGCTGTAGCATTCAGCTAACCGATCCGTTCATCACTGCTCTCTCAGCAAATACAGTCATATATACTCTAAACACCTAGGTATCATAATGGTCTGGCGTGCAAATTAGATCGTCACAATATTAGCTGTCAGTTAAGGCAAGTGGAGCATGTGTCAACTCATTTTACATAATTTAGATCCAATGAAATGACATAATGAAAGAAAACACGCGTCTTAATGTGGTTGTCATTGTGTGACATGTCAGAGAGAAATACACGCAGTCTCTAAAACAGTGAATGGTCAGTATAAGCAGACTTACGGTGTGCATCGATCGCTGTACTCGTTTGCAACGGTCTCTATTCCACCGGCGCGAGCGACAGCAACATAACAGCTCTGGAAGCCCACATCAAATCCCACCACTGACATCTTCACTGGAAATCACAAGCACAGCCCAGCTAAAACACTCAACACCAACAAGAAGTGTCCTTTTAAAACATATATATATCAGTCACGGAGAGGTTTAATTCATAAAACTCAGGTTTAACGCGATTTCATAGTTCCCGAATGTCCGTTGACTGAGTTGATGCAGACCGGCTGAAGGCTGAATGTAATGGGTAAGCCGGAGTTCACGCCGAAGTCAACGGTTTTATCGCGAGAGTTCGGGAGTTCTAGATGGCTCTGGAGCTTTCCTTACATGACGTAACCATGACGACAAGTCCAACAGATCGATGATAGAGCACACGGTCAAGTCCACACAGAAACTGTTTATCATTTATTTTGGTCATGTTATTATACTAAACAACTTTGGAAAAATATTGAGGCTTTTATTAATGATAATATCCAGCAAGGCATATCCATATATATCTTTTAAAGATATTATTTTTGGTCACTATGGTTGTTACTCTATTAAAAACAACGCTTACTTTGTTATACATTTAATGTATTTTCTTTGTAAATTTTATATCCACAAATGTAAATTCTCCAACAACAAACCAATCTTTCATGTCTTTTTGAAAGAATTTAACATGTATCTTAACACTATTTTATCCTCTGTAAATAAGAAAGCAAGTAAAACGACTTCAATTTGTAATGGCTTTAATTTGTATACCCTAACTGATGAACCCTCATGTTCTTATGTTCTTTTTCTCTGTCTTCTCTTATTTTTCTTTCTTTTTTTACCTTAATCTTTAACCATTTCTTGTTAATTCTTTTTTCTCCTGTATATTCTGATGACATTGAACATATTATTGATACATTTTGTGTACTGTATACAAACCTGTATATTATAAACATGTCTCTGTATCTTCTGCATTAATAATAAAAAAATAGAGCGATAGACGAACGTTCAGAAAATAATTATTTAAAATGTATTTCTTTAGTTTTATTATTAATAAAACATTTAAAGGGGGTTAACCAAGCAGTCTTCCTATTAATAATATCAATAATAGAGTTACAAAAAGTTTTTGAATATATTATGAAAACAATGTTAACACAGGCCTTTAATACATTGTTAATTCATTTATATTGCTGGCAAAATTTTATATACATTGACAAAAGTGCCCCAATGTTTAAGGTGTTTATAGTGGAATTTGATTGTTTTATGTCTTCTCTGATTTTTTTTTTTTTTTTTTTTAAGTCATTAACATGTTTAAAATGTTAGGCATTAATTTTCGGATCCCCTGTTACCAATTAATGTCACTTTTTGTATTGCTCTATTTTATGCTATGTTCGCTACATGTTCTGTCTTTAATAATAATAATATTTATAATAATTTATAATATTTATAATAACAAGAATTATTATAAATATTTTAAATTATTATAAATTTTACTATTTAATAATAATAATAATAATTATTATTATTATTATTATAAAAACGAATGAAAAAATAATAATTTAGCAGTTTCAAATACATTTGCCGATTTTAATGAGAATATAATTTTAGAAGAATTCTCTATTCACGCGATTAAATAGTTGCTCTGATTTTTTTTCTAGTAACGTTAGAATAAATAAAGAATAAAGAAGCGTTTGTGTATTTGGACCTTAAACTTTTCGCGGTTTCCTCTATATTGACGTATTACATGCTGTACTCTAATTCACATGAATAGACCAATAAATATACAAACAAATTGAACGGAATAAAATAGAAAGCTAAAGCCTCTCCCAAGCTTTAGATGGCACACTTTATTTTTTCAGGGTCGCGACGCGCACACGATCGCTTCCAAAATGGCGACGCCCATGCATAGATTGATCGCTCGAAGACAAGCGTGAGTTATTTTACACATTATACGATTTTGGAGTTCTGAATTATATTTGTAATGTGTTCACTGTATTTTGTTTATCTCATTAGTCGTCTGTTTGAGTTTTTGTTGTTTCAACACCAGGTTTCAACTATGTATATGCGGCTTCTCACATTTCCACAGGGAGGCAAACAAACAACACGTTCGCTGTCAGAAATGTCTTGAATATGGACACTGGTCCTATGAATGCTCTGGGAAAAGAAAGTATCTTTATAGACCTTCCAGGACAGCTGAGTTAAAAAAGAAGCTGAAAGACAAGGAGAACAATCCTTCAGATGATTTGGGGTAAGAAACACAACACATTCACAGACGTGCGTAGTAATACTGAATGACTGATTACTAGTTTACTAATTTTATCAGTCAACACCTTGCGATAGAAACTCACTTGTACGGATATTTCAAGTTCAGTAATCTCGTGTAGTTATATGTTTAAGGGATAGTTCACCCAAAAATGAATATTCTGTCATTAATTCCTCTCCCTCATGTCGTTCCAAACCCGTAAGACTTTCGTTCATCTTCTGAACACAAATTAAGATATTTTTGATGAAATCTGAGAGATCTCTGACCCCTCCATAGACAGCTACACAACTACCACTTTGACGCTTCAAACTAATCCATATGAATTGAATGGTTTAGTCCAAATTTTCTGAAGAGACTCGATCGCTTTATATGATGAACAGATTTAATTTAGGCTTTTATTCACATTTAAACATTCATCAACACACTGGTTGTGGTAAACAGACGTTTGAGCTTCCTCAAGAACCAATGAGGTTCATTCTCGAGTTAAGCAGCACGTTTGAGCTTCCTCAAGAACCAATGAGGTTCATTCTCGAGTTAAGCAGCACGTTTGAGCTTCAGCGAGAACCAATGAGGTTCATTCTCGAGTTAAGCAGCACGTTTGAGCTTCCTCAAGAACCAATGAGGTTCATTCTCGAGTTAAGCAGCACGTTTGAGCTTCAGCGAGAACCAATGAGGTTCATTCTCGAGTTAAGCAGCACGTTTGAGCTTCAGCGAGAACCAATGACGTTTGTTATCATGTTACGCAGCACGTTTGAGCTTCAGCAAGAACCAATGAGGTTCATTCTCGAGTTACGCACAACGTTTGAGCTTCTGTAAGAGCCAATGAGGTTCATTCTCGTGTTACGCAGCACGTTTGAGCTTCAGCAAGAACCAATGAGGTTCATTCTCGTGTTACGCAGCACGTTTGAGCTTCAGCAAGAACCAATGAGGTTCATTCTCGTGTTACGCAGCACGTTTGAGCTTCTGCGAGAACCAATGAGGTTCATTCTCGAGTTACGCAGCACGTTTGAGCTTCAGCAAGAACCAATGAGATTCATTCTCGTGTTACACAGCACGTTTGAGCTTCTGCGAGAACCAGTGAGGTTCATTCTCGTGTTACGCAGCACGTTTGAGCTTCTTCAAGAACCAATGAGGTTCATTCTCGTGTTACGCAGCACGTTTGAGCTTCCTCAAGAACCAATGAGGTTTGTTATCGTGTTACGCAGCACGTTTGAGCTTCAGCGAGAACCAATGAGGTTCATTCTCGAGTTACGCAGCACATTTGAGCTTCTTCAAGAACCAATGAGGTTCATTCTCATGTTACGCAGCACGTTTGAGCTTCCTCAAGAACCAATGAGGTTCATTCTCGTGTTACGCAGCACGTTTGAGCTTCCTCAAGAACCAATGAGGTTCATTCTTGTTACGCAGCACGTTTGAGCTTCAGCGAGAACCAATGAGGTTTGTTATCGTGTTACGGAGCACGTTTGAGCTTCAGCGAGAACCAATGAGGTTCATTCTCGAGTTACGCAGCACGTTTGAGCTTCAAGAACCAATGAGGTTCATTCTCAAGTTACGCAGCACGTTTGAGCTCCCGCAAGAACCAATGAGGTTCATTCTCATGTTACGCAGCACGTTTGAGCTTCCTCAAGAACCAATGAGGTTCATTCTCGAGTTACGCAGCACGTTTGAGCTTCCTCAAGAACCAATGAGGTTCATTCTCGAGTTACGCAGCACGTTTGAGCTTCTGTAAGAGCCAATGAGGTTCATTCTCAAGTTACGCAGCACGTTTGAGCTTCCTCAAGAACCAATGAGGTTCATTCTCGAGTTACGCAGCACGTTTGAGCTTCTGTAAGAGCCAATGAGGTTCATTCTCAAGTTACGCAGCACGTTTGAGCTTCCTCAAGAGCCAATGAGGTTCATTCTCATGTTAAGCAGCACGTTTGAGCTTCAACAAGAACCAATGAGGTTCATTCTCATGTTAAGCAGCACGTTTGAGCTTCAACAAGAACCAATGAGGTTCATTCTCATGTTAAGCAGCACGTTTGAGCTTCCTCAAGAACCAATGAGGTTCATTCTCGTGTTACGCAGCACGTTTGAGCTTCCTCAAGAACCAATGAGGTTCATTCTCATGTTAAGCAGCACGTTTGAGCTTCAACAAGAACCAATGAGGTTCATTCTCATGTTACGCAGCACGTTTGAGCTTCCTCAAGAACCAATGAGGTTCATTCTCATGTTAAGCAGCACGTTTGAGCTTCAGCGAGAACCAATGAGGTTCATTCTCGTGTTACGCAGCACGTTTGAGCTTCCTCAAGAACCAATGAGGTTCATTCTCATGTTACGCAGCACGTTTGTTCTCGTGCGTCAAGCATGTTCGGTTGAGCTTCTGTTTATGTTCGCTGATCAACCATTATATATATGAATAAGCCTAAATGAAACCTGTTCATCATATAAAAAATTTGGACTAAACCGCTCAATTCATATGGATTAGTTTTACGAACTCTTTATGAACTTTTTGAAGCATCAAAGTGGTAGTCTTATGGGTTTGGAACGACATGAGGGAGAGTAATTAATGAATTTTTTTTTGGGTGAATTATCCCTTTAATAATCGCGTTTCAATTGCGCTTTTTAGGCACACAGCGCCATCTTAAGGCAAAAGTGCAGAATGCAGAACTGTACACTGCATGTGTTGCTAGTATAGAATGAACAACCACATTAAAAAAATATTATTTCCATTTGATGTGTTTTTCAATCATTATAATTTTTTAATTATCATGTTAAATACTGGAAAGACTCAGTCACATAAAAGTGTGCATTTCAACTGTACTTTCTTGACACTTTTTAGACCTGGAATAACAGCGCGCAGTGAGAAAAAAACAAAGAAAAAAAGGTGAGTCATTGCCAGTGTTATCAGTATAAACATGTTATGACTGATGCATAATAAGCACTTTATGTAGTGAAATATTAGGATGTTTTATCTGCTTACAAATAAACTTTTATCGCATGCTAGGTCTGGTATTAATTTAATTGAATTGCACTTGTATCTCAGTTTTGCACATCTAACTATTAAATTCCTATATGAGTATAATTAATGTCCAAAACAATAAATGAGTCAAAAAAGTCTACAGTTTATGGAAGCCACTTTATATTCTGAATTATTCTGACTTTATAACCTTAAAAAAGTCAGAATTGTGAGATAAAAAAGTGTGTATTTTTCGATCAATATGTTTATTATTAATACAACATGCTTCATATATAAAAGCACATCACTTGATATGTTGATATGCTGTTTTCTTTGAGGTCCTCCTCCAGCTCCGGCAGCAGTGATTCGTCAAGCTCTTCCAGTGACTCTTCCTCCGACAGCAGCGATTCCTCCAGCTCCTCATCCTCGTCTGAAGACAGTAGCAGTGACGGCGAGGAAAGCTCCAGTCCTTCTTCCTCCTCTTCCTCCTCCTCCTCGTCTTCCTCCAGCTCTGACTCTGATTCCGGTTCCTCAAGCAGTTCGGATCAAGGTCCTCCAAAAAAGAGAAAGAAGAAGAAATGATTTGATCCAAACACAGAACTCGTGTCATACATGTAAAGAAAGTGAGAGAGATATTGTCATGTTTTGTACAATGTAAAAATCACACACACATTCACTTTTTTACCTTGAGACCAATGCAACTTTGTTTTCCCTTCTTGCCGGAGTGTAGTGGCGTCTCGAACCTATACATTAAAACGCTGTAATGATCTACTGATGCAAGCTGATTTATTTTGCTTTTTTTTTTTTTTTTTTTTACATAAATGATCCATTTTTGCTTCTTGTTAGTTAAGTTTGGAATTATTTGTTTTTATTTTTAAGTAGGAATGATGCCATAAAAAAGAGGCTGGGGTGTTTTAACATTTTAAGATGGTTAAACATGAAATAAACTGATTTCATACACAAGTAAACGTAGCTTTTGTGAGTAATATTATCAATACTGCAGTTAAATCACAAGTAATCTTTCTCATCAAAAAGTTGAGTCACAAAACATTTGATCCGAAGCTATACATTTGTACAGATTGCTTAAAATATAAAATATTTATAAAGCATATCATGTTTGTATTGTTGTCTAATGATTTATTTGTGTTGAAATTTAATAATATTTGAGAAATCACTAAATATTATTAAACAACAGATTATTATTTAGATACATACACTACAGGTTGTGAAATTGCTGTAATATTGTGAAATATTTTTTTCACAATAAGGTTTTTTTGTGAATATATAGTAAAATGTAATTTATTCCTGTGATCAAAGCTGAATTTTCAGCATCATTACTCCAGTCGTCAGTGTCACATGATCCTTCACAAATAATTCTAATGATGATTTGCTGCTTGGTTATTAATAATGGTTGACATTATAAATGTCTTTACTGCCGCTTTTGATCAATTTAATGCTTCATTGAAGAATTCAAACTATTTGATTTCAAACCCAGATTTATTTACCCGACACTTTCGAGTAGTATATGTATCGCGATTTCTACGGAAATATGAAGTGTTTTTAACATCGATAATAATAATCAGAAATGTTTCTTAATCAGCACATCATTATATTGCAATGATTTGTGAAGGATCACGTGACAAAAATTCAGCTTTAAAACAAATATTTCAAACATTATAAATGTATCTACTGTCACTTTGGATCAATTTAAAGTGTAACTGAAGAATTAAAGTATTTAATTTCTTTATTTAAAAAAATAAAAAATAAACAGATTTATTTACCCAACACTTTTGAGTAGTGTATCACGATTTCTACGGAAATATGAAGTGTTTTTAACATCGATAATAATAATCAGAAATGTTTCTTGAGCAGCGCATCATTATATTACAATGATTTGTGAAGGATCACGTGACAAAAATTCAGCTTTAAAATCAAACATTTGACCGTTAGTGTAATTTAAAAGAATCTGCGGTTTATTGTTTCGTTTAAATAATTCAAAAGAAGTAATTAAAGTAGATATTGCATATCGGTTTTTAGACACATAATCGGATACTATCGTAAAAAAATAATAATTAAAAAAAAGTCTGCTTTTAAGTTGTCTAGGTAGGCTGCTCGCTAGCTTTGAGACACGGCCGCCTGAGAGGACGCGCTCGTCACGTGACCACGTTAGTTTACCAAGCCGAAATCAGCCAGCCAGAGACGCGATGATCTCCTAAAAAAATGATCGTGATCTGCTGGAAAAATCTGTCCGACACAACCATGACGAGCAGACGACCCTCGTTGGTATGGCTCACTTAAGCGAGCGGTGTCTTTTATATCAGTTACACGTTTCTTGCTGGTGGGTGACACATTTATTGGGACGCTACAGCAGATCCGTGTGAACAAAGGGAAAGGCTTTCATAGCTAGAATGCTTCGGGCCTAAAAGAAGCCAAGAGGTAAGTGGGCCATAAATCGGGCGATTACATAATCGAAGTGATCTATGTATAGTAACATTAGATCATTTATTCATGAGATTAATTGTAACAAGTTGTTAGCGAGCGTTGTAGTTCTTTCAGCGAGTGTGTTGAAGTGTTTAGCCAACATGCGAACTGTCCAATCCTGATCTCGCATGCCATCGACAAGGAATTATCAAATTTTATACTTTCAATCGGAATCGATCGTGGCCAATTGCTAATGTGTCATTATAGATACACCCTCCTATATTCAGATGCAGAGTTCCTATTTGATGCCATTTTTGGCACGTTAATTTCTAGAAGTGGGCATTTCTGCTGATACACAATTCAACGACGTTTAAATTCAATTGGCGTTGGAGTTTTAACTTCCACACAACGTTAAATGCTAATGGGAGAGTCACGTGAACACGCCGGTTCAGGAGCTCAAATGCTTTTTTAAAATTTATTTTATTGTTGTTTATTATTATTATTATTATTATTATTATTATATTCTGTTAACTTTTTTGACTGTGACGTCAGTGCTTCGGACGTCACGGCGTAAAAATGTTTGCGTCAGCAACTTGACAAAATGTAAACACGGTCAAAATGGCAGTTAATAAACAAAAACAGTCAAAATGGCAGTTGCATGGTGAGTACAATTCGGTTTAGACTAGTTACAGTTGAGAATACCTTGCACATTTGTTTGTAATTTTGACATTTTAATTGGGATTACCACCTTAAAGAGCAAAAGAAAACAATTTATTTAAGTATTTATCTATTGTACCGTGGTTTTTGACACAGTTGTCAGTATTCTTGTTTTAAATTCTTTACTCAGACATGTTTGTTGATATATCATAGTGCTTACTCCATCCATGTAGGTCTAATTTTAGGGCAAATCTACTGTTCAGAGTCATAATTTACTGTGGTAACACTTATTCCATCATTGAACCACCATTTTCTAAAATTTAAGATAAGAATTGCATTTGCCTATCCATGTTTGGAGGCCATTTTAAAGTCAGCAGGAACAAGGCTTTGTTTGGAGTTGCACTCTTACTATTACTTACTGTGGTATATAGTAGGTGTGCTCGGCGTAGTATGCAAAGGAAGGAATACTTTTTTATTTTGTTATATTCTGTTAACTTTTTTGACTGTGACTTCAGTGCTTCGGATGTCACGGCGTTAAAATGTTTGCGTAAACACGGTCAAAATGGCAGTTAAAAACAAAAACTGTCAAAATGGCAGTTAAAAAACAAAAACTGTCAAAATGGCAGTTGCTTGGTGAGTACAATTTGGTTCAGACTAGTTACAGTTGAGAATACCTTGCACATTTGGATGTAATTTAGGCGTTTTAATTGGGATTGCCACCTTAAAGAGCAAAAGAAAACAAGTTGTTTAAGTATTTATGTATTCAACAGTGTTTGTTGACACAGTTGTCAGTATTCTTGTTTTTTACTCGGACATGTTTGTTGATGTATCATAGTGCTTACTCCATCCATGTAGGTCTAATTTTAGGGCAAATCTAGGCTACTGTTCACAGTCATAATTTACTGTGGTAACACTTATTCCATCACTGAACCACCAAGATAAGAATTGCGTTTGGAGGCCATTTTAAAGTCAGTAGCTAGAGTAGGAACAAGGCTTTGTTTGGAGTTGCACTCTTACTATTACTAACTGTGGTATATAGTAGGCATTCTCAGCATAGTATGCAAAGGAAGGAATACTGGAATTACCTGTGTTTGCACCATTGCATTTGTGGTGCATTCCAGTTGCATGTGTGGCCCTCCGAAGTGGACTGCATAGTGTGTTGGGCTATCTTAAGTGATTAGGGAGTGTGTATTCTCAGTCCGAAGGGCAATGCAAATGGCATGGGAAACAAGTGTGCATCAGTACATCACTTTTCAGGAAGTAGAGAGTGTTACACACAAGTTGTCATGGTAAAAAGATTGGGTGAGAATCAATTTTCCACTCTGTATTGGCTACTAGACTGTTGTGTGGGGGTATAAAGTACACAAGATATGTGACTGTTATCTCTGAGAGTTGTTTTTGGGTATGACTGAAGTAAAGTAAGCTTCTGCAGATGTCCCCTGCTCGGTGTAGGGTTAGTGAACATTGTGAACACCGAACAGAATGCACTGCTGACTACTGTATCCCATAATGCTATTGTGCAATCTCACCTTCCATAGAGTGCAACAGTCAGGTTACAGTAAAAATCCCATTCATTTTCTCTGCTTTTTAAGACAAACGTATTGTGAGGTATGAAGATAATGGTATTTGCTTTTTTATAGGGCTGCAACTAACGATTATTTTTTTTCGATTTAATCAGATAAAAATCCCCTTTTTAATTTTGACAAAACACACTATTCCACATCCTGCCCAATGCTGTCCTTCAAACAAACGTGTCAGCTGAGTGCTAGGGCTGGTCCGAATACCATTTTTTTGAGCTTAGAAGCTTCGGTAGTAATCAACACAGAATATTCGAAGCTTCAGAGGGGAGGGGCTGAACATATTCTTCTCTCTAATAAAGGCAGGAATCTGGAGAAGCGGCGCGCCTCACGCGGGCAGGGCTTATAGAGAGAACGGACACTGCACTAGTGATACAAAACACACAGGTCTGTTACGTCCCAGTACAAGCTCCTATATTTCGCAGTAGATTAATTTAGATTGATAATAACGGGTAATATTAGGCTTGCTGCGATAGTCGGTGTTACTGGTGTTCAGGCATAACGCCGGTTACATCACTTGCCCACCGCGGCACCGCCCCCACTGTCACTTTGATATCTTATAGTAGTAAAAATGATTTAGTTCAGTTAGAGAACAGATTAACTAGCCTACAGTTAAAAACTGAACGTGCAGCGTGAGCCGAACGAGAGTGGCAGCACATCAGCAGCAGGAGTCAGATCTCATTCATCACGAGAGCGAGGAGCTGAATGACAAGATGATCGCGGAAGATTTGGTTTCAAAGTGAAATGTAAAAGCGCCTATTTAAGTGAGTTTGTCATTGTACTGTTTTGTTGTTGTTTCTCATTAAGAATAATAAGCAAATGAACCCACCATTCAAGCAACCCGCCCCCGAATTGGCGCTGATTCTAAACCGAAACTAAAATGCGCACGGCCGCACGCACTGTAATGTGATGGTGAGGGGAAATTTTCTCACCCACACATCCCTAACGGGTAAAAAGGCTAATACATTTTGATTCTATTATTCTATTTTCCACAATGTCAAACCAACGCAGCTTAACCCAAAATGCAAGCTCTAGTATTGTACTGTATTTCGCCAGATTTTATAGTGTAAACATTCAAGCGTGAATGAGAACCGTTTCGAGAGGGATGCCAGGTGTGCAAGGGGGAAAAACAAAAAACAAAAACGAATATTCGAATCCCAAAACTGAAAATTGAATACCAACCCACCGACTGAATATTCGAATATTCTGGTCCAGCCCTATTGAGTGCTATGAAAACATACATAGTGAATATATCTAACATTACATAAATTAACCATGGTTTTACAACAAAAAAAAAACAAAAAATTGTGGTTATTACATGGTAACCACAAATTAACCATGGTTTTGCTTCAAATCCACAGTTTAACTAGGGTATTTGTGTGGTTATACAAATGGTAATTAATACACCAAAAAAACATGGTTTTACTATAATAAAACCATGGATATTTTCGTCAGGGTATGTTTGTGCTATACATTATGTGCAAAAAAGTTACTAAGCAAAAGGACAGTTTAAATCCCTACATTAAAATCATTTTGAAGAAAAACAAAAACACAAACTCAGTGTTAGCAGATAAGAGGAATGTTCTGCAGGAACACACACACACACACACACACACAAAGTAACCTGTTACTGTCATTTCTTTATCCTGTAAATAGGCTATAAGAAACGTCTTACATTTATATTCAATTACACGCTGTTATCTCTTTACAGTTGCTACTCTCATAAAATCCGTGAATTACATGTCCTTTAAACCTAAATTTAGCGTCCAACAGCAGATATTTCAGCTAAATGAATGTTTTTGCGCTGAATATTAATTGTCTCCCTCTCGACTGCGTTCTGTCTGTTTGACGCACATGCGCGCGCCCGCCGCACCGGCGCTCGTTCAGTGAAGTTTGAAGCTTAAAATGCAGACGGTCAGGACGCGCTTTCATGCAAAATGGAAATACTCGCGTGAATTAGTAACATTTACAGATAAGGATATAACCTGTAAAATGAATGTTTTGCGGTGAGGACGCACACGCATCTGTCAAAGCACATGACAGGGTATGTTACACCAATGCGTTCGCTTGAAGCTTAAAATAAAGAATTCTCATGTTTTTGGCACTTGGATCATGTAGCTTTCCCGCATCAGCTCACTTTGTTTCCATCCCACTATTTTTAGATGCATTTTATCCATAGAAATGTGTTATTCAGTGCTGTAATTTGGCGCGACTGGTGGAAGTTTTGCATACAGAGAGCAGACCCGACTAATTGATAATGTGAATCGTTGTCGATGATTTTCATTATCGATTTTATCGACTAGTTGTTGCAGCCCTACTTTTTTATAAAATAATAATCATGGTGAAAAACTACGTTACCCATGGTTCTGCAAGGATATCTCTACAAATCAGAGATTCGAAATCAGCTAATTGCATCAAAAGAACTTTTTAGCACCAGCTCACTCCCATGAAACACTGCGAAGTCAGCATGAAACAGAAGTTGCGTTTTGTGTCCACCAAAGCGTTTTTTTCCAATTGTTTTCAATGGGAGCGCCGCGTTTTTAGAACACCCTGAGCGTAACGAGGCGCTGAGCGTCTATTTCACACTCTAGCGCTGAGCGCTCGGGCGTTTTTTACCAGTCGCCGAGAGTTGAAGAATGTTCAACTTTGATTAAAACGCAGCGCTCATCACTGTCACTTTTCACCCAGCCGTCCAATCACAGTGGAGGAGGGGCGGGACAAATACAACACCGACCAACCGCCACATTCTGCGTGTACAACGTCAACAGATGACAACAAGCATAATAACGGAACAAAATAATTTAAAACAAGAGCCAGAGCAAATACTTTACATTGTATCGGCATTTTTATATAGAAACGATACAGAAACCAACTATCTGTGAAATGAGATACTCGTAACACTTCCGTGTATATTCCGTATCATAAAAAGCAAAGTGTCTCAACTGAAAAAAACGCTCGAAAGCGCCCACAGCTAGGCGTTTTCAGCTGGCTAAAAGCGTTTTGGTGGACACGCGGCCTTCCACCGTGTCCTAACTACACGCGGCGCGGCACCGCGACACGCGATAAAAGGCGTCTTTTCCATGTTAATTAGAGGTTTTGTCCTAACCAGCCGTGACGGCGACACGCCATGATTCTATTTTAGAAACAGTTTCTATTTCTGTAACTCAGTATGTATTTTTAGTAATGTTTAAATGGTGTAATATTTGTGAATTTGATTATGTACTTATCCATTTCCTTACGAGTGCCGTCCAGATTAATCTCTGGTGCCGTGGTGTGCACTTGCCGCGAGAGCCCGCCCACACGCTGTTCTGATTGGCTGTGGTTTTTGATTGATTTTGTTGCATCTTGTAGTCGTGTCGCGTCTGGTGTGGACAGACAAATTGCTTGACGCTGGAATCTTATCGCATCGCGTCTAGTTAGGACATGGTGTTAGGGCTGGGTTTGATTTTGTCGATTGATTGGATGGTTGTGGTTTGCTATTGGTGGATCTCATGTGATTGACAGGTTGCCCCGCCCTCGTCATCAGAGAAGAGATAGAGGGAGGGGAAGTTATTCGAGACACATAAATCTAAAAACAATGATGTGCACGGATAAATAATTTATTATAAACACTGCAATATTCCATTTTGATTTCATGGTGACTTTAAATATTTGTGTGTATATAAATATATGCATATTTTGCATTCAATTTAAAATGTTTCTATAGTATATAGATAATAAACATCTAATGAATTGTTTATATGTAGCTGTCGTTTATTCGATTGTCTTTCGCAGTGCATCATGGGATTGTAGTTCTTTCCCTCACTAAAGCCGTTAATTTCAACAGTTTTGTCTTTTTGTCTGATTTTCAAATGCTTTTTTTGCTTAATGTTGTTATTCACCTCGTAGCTGATCGGTTTGGTTCCCGTTTTATAAAAATCCCTATGGGGAAAAACGAATGGAGAAATAGCTCAGAAACCATGCTCTATTTTCAGAGTGATGGATTTAAAAGCCTCCATGACTTTTTCTTGACTTATCATTTGATCGGACAGTCTAAAGTTAGCTTTATGTAGTATTCATGAGTTTTCATTCTTAATACAGTTTCACATACATTTTTAATAGGTTGTAGTAGGCAGTTTATAGTATAAACCCCATCCAAACGTTAGCTGCTGTGCTGTATAGCTTAAATGAAGTGAATAATTAGCCAGCTAACTCATGCATACCTCCAGGCTCCTGGCACAGATGTAAATCTCGAGCTGGGACAGACCTTGTGCTGCTTATGTAACCAAACTAAACATGCGTGCGCTCACACTGTCTGTGACCCGTACGCTGTGATCCCTGGGAAGACCGCGTCCCTACACAGAGTCCACGATGTTTATTGATAAGCCAGTGGCAAGACACACATCCAACATGTCCCGTGTGTAATAACATTATAGGTCTTGACACCTCCTGTTGTGGTCTGTGGCTTGAGTTGTCCATTTCCTCTGTCTGTGTTTATGACTAGAAACAATGTGGCCGACACTTGTTTGCCATTGTCAGTTTATAAAAGCTTGTTGGTGAGGGATCTAACTGGTCATGATACATGTTCTCTTTTATTTTTGACGACAACTTTTGTTGTTGTTGTACTTGCAACTTCAGCAGGGCTGTATGAGGTCAGAATAGCTGGAGGCGTTCATTTACTGCAGCAAGTTCACAGTAAAAGGAGTAAAAGCCTGTTTTTCAAGATGCAATTAACCTCTTTTGTTGCTGTGCCCGCAAGTTTCTTGTGAAATATGGAAAGTGTTTGAAAAGCATCCCTGCGTTTACTTGACTTAAGTTTTGCGAATCGGGGCCTGGATTTTGGTGCCACAGGTATCGCGATTTATAAAGCAGGATATTCCCGCAAACATTTAGGTTAGGTGAGTCAATGAATCCAGATTATCAGAGTGCATTGGTAATAGTTTCACAAACAGTGTGAGTGAGTGTAACAGTATTACTACTTTTACTGATACTGCTTATCGATCCGGTACTTTAACGGTCGTCTTATTGATTCTTTTTTTTTTCTTTTTAAACGCGTTAACGTTAACGCATGCGATTTAATTTTTTTTTTCCAGTTTAACGTGTAAAAAATATTTGACACACACACAACACACAGTCAGTATCGTGCACACAGACAGCGCACCAGAATCGAGTTTTTTTTCATGATTGAACAAACAATAACACACAGAATTATGCCAAAATGCCCGCTTTGTTGAGTATTCTTATAAGAGCCGTCTTAAATGAGTTAAATAACGAGATGCGCCTGACAGCGCGTCAGATCCACGTCATGTTCGGCAGATTTTAAAGTGACAGTAACCACTAATGATGTCTGTCATTAATGTTCATAAAAGAACAAAGGGAATAGAGAAAATTATAGCTTTAATAAGGATTAATCTATAGCAGCCGGTTTATTTGGCTGCTGTTACTTTAAGAGTTTATGCACGTATCCAATATACTATTACACAACATGCGTTTTCTCTCAAATTATGTTCCAAACTGACTGTGTTTAACCAACGTCCCTTTAAGACCAGTCATTTCACTCGACGGCCATCTTTGAAATGCCTATCGGGCATGCAAGTGCAGCTCCTATCACTTATTTTACTTCTAAACGCTCAAATTATAACAAAAAAACAAAGCTAATGTGCATGCGCAGTCCTAAACGCGCTTCTCAGCCTGTTTCTATAGCAACTAGAGCTTCTAACGGAGCGATGACTTTACTCATCACGATTGGCTCTTTCATTTAGAAGGCGGGGCTCATTCACCATATTGGGTGTTGCACTTTCTCCCATTCATAAGTAATTAACTGCGCCGTCTTCCTATATATATATATATATATATATATATATATATATCTCAACAAGATGGGCATTTTGACATAATTTTTGTTACATTTTTGCCGCTGACAAAACAGACCGGCTCAGAAAGACGTGAGAAGCACCGGTCCGGGCTGTTAATGCGGAAAATCGTCCGTTTCCGATCCCTGGCCGTTCGAACAGTGCATCTCTAATAAATATACAACAAAATAAAGATACAGATGAAATAAACAGTGCTTTAATCTCAAGAAGGTCTATTAACATTACTGTTCAGGTAAGTAATATGGCCTACAAAAGAAATCTAATGTAAAATAACTGCACAGTTTTCACTGTATAAATTGATAGATTAATGCTTATTAAAGCTAAAGTTATTCATTCAAGAGCGTAATTTGAGTAATGAGTAATTTTCTCTTTGCCTTTTGTTGTTTGATTCACATTAATAGCGCAATCACCAGTAGGTTTATTAGGCTGCTGTCACTTTAAGTAGCTATAATTGCTTTCTCTTCCCCTCAGATCTTTTTTTTTTTTTTTTTTGGCCATGCAGGAACCCAATTTTGTTGTTATATCATCTAATTTGAAACATAATTTCTATACATGTATATTACTTAGCATCAACGCCTGGTTAATCCAGATATTACTCTGCATTGAGAGCGATGGCTTCTGGCTGTTTGTTTGGCCGAGGCCGCACAAGTGCAGGCAGGTGTGCTACATGTGAACGTGACAGCAGGGCTTGGCACAGGGTTCGTTCCACACAACCAGTCAGAAATTACACTAAGTTTCATAAGCCTTCAGTACACAAAAAGGGACGTCACTGACAGGACACGAACTGGCAGTTCAGTAAGTGAGTCAGTGAAGAAATCATCTAGCTGATTCAACCCAGTAACTTAAATAAATCATTAAAAAAAACAGCCCAAATTAATCCTTAGCTGGTGAATTGGACATTGTGTGTTTGTTTTTGTGTGCTGTGCGCGAGGACAGGTCAACTCAATCGAAGGGCGTCCGTATTTATCATATTTAATGCTTTTTTTATGCTGTGGCACTGTAGCGTTGCAATAAACACTGGCATAACTACCATAGAAGTGCATACTTTCAACGCGTTTCTACAGGTTGTCGTTTTAATATATTGCCCTCCCCTATTTTCAGGTTTCCTTCATGATCCTTAAAATACTGCTTTATTTTTCCCCCAAATTCTGTTTTTTCAGTGTAAAAAAATCTGGATTCCTTTTTTTCATTTTAATTTGTTTGGATTCCCTTTAAATAGTTAAATAAAATTTTAGTAGTCAAAAAGCATGTCTAATTAATTGAAATCATGAAACTTATACAATTTAACAACAATTTATTAAAAGTTTAACAAAAATTACATTTAGGGCGCTATGAAATATTTTTTTTTTTTTTTTTTTTGTGGAAATTGTTTTATTTTTGCCAAATTCTGTGTTTGTTTTTAAGATTTCTGAATTCCATTTTAATGGTTTAATTAAATTTAAATGGTTTAATTAAATTTAAATGGTTTAATTAAATTAATAATCAAAAAGCATGTCTAATTAATTGAGTTCTTTTTTTCTTTTTTCTTTTTTTAAATTCTGGCAGTCAAATGAAGGGATAAAACGTTAATTTAAATGATCTTTTAATCATGAAACTTTTTGTCAAACAAATTGCTGCACAACAGAGCTTTTCCGTTAAAATTAAAACAAATTGTGATTATTCCTTAAAAAAATAGTTTAATAATAATTTATTAGTATTATTATTACATTGAGACTTCTACTGTACAAAAGTAATATATTTTTGTCACAATTTCTTCAAGTTAAACCAAGCTCTTATTTTGACGGGTTGCTGTGAAGACCTTTGAGTTTCTGTGTGTTTATGATATGACGATAATTTTTCTCAAATTAATTCACAAATAAAGTCTGGAATAAACATGGAAGCGCCAGTGCCTTCTGAAAAATAGTGCTAATTTTTTTACAGCTGATTACATTTTGAGTACAAAGGGCTTCTTTAAAGAAGTTAATATTGCACAGGCAAGCTTGTGTTAGACACCTGTCTCTGTGTGTTAGAGATGAAACGGTGCATTTTATATGATTACAGTGACCAAAATGATCATGTTATTGTTAAAATGGACTGGAAATGTTCAAAAAGTACTGATGCACGCAACGAACAGCAAATCTAGCAGCACTATGCACTTTTTGTTAGCATAAACATTAAAATAATGACATTTAACAATGATGGCCAGGTTTTAAATGAACAAAAACATGTTGGTTTGGTGACTTGCAACATAAAGTCATCTTGTTAAAATAAAGTTTTGACAAATGAACTATGGTTTTAATGATAGTTCAAATAGTAATACTAACCATCAGGAATCTTTATCATGGTTTATCAAGAACTCCATTAATTTTCTCCATGGGGAAATTGATTTTGAACTTTTAAAGACAGATGTACTGTGAGCTATGAGGTTGTTAATTCATGGTATTTGCTTCTGTTGAAGCCGTCAGCCTGTATTTTCAACTTGTGGAATTCCAGGTGAAAAACTACATTACCCATGATGCTGTGCAGAAAATTGCACCAATCAGAGAGCTCCGCCCTCTCCCATGAAGCACTGCGAATGACGTAATCGAGTCGATCTCTACTCTCTCAAAATACTTAAACTTTAAAATATATTATGAGTAGTTTTATGCTTCTCCATCATTTTTAATTCGATCAGTGCATCATGGGATTGTAGTTCTTTCCCTCACTAAAGCCGTTGAGTGCACAACTCACTTGTCTTTTTGCCCGATTTTCAAATGCTTTTTTGCTTCAAATCAAAGTTTGTGATGTGATTCTCCTCGTAGCTGGTTGGTTTGGTTCATGGCTTATAATTTATAAGTCTTTAATGAAAGCTTTTTAAAAATCCTAATGGGAATAATGAATGGATTTTAGTGAGTGTCAGTTTTAGGTCCTTTCTCAAATGTTCATGTATTTTTAGGTCATTCATTTAAAAACACTGTCTGACATAAGTGCTATATTGTGTCTGTATGCTTTAAACTTTAAAAATTAAAACAATAAATTAAATAAATTAATCCACTGGGCATAATAATAATTTACATAAAATGTGGGGCAGAATATTTCCCAGTATAAGAGAATATTGCTTTACAAAAACTAAAACACAAACGAGTTGTCTCGTCTACTTGGATGTATTTGCATTTTAACAAAGAAATGAAAAAACATACAAATTGGTTATACCCTTAAACCTTTATTTGCATGTTACATAGCCCTGCGTGTCCCAATGTGAAAGGTTAAGGAGCCGGTTAACCTCACTAGAGCAGAAGTTTGAAAAGCTTAAAGCGTTTTGATTTAATATATTAAAGTAATTAGGGATCTTTATGTAATTGGAAGCAGTATTGGCCGATACGATCACCGAGATAAATAATACTGCTCTTAACAACAATGTGTTTTAAGGTATAAAAAAAATGTGAAAAAAGAAAGTATCATGAATTGACAACACTATTTATTGGCAAGCAACATGTGCAACCTATAGCATTTCTGTGATAATAAATGATAATAAAAAAACAATATTTATCAACAAAGTAATCAAATGTAAAACACTGCATAGTCTTCACTGTATAATTTAAATATACATTAATCCTGCTAAATCTGCTAAAGAACAGTGAGTGATTTTCTGTCTTTTGTTGTTTGATTAACAGTAATGGCAGGTTTATTAGGCTACTGTCACTTTAAGACCGAATGCACGGATCCAATATACTATCACACCTGCGACTTATTTCCCAACTGTTTATGTTCACTTAAGACAGAACGGACGGTGTTATACGGTATACAAAGGGAATGCTAGCCAAACAGGGCATTTTGACCTATTTCTGTGTGTTTTTAACCGTTTAAACGCAAACCCGAAGCTCAAAGTTCACTTTGCTTGACCGTGTTCCACTCGACCAGCAGTATAAAATTAAGCAACCATGTGAATATAACCGTGATTTAAAAAAATTTTTTTTTTTTTTTATTATTACTACTAAGGGTAAGTTTACACAACGATGGACTAAAAACAGAAAAAAAAAAAAATTTTCCCGTTCACACGGATCCACGAAAAACGACTAAAAACGCTGTATTTTGCTGTCAGGCCAGTAGATGGCGATGTCACTTTGTAAAGAAACACGACGCGCCTATAGACTGAACTAAAGCCTGACCGATATGGGTTTTGGGGGGGCGATACCGATATTAGGGAGTAAAAAAAAAAAAAGTCTGATATCGATATATCTGCCGGTATTCTTTGTGTATATTATAGTACAGTACCAGTCAAAAGTTTGGACACACTTTCCCATTGGTGTCCAAACTTTTGCAAATATATCTGCGACAGGCTCATATCGGCCGATTTAAAAACGGCAGACCGATAAATCATTCAGGCTCTAGACGGAACACGTAACACGCATGTGCATGATGTCACCGTTTTCACAAATTCACGTTTTTACGCAGTTTACACAGAGACGATAGCGGTATCGTTTTCAAAAACTTGCACTTTGAAATCCGTGTTTTCAGGCCCCCAAAACGCCGCTGTCGTGTAAATGAACGACCAAAACGCATACAAAGTTAAGTTTTTAGATTTACCCTAACCCTAAATTAAAAAACTAAATAAACTGTAAATTCATCCCTCAAAACATATTCGTAGAAGTACATAGATATTTTTTATGCTTTAGTTAAAAACAGCCATGTTCATTTTGTTGCCTTAAAATAAAAACCCAATGACAGTCATTAGGGGTGTAACGATACGTTGTTATATTGAGATATCGTGATATGAAAATGTATCATTGATTTAAACAATGATTTGCAATATAATTAGTTTTATCTTGGCGTACTTTTTATTTTATAAATATTTATACGCTATAATTCACCCAAAAATGTCAATTCTGTCATGTACTCACACCTTACATTCATATTGAATTATGATGAAGGGTCAAAGGTTATGGTGGATTCAATGTGATGTCACACTCTGAATGCTTAAAAATGGTGTTTCCAAACCTAGAAGTATCAGGGTGATTTAATATTGTAATTTCCAGGCCTGGAAAAGTCATGGAAATTAATAAAATCAGAAAAGTCATGGATTGTTTTTGTAGTTAATATAAATGCGCTGTCCTAAAATGATTTAATTAGTTGTTCTGTCGCACTGAAATAACGTGTTTAAGAGTTTAAAAAAAAAAAAAAATCATGTTATTTATCGTACTTGACCAATAAGAGATGGAGTGCCGTTAATCTCTGCCTATTTTAGGATACGTTTACAGGCTAATTGCTATTTACCCGCAAGTGCATCACTCTGTTAAACTTCACTTATTCTAATAATTATTTTTAATTTATACGTTTTTATACAGTTTATAAAACACCAGGATGGTTAGTCACAATTTTGTTTGGTGATTCTCATATTGCATCTAATTGCCTCATCGCTTGGGTGTACTAATGTTTTTGACGTGCTTTCCCTCTAGACTTGCAGAAAAACTGCATCTAGCCCTTTAAGGAAATTGACGCTGATGGTGTTGGCTCAGGCCCAAGTGGGGGAGGGCATGTGTTTACTGAGAGACAGCAGCTGATTGGTTGCTGTAAGCCTTCGCATCACTGAGGGGAGGGGCTGACTGGCATAAAATAACATGTCCTTATAAGGGCGGTGGTGGACTGCACCATTCTCCACAGCACACAGAGGGGTGTTCCTTCCTAGAGAAGCAGGGTTTTTAAGGATTTATCTAGATAAATGTCATATTACTTGACTTCATATCAGAGGTATTGTTGATTAAAATGTAGAAGGATGAGTTTTGTCATGAGTGCAGGCTTTGTGAAGCAAAGCATTTTCTTTAGTTAGATACATTATCTGTGTTTTTTTTTCACTTGATAGTCAAATGGTTAATCAAACTGCAAATTTGGTACAGAGCATGTACTATGGCAGACTTCAGTCTTTTATTGTGATGTCCTCACCTCTGTGTGTTGAAGCCGTGCCTCCTCTCTTCAGCCGAGTGGTTCGTTCGGCAGACAATCTATAACCTCCCCTCCCTAAAGTCAGATTTATCTCAACTCCCAGGAAATACAGCAGCGACGATTGAAGTGTGAAAGCTGCCGATCAAGAAACTGTGCCTCAAAGTGGACGGTGCTAAACCGGAGGGAGCCGTAGCTGGAAAGAACCATCGAGTTGTCTGGAATTTTCTCTCAATCCTCTTCCAATGGTTCATTGGTCGAGGCCATGGCCTCTCAGTCAGGGTAAGCACTAGCACCAGCCATGTTTTCAGTGAGTAACTCCTGTGGTAGCCACGGCAAAGTTTTAGGCCTTCTCTCAGCAATTTGCATACCGTTCTTCTTTTATTTCTTTAGCTTAGTTTTATTTCATAGACATGTCTTTTAAGTTGGTCTTAAAATGAGCAGTGCACTTTAGGCAGCTTTGCCAAAGAATATTCTAGATAGGCCGGATAATAATCTGGATTATATTACTGTCTGAAGCACCTTTGAATATATTGATAGTGCACATGCTCATAGTTCAATATCCTGAAACTGCATTTTCTGGGCATGTAGAAACTATTTAATTAATGTGAAAAATATAAGACATATATACCCATGTCTTTCAGGTTACTTTTTCGCTCTTTCATTACATTTCTTCAATCCACATGGAAAATGAAGCATTCCATTTAAAAGACGTGTCAGTGTCTTATGATCACCCGACTTGATGGCACTTGCATCCTATGAAGCAAATGTAAAGCGTGTCGGTGAATCTATGGACGTCAAGCCCAAAGTATACGCCAATTTTCTGTATTCTGCATGTGAACGTGTTTGTCATCAGCGCAGTCCGCTGTAAATCCAGATATTTTATATTTATGGCAACCGCGTATATTCAAGTGACTTAAAGGGATAGTTCTCAAAAATGCAAATTACCCCATGATTTACTCCCCCTCAAGTCATCCTAGGTGTATATGACATTCTTCTTTCAGCCGAATACAATCAGAGTTATATTAATAATATTCTGGCTCTTCCCAGCTTTATAATGGCAGTGAATGGGGGTCGAGATTTTGAAGTCCAAAAAAAATGCATCCATCCATTATAAAAGATATTCACACGGCTCCAGGGGTTAATAAAGGCCTTCTGAAGCCAAGAAAAAATCCATATTTATAGCTTTATAATCTATAATCAGTGGCTTCCAGTAACGGATGTACATCTAGTTCCGGCGGAAGAGTGACCTCTGACCCGACGTATAATGTAGGAGTAGCCTAAGCTCAGGTGAGATTCGACGCCTCTCGTGGTACAAACAAACTCAAGCTCCTCCCACATTTCTCTTTAAAAATTCTCATTTCTCAATACGCCGCGTACGGCCGTTACTGGAAGCCACTGATTATAGTTTATAAAGTTATAAATATGGATATTTTTCTTGGCTTCAGAAGGCCTTTATTAACCCCCGGAGCTGTATGGATTACTTTTATGATGGAGGGATGCACTTTTATGGGACTTCAAAATCTCGACCCCCATTCACTGTCATTATAAAGCTGGGATGAGCCAGGATATTATTAATATAACTCTGATTGTGTTCGGCTAAAAGAAGAATGTCATACACACCTAGGATGACTTGAGGGTAAATCATGGGATCATTTTCATTTTTGGGTAAACTATCCCTTTAATGATCTAATAGAAGAGTCCACTAAGTAGTGTGCATACTCAAACCCACCCATCTGCACTCTCAGCCTATGGAGTAAATATGATTTCCGCAATGCGAAAACGTGGATGGAATCACGGAATCCAGTCATAATAATTGTGTTAATAACGCGGAATGTCACAGAATTTGGCTAATTTGGCCTGGTCACACTAAGGACGATAACTGTGAAGATATAGTTCTAAAAATCGTTCTAAATGTAAAATAGTAGCAGATTTCACATCATAGCTTTAACCATAATGACACAGTAAAATCAACGATATCACTTTTTAGAACTTGTTTTTTTTAACAATAAAAACACCAATCAGAATCCATCCTGGTTTAAAGAGCTTGAGCATTTAAAGCGGTAGACGACATAAACTGCAGCGTGTGCTTAGAATAATCATATCATCCACTGGTGTGGATGCTAATATAGTTATCATTATAGTTATCGTTCTTGGTGCGAATGGGCCTCAAGTCAAAAGTAGGATTGTGCACTTAAAGGTGCAGTGTGTAGTATTTGAGGATCTATTGACAGAAATGCAGTATAGTATACATAACTTTTCAGTTTTCAGTAGAGTATAAAGAAGCCATTTCTATCTACATACACCGCGGGTCCCCTTACAGTGAAGTCGCCATTTTGCGCCGCCATGTTTCTACAGTGGCCCTAAACGGACAAACTTCTCTACAGAGCGCTAGTTACTCTCTGCTGTCTCTGACATCTTTGTCTTTTGTCGGCCACCGTAGCTTCTCTATGTGCTTCGAAAGGGAGGGGGGAGCGGTGGGTGATTGTAATTCATAACCACACCACTAGATGCTGCTAAAATTCACACACTGCACCTTTAAATTGCGATACGAACTAGTGTTTTGAATAGTAAAGCTGCAAATTAAATATGAAGTCTGCCAGTTCTGCCTGTCAGCGAGTGGTGTTTTAGTTGTTTTTTTTTGTTTGTTTGTTTTTTACTACAGATACTAAAGTAGTTGTATGTGTTTCATGATTTCAAGACATGCTTTTTGTTGACTAAACTTGAATTTAACCATTAAAACGGAATCTAAGGGGGAAAAAAGAGAATTTGGAAAAATTAAAACTGATTTTTGTTGGGGAAGTATACTTTGAAAGCCTTGCGCTCTAAACTGCGCGAGACTGAGCGTATTCTTTGCTCTTGAGCAGTGGATAAGCTCAAATCCAGGTTTGAAACAATATTTTGGGTAAATATTGTGTGAACTAACCCTTTTGCTGTTCATGAAGGCATTATTGAAACTGTAGGGCCTGTTGGCAGACTGGCGGCCCCTTTAGTTTTCACTGGACTGTTGGCACTTTTAATAAGCAGTGTGTGTGGAAAGAGAGAGAGTAGTTCAGGTGTGCACGCCAGTTCATCAGCAAAGACCGTTAATGGTTTGACTAATTGGATTTGGTTCAGCGACGTGTCACACGGCTGCACGTTGCATCGGCCATTTGAGTGGTTTTGTCGTGCAAACGCTCTCCCATTAGCACATTTCATTCATTCGTTGAGCTTTCTCGACGCGGCTATCAACTCAACAAAACCTTTCTGTTACCCTGACATGATCTAATGCATCAAAAGTGACTCCTCTCGAAACTGAATCTAAAAACACCCCACAAATCACGTGACGTCACACGTCTCCAAACCTCACTTCATCATTTACTGATCTAATCAGGGATGCTTCACGTGCGAAAGGAGCTTTGTTGATGTTTGTTGTTTTACATAGATTTAATAATTAATTGGCCTGTAATATCAAGGTTTTTTTACACTGTTTAATTAGTGATTTGTTTACAATCTAAGAGTAATAGGTTTTGTAAAGAGACTTAATAGGGCTGCACGATTATAACAAAAATCATAATTGTCGATTATTCCCTTGAAATTGTAATTGCGATTTTATTAATTACGATTATCACAATTTAAATTGAATGATGTTATGAAAAGCTTTATGCCATTGTTTGAAGTGACTGCTTGCCATATTGTTATATCAAGCTGAAAACACTCTTCCTGAAAACTTTCATTGCTTTTCTATAGCATTAAAGGTGCAGTGTGTAATATTTATGAGGATCTATTGACAGAAATGCTATATATATATATATATGTATGTATGTATGTGTATATGTATGTATGTATGTATGTATATATGTGTGTGTATGTGTGTGTGTGTTTTCAGTGGTGTATAAAGACCGTAATGTTTACCTTAGAATGAGCCGTTTCAATCTACATACACCGCGGGTCCCCTTACAGTGAAGTCGCCATTTTGCGCCGCCATGTTTCTACAGTGGCCCTAAACGGACAAACTTCTCAGCAGAGAGTAGCTAGCGCTCTGTAGTCTCGATGACATCTTTGTCCTGTGTCGGCCACCGTAGCTTCTCTATGTGCTTCGAAAGGGAGGGGGGAGCGGTGGGTGATTGTAATTCATAACCACACCACTAGATGCTGCTAAAATTTACACACTGCACCTTTAAGCCTCAAATGTCAAATATACATTAGTTTAGTTTCTTCTTTAAATAAAAAAAAAAAAAGTAAAAATATGCATGGTATTATAAAGTTATACTAAAATTAAAACAATGTGAAAAAAGATAACCTGTAGAAAGAAAAAAAACACATCTTAAGCACAGAATAATGTAAGTGGACTTTTTTTTTGGTAATTGCGCCTTTAAACTATTACATAATTGTGGCATTCGTAGTTGTAATCATGATTACAAATTCGATTAATTGTGCAGCCCTAAGACTTAATGCATTTTATTTAAAGCATCCGTTAACTTTTTTTTTCTCTTTCTTTCATCCCATCTTTTGTTTGCTTACTTTTTGCTTAATCTGGCTCTCTTTTTTTTTGTTCTGTTTTTCATCTTTTCAATGTTTTGTTCCCACTCTTTCTTTTGCTCACTTAACTTTTGATTTTGAAACAAAGCCGTAGGCAAACTCAAACTGTAGTTTTGGCATTGTTATGGTGGTAGTATAACTACTAATTCATTTCCAACTCTCTGTGCCTTTACTTGAGAAACGAGTAGAAACCTGCATTTTATGATCCACGTAGTCCTGAGCTTTACAGAGCTCATTAAAGGGATAGTTCACCCAAAAACGATCATTTTGTCATTTACTCGCCCTCACGTTGTTCCAAACCTGTATGCGTTTCTTTCCTCTGTTGAACACAAAAGAAGATATTTTGAAGAATGTTAGTATTCAAAAAGTTTGCGGCACCCATTGACTTACTATGGAAGTCAACTGTGGTTACCAAATATCTTCTTTTGTGTCCAACAACTGTAGTAAATGATGACAGTTTTAATTTTTGGGTGAACTATCCCTTTAATACGCCTCCTATACAACATTACCAATGTTTCACTGAGAGAGTAGATTTCATTCTGTTGTGGTTTTTGAATGACATTTTAGCAAACCTGAACCGTTAGGAATGTTTTATGTTCATTTGAAAAATCTGCCTTTTTGAATGACGTTTTACTGAACTATGTACGTCAAAGTCTGACCGTTTTTAGGAAGTTTCATTGGCACAATCATTGGCTGTTATCTGTCATTTCATCAGAATTTCCATTGTGGTAAATGTTGGCCGAACATGTAACTACTTCTGCAAGCTCTGCCGTTATTAGGCCACATGTAGTCATTCAGAGGATAATGATGGCGTGCCTGAAACATAACGTATGAAGCACACAGCGTAAAACATAGATGGACAGACTCAAAGTTAGTTACACCAATAATTGTGTCTAATTTAATTCTAACATTGTGCCCTCCTGTCTTTTATTCTGTGAAATAGCCCAGCCTTGTTTTCTAAATGAGAGCAGGGAAAGCACATCTCTGCTCGACTCCAGTTATCCTGTCTTATTTGTTCTTAAATGTGTAACTTTGTCTTGGTTTAAATGTAGCTCAAGGTGTCAGGAAGCTATTTTTTCTTTGATTCTTCACTGCTTAGTGACTCTGTCTCTGTTGTTAGCAACATGAACCGTGAAGACCGGAATGTGCTCCGTATGAAAGAAAGGGAAAGGAGAAATCAAGAAATCCAGCAGGGAGGAGAGGCCTTTCCAGCTAACTCCCCCCTCTTTCCTGAACCTTATAAAGTTGTAAGTTCATTTTGTTTCTTCTTTTTTTCATTTTACTTTTATTTATTCATTTATTTTTCGCCCTGTAGACCTCATTTCATCTTGGGTGGTTGTTCCTTTTTGGTTTTTACATTCTGATATATTAATCTTGCTCCTTAGAGGACAACACATTACTCATAAAAGCTTTGTGGCGATACAGTTGTACAGTGACCGTAATTACAGAATGATTAAATTATGCACCGTGCTAATTGGTGTGTATTAACTAGAGCTGCACGATTCTGTATATATTGAGATTTTTTTGGTTTCAAGTGGAGATCACGATTCTCCCATGATTCTGAACAGATGACTAAATAAAATAACATGTAATTTACTAGAGCTTCTGACAAAATGTTAATTGCTGCAGTCTATTTAAAATGTTTAATTAATCTGAATTAATTTAAATTAATGAATGACTCATAAACACTTGTTTCATTACTGGATGAATCAGTGTTTTTGAACAAATCTCTTGAGTGAATGATTCAATGACTCACTCATAAATACTTCATTTGTTTCATTACTGGATGAATCAGTGATTTTTGAACAAATCTCTTGAATGAATGATTCAGTGACTCACTCATAAACTGGTTTCATTACTGATGAATCAGCGATTTTTGAACGAATATCTTGAATGAATGATTCAATGACTCACTCATAAACACTTCACTTGTTTACCAGATGAATCAGTTTTTGAGCAAATCTCTTGAGTGAATGATTCAGTGACTCACTCATAAAGACTTCATTTGTTTCATTACTGGATGAATCAGTGATATTTGAACAAATCTCTTGAATGAATGATTCAGTGACTCACTCATAAATACTTCATTTGTTTCATTACTGGATGAATCAGTGATTTTTGAACAAATCTCTTGAATGAATGATTCAATGACTCACTCATAAAGACTTCATTTGTTTCATTACTGGATGAATCAGCGATTTTTGAACGAATATCTTGAATGAATGATTCAATGACTCACTCATAAACACTTAACTTGTTTACTAGATGAATCAGTTTTTGAGTAAATCTCTTGAGTGAATGATTCAATGACAAATACATTTTTTTAACAGTCACTTGTCGCCACCTACTGGTGTACCGATGTAATCGATACAATCATTATTTAAAGCGCCAAGTTACTTTCAAAAGGTGATTTACTCTACCGTAGACATCAGTGTTTATATCCGAACTATAAACTTTTATCCCAGTACCAATAATGATACTGTGTGGTTGAAAAGAGTTTGTGAAGCCGTTTCATATCTATACATGACAACGTCTCTCTCTGGCTCAGAACGCAGATCTGTATGTTCGCTGTGATCGGACTTGTCAAACGCGAATCGCCGTCATTCAGGAATCTTTTAACGATTAATCGTGCAGCTCTAATATTAACCGTTAACATTTTCTAAAGATTTTGCCTCTATATAAAATATGTAATGAGAGCAAAAAAGATGCTTCAATTGCTGGACTTAAACACCACATGTAGGCTACTTTATGCCGTATTAACTTAATTCATTGAAAGTATTTTGAAAACTGAAAATGTGCTTTATCCAGTGACAGCTGTCGGTAGATTTCGGAGGGACCTTTTCTGTTTATCATCCAATTGAAATGGTATTCAAACGATGCTAATAATCTCAAAATGGCCTAATATCACCCTAATAATCGGGCTTACTGATATGTTTACATACATGCACTGTATGTGTCCCAAAAACCATGCATTGTACTGTTTTTATTGGCGCCAGGTGTCATTTGCTATTTCAAACCTTACGGTTATTGCAGGGCGTTTTATGGTAAGTACTTGCATTGTTAGATGTGTCAGTTGAACTTATTTTGGCTGATATAAAATGTCTGTTGGTTAGTGGCCGGTCACTTCCGTTCCTAAATCTCCTCCACTTTCTAGTTATACACGGATAAACATTGTGTAGTTTACTCTGCCTGGTGTGAAGTACAGAACGTTTGCCAGTTATGGCTGGACATTTGAGAAACCTTTTCATTGCCTTGCTCTAAGTAATTTCATAATTTGTCATCAGATAATATAATTTGAGCTGTGAGTTTGTAGTCTGAATTCGGTGTGATGAGAGAGATATAACATATAGTACGAAGACAATACATTTATTATGTCTTTAGTTGATAGAATAGTTAAGTGCGACTTTGAATTGTTACATTTATCATGATTTCCACCCCTATTCATAGTTCAACAAATTACATTTTATTGGTTTAAACTGGATGTACAATATGAGTCAAAATCTGCTTTAAATGTAATGAATCATGCACGAATGTATCATCTTTTATTGGAAAATTAAACATTTTATCACACTTTGACCTATGGGAGTCAAGATGGACGACTACAAGGACTCATGTCAAGATCACTCATTTAACAGTTCATATATTGCCAAAATTATGAAAAAAGGATCAGTCAAGAATAGAAAATATTCTAATCAGGAATGTCAGAAATCAGTAGTTTGCATAAAAAAAGTCAGTCAAAACCAAGACGTTCACTAACCTGGCAAAGTTTTTCAGCTGGATTGGCGTTTGTTCTCTTTAGAGTGCAGTGTGAAGTGTTTCACTCGCTTTCCTGATCTATCTGGTTCAATTTCAGCGTGTAAAGAACAAATTTATGCTTGCGTGCGTTATGTGTTCCGCACGTTATCGTCTCTGTCGGGCTCAGGCCGCCATTTTCTCCCTCTTCTCACGTTCAAAACATCCGGTAGTTTGAGTTTTCCAGGAAATGCATGTACTCCCTCTGCTTCTTGTAAATACCACCGTGACAGACATCGATGATGTGGATTTGAAAACCGATGGATTGTAAGGTAATAATTATTAGGGATGTACGATATATTGTCCACCATATCGGTATCGGCCGATATATGTTCATTTTAATGTTATCGTTATCGGCGCGATAAGAAAATGTGTCCGATATATTAAAGCCGATAAATAATGTATTATTTCCTTCAGCTGAGGCACTTCAGATGCGCACTGTTCACCATGATGGGTTTGAATTGCTTGAAATATGACTAAATTCACTTCAAAAAAGGAAAATACAGTTCAGTGCAACATGTGCAGCACAAGTCTGTCATATAGACTACATAAAATTCTACAAACCCGATTCCAAAAAAGTTGGGACACTGTGAATAAAAGCAGAATGCAATGATGTGGAAGTTTCAAATTTCAATATTTTATTCAGAATACAGCATAGATGACATATCAAATGTTTAAACTGAGAAAATGTATCATTTTAAGGGAAAAATAAGTTGATTTTAAATTTCATGGCATCAACACATCTCAAAGTTGGGACAAGGCCATGTTTACCACTGTGTGGCATCCCCTCTTCTTTTTATAACAGTCTGCAAACGTCTGGGGACTGAGGAGACAAGTTGCTCAAGTTTAGGAATAGGAATGTTGTCCCATTCTTGTCTAATACAGGCTTCTAGTTGCTCAACTGTCTTAGGTCTTCTTTGTCGCATCTTCCTCTTTATGATGTGGCAAATGTTTTCTATGGGTGAAAGATCTGGACTGCAGGCTGGCCATTTCAGTACCCGGATCCTTCTTCTACACAGCCATGATGTTGTAATTGATGCAGTATGTGGTCTGGCATTGTCATGTTGGAAAATGCAAGGTCTTCCCTGAAAGAGACGACGTCTGGATGGGAGCATATGTTGTTCTAGAACTTGGATATACCTTTCAGCATTGATGGTGCCTTTCCAGATGTGTAAGCTGCCCATGCCACACACACTCATGCAACCCCATACCATCAGAGATGCAGGCTTCTGAACTGAGCGCTGATAACAACTTGGGTTGTCCTTGTCCTCTTTAGTCCGGATGACATGGCGTCCCAGTTTTCCAAAAAGAACTTCAAATTTTGATTCGTCTGACCACAGAACAGTTTTCCACTTTGCCACAGTCCATTTTAAATGAGCCTTGGCCCAGAGAAAACGCCTGCGCTTCTGGATCATGTTTAGATATGGCTTCTTTTTTGACCTATAGAGTTTTAGCCGGCAACGGCGAATGGCACGGTGGATTGTGTTCACCGACAATGTTTTCTGGAAGTATTCCTGAGCCCATGTTGTGATTTCCATTACAGTAGCATTCCTGTATGTGATGCAGTGCCGTCTAAGGGCCCGAAGATCACGGGCATCCAGTATGGTTTTCCGGCCTTGACCCTTACGCACAGAGATTGTTCCAGATTCTCTGAATCTTTGGATGATATTATGCACTGTAGATGATGATAACTTCAAACTCTTTGCAATTTTTCTCTGAGAAACTCCTTTCTGATATTGCTCCACTATTTTTCGCCGCAGCATTGGGGGAATTGGTGATCCTCTGCCCATCTTGACTTCTGAGAGACACTGCCACTCTGAGAGGCTCTTTTTATACCCAATCATGTTGCCAATTGACCTAATAAGTTGCAAATTGGTCCTCCAGCTGTTCCTTATATGTACATTTAACTTTTCCGGCCTCTTATTGCTACCTGTCCCAACTTTTTTGGAATGTGTAGCTCTCATGAAATCCAAAATGAGCCAATATTTGGCATGACATTTCAAAATGTCTCACTTTCAACATTTGATATGTTATCTATATTCTATTGTGAATAAAATATAAGTTTATGAGATTTGTAAATTATTGCATTCCTTTTTTATTCACAATTTGTACAGTGTCCCAACTTTTTTGGAATCGGGTTTGTAATAAGAACATCATAATTGTGTGTTTGGGACATGGATTTTAATGGTGAGACTTTTGTTTTTGTAATCAGGCTCTCAAAAATTATATAAAAATTTGGATTTAGATGTATCGGCCCATATATCGGTTATCGGCTTTCAAATATAAACTGTTATCGCTATCGGCCAAAATTTTCATATCAGTGCATCCCTAATAATTGAAGTGAAGTGATTGATGGACATGAATGCATGTTGATGTTTTTAGTTGTAATATTCCAACTGACAGACAGCTTTTTTTTTGACGGACGTGATAACATGCATAAGGATTGATATTTTGGTAATTATAAAACAGGCTGGAGACGTTCTAAATGTTTTTGCTTAGTTCATTATACTTATTTTATGGGATGAAGTATATTTCGTGGCTTAAATAAATTGTTACCCAGAGACTGACAAAAATGTTAAATTCGTTGACATTTGAAAATCAAGTTCCTTTTTTTTTTTTCTTTTTTTTTTTAATAGTCTATCAACAAAAATCGCTTATTTAAACCCATGAAAATGCAGATGCTGTTGTAAATAATAATGGAACAACAGTTTTGAAGAGATTTTTCACTATTAACCCTTAGCAGATTTTGACTCGTATCTATTTTGTTGTGCAAGTCACATGATTTTAATATTTACAAACCTCAACAAGCATTTCCCTTTGAAACAGGAAGTTTTGGCTTTGTTTTTGTTTTGAAGCGTGTTCTGTTTTGTTGGACTTAAGTTAATATTAGTCTGTTTTGCAGGATGTTAACTACTTTCAATTGTAAATGTGTATGTCTGCTAAATCTGTGTTAATTTTTAGGAATACACTAGTGTGTACAGACCCTTCATTCATCACATGGGGTGTTTAATTGACCTCTCTTCATACTCTAATTGGGCTGATATAAAAGCTGAAAAGGGTGGGAAAGGACAGAGATATTATAGTCACATATGTTACAGTAAAGAAGATTACAGTCTCTCTCCGTCTCATCTTTGCTGCTAACCAGCTTTGCACAGCGGTAAGTGCTTCACATCGGTGGTGAACCTGTCATAGGATGCAAGTAATGCAACCTGTCAGGTAGAGAATGTAGACAGCTGCAGTCCCGTCCTCCTCTTTATATTCCCTGAAGGATCAGATAAAGCTGTGTACTAACAGTGGAAAACCCCTACTTTGACATTTCCTCCGCTCGGGCTAGGGCACGACACATTACTTATTTTGGATGAGCTCATTGGGGGTAGTAGTGCAAATAATATCTGCTCCGGTGTGCTTGACTTGAACATTCTGGACAGATCAAGTTGTAAAACTAAATATTGAGTCCTAGTGTCTTATATTTGTCATATGACTCTCTGCGTTGTCTCTAAATCATGTTTGATTGTTGCAGGGATCAAACAACAAATGGGGGAACTGCCAAGAGTGGCCTGGACTACGTCCTTACTATGATATTACGAGCTTTACACAAACACAGTGCAACGTGCAAATGATTTATGAATGGTTACTTTTGCCAGCAGTCATGTTTTACTTTTAACTGCCCTAATAAGCAGCTGATCTTCAACTTGATGTACTAACAAAAAACTAAAAATGAAATAAAAATTAATAAAAAAGGTTTAGAAGGATGACAACACGCAACAAAATTGCTAAAATTTGAACTAAAATGAATTAAAATATTACAAAATTCAGAAACTGCCATAGTTTGGAATATATTTCCTTACTCCCCTAATATATTTAACTCTTTCCACCACCAGCATTTGATAACTAACGCATTTAACGATAAAACGCATTTTATTCTAGCTTCATGCATTCTTTTTTTTATCAACACTTGATTGTGGGTATATTTAATAAAAAAAGCAACATTTTGAACAGAAGGCTGAGAAAATCTTTTTTTTTTTTTTAAAGTGTGCATTTTCTTTTATCGCTTGTTTCTGCTTCTTGTTTTCATCAGGAGATTCTGTATTATTTCAGGAGTGTGTAATAGCGCCCCCTACCGTATAACTGGGAAAACGCGGAAAGCTGGAAAATTCCGTCAATGGCGGGGAAGGAGTTAATAATAACTATATAATCTATGACTTTATTTCTGCCAAATATCACAGTTAATGGAGTTTTATTACTGTAAACCCAATCAAAGAGAGCTGGCAAACTTTGTAGTGGCACCAAAATGCGACCATTAACTGATTTATTTTGATGTTCTCATGCTCATTTCACCCTGTCCTTTTCTCCCAACAGTCCAAGGAAGATAAACTCTCAAGTCGCATTCAGAGCATGCTGGGAAATTACGACGAAATGAAGGAGACCATCGGTGAACCCCCAATGTCCAAGCTCATTCCCAAAGCCTCCAGCTCCTCCTCCGACGATAAATCTAGCCAGTACGGCGACCAGCGCGGAGGCACCCAGAGTCAGAACAGTAAATGGACTCCGGTCGGCCCGGCTCCTGGCGGCGGCGGCATCTCTTCCACAACCTGCACTTCCTCCTCCTCGCAGAAGCGTTCATCCGTGCAGGGCATCCACGGCGGCAGCCAGCGTAGCGGCTCTAGCAGCGGCGGTCAACGGCACGAGCGAGACTACAGCAGCAGCGGCAGCAAGAAGTCCAGTAAGCACGGCTCTGAGCACAAGTCCCACTCCACCTCCAGCCCGGCCAAGGGCTCCATGAACTCTGGCGGCCACTCGCGCTGTCGCACAAAGTCGCCCAGGGATAGAGAACCCAACTGGGACTCGCCCTCAAGAGGTCCCACCTTCCCCAGCGGACAGCATCCCAGCCAGACCTTCCCGCCCTCACTCATTAAACCCAGCTCCATGCTCCAAAAACCCACTGCTTATGTGCGGCCCATGGACGGTCAGGAAACGGCCGAGCCCAAGACCTCCTCAGAGTCGTACGGTGGCCAGTCGCACAGCAGTGCCGTGGGAGAAATGAAGCCCAATGGCAAGGCTTCTCTCACCAAGCTCAAGATTCCCACGCAACCTGTCGACGTAAGTCATGCATGCTTTTTCCTCCATGTATAAACGGTTCATGTCATTCATTTTCAGTCAGAGCTTAAAGGTACATTTTTGTGATGATGTTAATTCACCATTCTGACATTAAAATAGGCCTTTACATGATTCACGCAAATGAGTCACTCAGTGTCAAACCACATTTCAGAAACTTCCCCGTCTAAAATTTTTGATTTTGTTAATATTTTTTTCTGTACAAAGACGAGCATAAATAATAATGAAAGCCAGAATATTAAATGTCACAGATGTGTATTTACTGAGTAATCACTGTTTTGTTGAGTCGGTCAAAATGACAGTTTTCACCAGAGATTTGGAGCCAAATTACAGGAGGTAAAAATGACTTTAGAAAGATGGCAGCATCATTATTTTATTTTCACACAGAGATTGGTAGATCTATCAGTGAAATCTGTTGACTTTAGCAATCTTTGTTGCATTATAACCCAATGGTGACAGTTCAAAAATGGGAAATAAGCACTTCTTGTGTTTTTTGCCTCAAGTTTGCATGCCTGTAACTCAAGAAGTATTAAAGATATCTTAATATCCTTTTAGATTCTGGTTCTTAACCAACTTTTCTTTTGGTATCTTAATTTGTAAAGCCTAAAATGGTTAATTTCCAGAGATCTGAGATCTCAATGTGGCTCTGAGTAAACTGGTAAATTTTCAGTTTTTTAGGTCAAAAACCAAATGTGGGTCACTTTGCACACAGCTGGTACTTTTTGTATTTAAAGAGGAATATCTGAAGAACAAATGATGTTGAAACTAGAAATGTTTCTCATTTTTTCCTATCAGCTCAATTGCACAGAACACACCTCTCTGAGTGCCAAAAAAACACTGAAATGGTAAAATTGATGCACATTAGTGTATGTATTTTTGATGCTCAATAGTGTATTTATAAGAATCTATATTTGAATCAGTTTTAGGGATAATTGGAAGAAAGTATTTTATTCGTTTTAACAGCTTCTGAAGCTAGCAAGAGTAAAAATATTTTTGAGTATGTTGTATGCAATTGTTTTGCTGGAGGGAAGCAAGTTACAGTTCTAGTTTTTCTAGTTTCAGTATTATTTGTTCTTAAGACATTCCTCTTTAAACGCACTAAGTATCATCTGTTTGAAAAGTTACCCATATTTGGTTTTCGGCCATTGAATATGGGCAAAATTCAACAATTTGAGATTGAGATCCCCATATCTTTGGGACTGAACCACATAGGGCCTTCAAAATGAAGGTTACAAAAGAAGAGTTCATTAAGAATGAGATATCTTTTAATATTTTTAGAGTTACAGGCACATAAACTTTGGAAAAAATATTTATTGCACTCAGAGAGGCATGTTCTATGAAATTGTTGATAGAAAAAAAAGATTAATTTCTAGTTTCAATATTATTTGTTTTTCAAAGTGAACCACATTTGGTTTTTGGCCACTGAAAATGTGTACAAATTACTCATGGAGCCACATTGTGATCCCATATCTTTTGGAAATTAACCATATTGGGCCATAAAAATTAAGATACCAAAAGAAAAGTTGGTTAAGAACCAGAATCTAAAAGGATATTAAGATATCTTTAATACTTCTTGAGTTACAGGCATGCAAACTTGAGGCAAATAACACAATAAGTGCTAATTTCCCATTTTTGAACTGTCACCGTTGGGTTATAATGAAACAAAGATTGCTAAAGTCAATAGATTTCACTAATAGATCTACCAATCTCTGTGTGAAAATAAAATAATGATGCTGCCATCTTTCTAAAGTCATTTTTACCTCCTGTAATTTGGCTCCAAATCTCAGGTGAAAACTGTCATTTTGACCCTCGTCTACAAAACAGTGGATTACTCAGTAAATACACATCCATTATATTCAGTGGTGGATAAAGTACTTGAAAGCCATACTTAAGTAAAAGTATAAACATCTTACCAGAAAATGACTTCGATAGAAGTTAAAGTCACTGTTTAGAGTATTACTTGAGTAAAAGTTTTAAAGTATGTGATATGTATTGTACTTAAGTATGAAAAGTATTTATTGTGATGTTAAACGTACTTTAAGTATTGAAAGTAAAAGTACAAGTAAATGCAAAATACAAATGGAGCAAAACATATTATTAAAAATTGTTCTATACACAGTTAGAGCAGCAAGATTGTGTTCAGTTTTAACTCTTTCTTACATTTAGTTTTCTTTGAATTAAAGAAGTACTAATGTTCCTCTCAGCCTCGGCAAACACACTGCTGTCGTCCACTAATGCAGCATCTAGTCAACAAACTAATACTTTATAGTGATATGAAAACATGTACTACATCGTACTGTATAACACACCGTTTTGTCTGTTTTAAATCCATTTTTGAAGGGTCCCGCTCTGTGCAGCCTCACGTCACATGTCAAAACAAACTCCACGAGGCATCAGTGAGTTTTTATTTGGCCTTTAGAGGCCGCTCTCGTACTGTATAATGACAGCTGACCCTTCTCAGCCGCTTCAGCAACGGATGCAACCCGGAAAATGAAATCAACTGAGGTTGTGTGAGCACTTTGCACATGCTTGCTTGCAGTCTGTTTTCTTCTGGCTTTATTTTGTAGTGACGAAATGCTTTGGGGAAATGTAGTGGAGTAAAAGTCGATAGAAATATAAAAAGTAAAAGTACAGATTTTCCCAAAAAGTACTCAAGTACTGTAACAAAGTATTATTACTTTGTTACATTACACCACCATTGATTATATTTAATATTTTGTCTGTCTTCTTCATTTATGTATTTCTTTCACCAGAAATTTTTTTATCAAAAAACAAATGTAGCTGGTTGAGTTGACATGGAATGACCCAAATGTCTTTAGAAAAATTTCAGAAGGACAATGATAACATACATATTTATTTATTAGGCTGAAATCTGAGGTTTATCATTGTATAAAACTTTCTATTTTTGTCAAAACTTGTATTTGAACTGTACAGTTTTTGCGTAAACTGTAAACCGAATAAGTTGGCAAAACTCAAAAAAATTGAGGCAATCAGTTGTCTCAAGCTTTACATTTCTTAACTTAAAAACTTTAAATAAGCAGAGCTTGCAGATTTTTATTTTGTAATCATACTTTAATTTCTCAACTTGAAATATTTGAGTAAGCTAATTCATACATTTAACTTAAAAATACCATGTAGTCTCACATTTTTAGTAGTGAAAACTTGACTAGCTTTAACTAGCTAATTCAGTAAATGCCACCTTGCTAATTGGTTGCACAATGCTCTGATAGCATTAGCATAGCATATCACTTGCTGAATGAGGACAGCAATATAATACATTTAACATATATCTGTTCTCAAACTAAACTCATGCTCCACTCGTCACATGATGGAAACCCTACAAAAAAACCCAACATAACAGAAACTCTTCTAAACTAGCATAACAAAACATTAAACATGACTAAATCTCCCACTTCAAGTTAATATTGCACAATAAAAACATAATATAACACTTAATTTTAGCATTTACTCTCCCTTTCGAGTATCATGGCAAAGCATGCTGGGAAATAGAAATCCCAGCCCAGTTTCGGTTAAAATTAAGTTTGTCTAAATTAAAAGAAACAAGTTTATAAAACTCAAAACAGTTAAGATTACTTCATGTGTCAGTTTTGAGAACTCAAAAGAAAGTCTAATTTGTTTAATTTGAGTTGGCTCTACTCAAACCAATTAATTATTTTGAGCGTTAGGGTTTACAGTGTACATGACATTTTACAACCTGTCATTGTATGAAAATGACATTTTTAAAGGATTTTTAACTTGAAAAAAAAATGGCATCATTGACCCACATTGCAGTCTTGTGCGTCTGAACACGATACCCAGCATGCGCACAGATGCACAGATGTTTATATGACATGCCGTAAGACACTCCAGATGTGTCCATAAATAACATAATAACAAGTATTATGACTTTTACGCCTTCAGATTTTATTTGTGTATATGCAGTGAATTAGTTGTATAAATGTGGCCATTCGGTTGGATCAGACACTCACTCACAGCATGTAAGGGAAAAATGTAATCAGGCCGTTTTGTTTAGTCAGAAAGAGTCTCTTGGGAATTCATTGCAGCGTGTTGGCGAGCCGGCGTACAACACAGCAAGACCTCGCTGGCTTTGTGCCACTAAACATGAACCGTTGGGGAAATAATAAGGACCTGATATTAGAATAATAATAATATAATTAAATGAATGATATGATGCATTTAAAATGATATTATAGCTCTACTTGAGGGTTTCACGACTTGTTACACTTGACCTGTAGTCATAAACATCCCTGTACGTTTGCTGATTCTTCTGTTGCTCTGTAAGCAAAGATCTGCATGATTTCACTCATTCGTTGCAGGGTTCAATGGGAGGAGATGCGAGCTGTGTTGATGAAATTTTGAAGGTAAGAACCATTTTATTATTTGCTGTCAATAGTAAAAGAACACTGAAAATGGAAGTTGTCATAATTTACACAACTTGGAAGCTAGCAACATGTTAAAATATTTTGACAACAGACTAGCAATGCTTAGAAACATGCTAGCAAGCACTTAGCAAAATGTTAAATGCTAAAACATGCTAACAATGCCTAGCAGCATGTTAAAATATGCTGACAACAGACTAGCAGTGTTTAATAACATGTTAGCAACACTTAGCAATATGCTACGTGTTATCAATATGTTGAAACATGCCAGAATGACTAGCGACATGTTAAAATATGTTGACAACAGACTAGCAATACCTAACAATATGGTAAATGTTAACATGCTAACAATGCCTAGTAATATGTTAAAATGTTGACAACAGACTAGCAGTGTTTAGTAACGTTAACAGCGCTTTGCAAAATGTTACATGTTAACATGTTAAAACATGCTAACATTGACTAGCAACATGTTAAAATATGGTAACGACAGACTAGCAATGCCTAACAACACTTAGCAATATGCTAAATGTTAAAAAAAACCTGCTGAAAATGGGTTAACAACGCTTGGCAACCCTTAACAATATATTACGTTAACAACATGTAAAATGTGCTGACAACAGACTAGCAATGCCTAGCAACATGTTAACAATATGGTAAATGTTAACATGCTAACAGTGCTTAGCAGTATGTTGAAATGTTTAGTAAAATGTTAGCAACACTTGGCAATATGCTACATGTTACCAACATGTTGAAACATGCCGGAATGACTAGCGACATGTTAAAATATGTTGACAACAGACTAGCAATGCCTTGCAACATGTAGCAATATGTTAAATGCTAACAACATGTTAAAACATGTTAACAGTGCTAACAGTGACAACAGATTAGCAGTGTTTAGTAACATTGCTAAGCGTTGCTAACATATGATAAATGTTAAAAAAAAAAACATGCTAACAATGCCTACCAATATGGTAAAACATGCTAATGTGGTTTCTTAGCAGTCTGATGGGATCTAAAATAGTCTAATATGGTCTGAGTTTTTGTTTGTTTTGTTTTTTTGGGGTTTTTTTTTTTTTTGACTGAGTAAAACCTTCAAACTTCAAGATTTTAAAACTACTTTAACTTTTAGATTAGGCTTTGTCGACTGTTTATCAGGTTATCTCTCATTACTCTCCCTAAAGATAGAAATTCTAAAACTTTTCTCCCATTGTCCTTCATGACGAGTTTTTAAAGCAAGGAACCGCTAGAAATGACGGAAAACACTTTGAGTTAAATATCAATATTTTTAACATATGGTAAGTCTTGTAAATGTTTCCGTGAACTCTCATGTAATGTGTAAGTGGTGCTGAGATGCTGTCCGGTCCCGCTGGAGACGCATTCGAGTGCAGTCCGGCTGTAGACAATCAGTTCGAAGAAATGTCAAAGTGCACCAGCTTGATCTCTGGTTTCTGCAATTCAATTGTGTTTTCTTCACCAGGAAATGACTCAGGTCTGGCCTCCTCCACTAACAGCCATTCACACCCCCTGCAAGACGGAGCCCTCCAAGTTTCCCTTCTCCACCTCTAAGGTCAGATATGAGCGGGTCTCTGTGGTCACATGGCACCTGCCACACGCTTGCCTCAGTCCATTTTAATCATGTTTGCAGGATAGTATAACAACATTGAGTCGTTCAATTAGGGCTGCAGGATTATGACAAATCATAATTGTCGATTATTCCCTTGAAATTGTAATTGCGATTTATTAATTACGATTATCACAATTTACATTGAATGATGTTATGAAAAGCTTTATGCCATTCTTTTGAAGTGAGTGCTTGCCATATTGTTATATCAAGCTGAAAACACTCTTCCTGAAAAACTTTCATTGCTTTTCTATAGCATTAAAGGTGCAGTGTGTAATATTTGAGGATCTATTGACACAAATGCTATATATATATATATATATATATACATATACATATACACACTACACACATACATACATACATATATATATACATATACACACTACACACATACATACATACATACATACATATATATATATATATATATATATATATATATATATATATATATATATATATACGCACGCACGCACGCACGCACGCACGCACGCACGCACGCACGCACGCACGCACGCACGCACGCACGCACGCACACACACATATATACATATATATATATATATATATATATATATATATATATATATATGTATATGTATATATATATATGTATGTATGTATGTATGTATGTTTTCAGTGGTGTATAAAGACCGTAATGTTTACCTTAGAATGAGCCGTTTCTATCTACACACACCGCGGGTCCCCTTACAGTGAAGTCGCCATGTTTCTACAGTGGCCCTAAACAGACAAACTTCTCTACAGAGCGCTAGTCACTCTCTGCTGTCTCGATGACATCTTTGTCCTGTGTTGGCCACCGTAGCTTCTCTATGTGCTTCGAAAGGGAGGGGTGAGCGGTGGGTGATTGTAATTCATAACCACACCACTAGATGCCGCTAAAATTTACACACTGCACTTTTAAACCTCAAATGTCAAATATATATATTAGTTTAGTTTCTTCTTTAAATAAAAAAAAAAAGTAAAAAATATGCATTGTATTATAATGTTATACTAAAATTAAAACAATGTGGAAAAATCCTTTAAGATAACCTGTAGAAAGAAAAAAAAAAAAACACATCTTAAGCACAGAATAATGTAAGTGGACTTTTTTTTTTGTGTAGTTGCGCCTTTGAACGATTACGTAATTGTAATCACGATTACAGTCAAACCAAAATGTATTCAGACACCTTCAACATTTTCTCACATTATCACAGTTTATTCGCTATAGTTCAGAAAATGGTAATAAAATATGACAAGAACTCAGAGTTAAACTGCGTCAGAACAAATTCATCTTGATAATGTCAGATAACTTTGATAGAAAGGGATGTAATGGATTACAATCAACCAATCAGCTGTTAGATTTAAGTACACAATTAGATAATACCAGTTTAGCTCAACCAATGACCAAGCAATGCTTCATTTAGTTCAGTCTGTGGTGTCAAAGGTCGCATTAGCAATTAAAGAAAAAACACTTCAGCAAAACATGCTCAGGTCAAAGTGTCTGAATCATTTTGGTCCTAAATTGTGATCAATTTTATTGGTAGTCACTGTATGAAGAATTTTTGGGTATAATATGTCAGTTTACTTTATTTTGCTCTCCTCACTTACATAAATGAACTACAGTGTCCTGCACACACTAGTTAAAATATCTTATATATCTGGTGTCTGAATAATCTTTGGTTTGACTGTATGTATATGTGATTTATATGTGTATTCAATTTGTAACTGTTACCTGCTTTGTTATAGGATGCCCAGCACCTGTCTTTTGGGGCACAAAGTAAGTTCTAGCAGTCATTTTACGAGACTATAGTGCCTCTTCGGTCATTTATAGTGATGTAATTTTTGTGTGCTGATTTTTCCCTCTCAGAAAAAATCTCAGGGAAGAGCGCATCCACCAGTCACCAGTCGAAGCCATGCGACAGCGACCAGTCCAAGTGAGTCTCTGAAGTAGATCTACCTGTTCTGTCAGAAGCGCTTGAGCTCTTTGTTTACTAAATATTTGTTTTAATATTTCAACAATTAGACTAGATCAATCTGAGATTCATTTTAGATTTGCAATTGGCTTAAAGGGATAGTTCACCCAAAAATGTAAATTCAGTCATTAATTCCTCTCCCTCATGTCGTTCCAAACCCGTAAGACCTTCGTTCGTCTTCTGAACACAAATGAAGATATTTCTGATGAAATCCGAGAGATCTCTGACCCCTCCATAGACAGCAATTTAATTAACACTTTCAAGGTCCAGAAAGGTAGTAAAGACATTGTTAAAATAGTCCAGTGGTTCAGCCTTAATGTTATGAAGCCACGAGAATACTTTAGTGCGCAAAAAACAAACAAAAAACGACTTTATTCAACAATTTCGTTGTAGTCTGTGTCAGTCTCCTACACTGTTTACATTGTAAATGCAAGGGGTGTAACGGTTCTCGGTAAAAAAAAATCGAACCACCCACGGTTCATCTCAAATCTGATGACGCATCTATAATATGGTTTGTTGAAAATAACGTGTAAAACAGACAGACAGAGTTAGGCTAATGTATGTATGTTTCTGTCAATGGATACATATTCTGGCTTCCCAATACGTTACAACAGCGATGATCAGAAAGCGTTGACAAAACAGTCACTCTTGTATGCGAGTGTCGTCTGCTTGAACATAACCCAGTCATTTACGCCGTCATCACCCGGTGTTGATAGCGATAGAGACCTGAACACACACACACACACACACACACACACACACACACACACACACTGCTATTTGTTTAAACTAAACTAATTTAAGCCTTGCCAGTTTAAACATTCAAGAGCAAGACGCGAAAGAGAACTCGCGTGCGTGCTGAGGGAAGATTTGTGTGTGTGTGTGCACTCATCTGAAGCGCGCACACGGCGTGTCGCAGATATCGCGCAAATATTGAGTTCTCTTTTAAGTCTTGCGCTTGAACGGACAAATTCACACAGAAATTATGTCAATTATGTCAACATGCCTTCTTGGCGAGTATCCTAGCAAACATAGTAGGTTATGTCTTAATCAAAACGTAAACAGTTGAGAAAGACGTGTGTTCATGTGTAACAGTATGTGCTGGATCTGTGCATTGTCTTAAAGGGAAAGAAGCCTTTTCATGCCGTCTGTGTTTTTAATGTTACACAAATAACAAATGACAAAGAAATCACTCACTGCTCTTGACTGAATAACTTTTGTAACTTCAATAATGATTTATCTTTATTTAATTTATACAGTGGAGATTATAATATGCAATGTTATTTGATTACTTTATTCAGTTTCTGTGTCTGAAAAACATCCCCACAGCATGATGCTGCCACCACCATGCTCCACTGTAGGGATGGTATTGGCCAGGTGATGAGCGGTGCCTGGTTTCCTCCAGACATGAATTTCAATCTTTGTTTCATCAGACCAGAGAATTTTGTTTCTCATGGTCTGAGAGTCCTTCGGGTGCCTTTTGGCAAACTCCAGGCGGGCTGTCATGTGCCTTTTACTGAGTGGCTTCCGTTTGGCCACTCTACCATACAGGCCTGATTGGTGGAGTGCTGCAGAGATGGTTGTTCTTCTGGAAGTTTCTCCTCTCTCCACAGAGAAACGCTGGAGCTCTGTCAGAGTGACTATCGGGTTCTTGGTCACCTCCCTGACTATGGCCCTTCTCCCCCGATCGCTCAGTTTGGCCGGGCGGCCAGCTCTAGGAAGAGTCCTAGTGGTTCCAAACTTCTTCCATTTACGGATGATGGAGGCCACTGTGCTCATTGGGACCTTCAATGCTGCAGAAATTTTTCTGTACCCTGTACCCTGTGCCTCGATACAATCCTGTCTCGGAGGTCTCCAGACAATTCCTTGGACTTCATGGCTTGGTTTGTGCTCTGACATGCACTGGTAACTGTGGGGCCTTATATAGACAGGTGTGTGCCTTTCCAAATCATGTCCAATCAACTGAATTTACCACAGGTGAACTCCAATCAAGTTGTAGAAACGTCTCAGGGATGATCAGTGGAGACAGGAGCACCTGAGCTCAATTTTGAGTGTCATGGCAAAGGCTGTGAATACTTATGTACATGTGATTTTTGTTTTTTTTTTCCCGTTTTTTATTTTTAATAAATTTGCAAATATTTCAAACAAACTTCTTTCACGCTGTCATTATGGGGTATTGTTTGTAGAATTTTGAGGAAAATAATTTAATCCATTTTGGAATAAGGCTGTAACAACAAAATGTGAAAAAAAAAAAGTGAAGCGCTGTGAATACTTTCCGGATGCATTGTATGTATTTGTGTTGTTGCTTGTAGTTTGATTTATATGTTCTTATTTTCTTTATTTTTATTTGACAGTTGAATATAGCTAGTAACATAGCACATACCGAAACCGTGACCCTTAAACCGTGATAAAAACCGAACCGTGAGTAAATTGAACCGTTACACCCCTAGTAAATACAGTGCGTCTCCCGCGCATGCGTCGTGGTGCTCACGTGAACAGCATCGGCTGCCGTTGATCTCGAACTATTTACAACGTAAACCGCGTAGGAGACTGACACAGGCTAGAACGAAATTGTTGAATAAAGTCAGTATTTTTGTTTGTTTTTGTGCACTAAAGTATTCTCGTGGCTTCATAACATTAAGGCTGAACCACTGGACTATTGTAACGATGTCTTTACTACCTTTCTGGACCTTGAAAGTGTTAATTAAATTGCTGTCTATGGAGGGATCAGAGAGCTCTCAGATTTCATCAGAAATATCTTCATTTGTGTTCAGAAGATGAACGAAGGTCTTACGGGTTTGGAACGACATGAGGGAGAGGAATTAATGACTGAATTTATATTTTTGGGTGAACTATCCCTTTAAGCCTTTACTGTCCTGTGGCCTGTAGTATTATGCGAATCAGGTTAGGCTTTGTGGACTGCATCTTTGGTTACTACAGAAGAACTTTTTTTCTTAAAACTGACTTATTATTAGTAGTAGTTTTAATCTGTAGCATGCCTTAGATAACTTGCATTTATCTTGGGATATTCCTTTAATAGAAATGGGAAATGTCCTAACGGAATATGTCCTGTTGTTATCTTACAGTAGTTTTTAAAGCATTTTATCTTGGTGAAATCAACACATCTCAGTATCTCTGGCGTTTAACTGACGTCCTGCTCTCATTTTAGCACGCTGCAGGATGATCTGAAGCTCAGCACCAGCGAAGACAGTGATGGAGAGCAAGATCCTGCCAAAAACACTCCCCGAAACACCTCAGCAAGGTGACACACCTATGTTTGCTTTCACTCAAAACTACAACTGATATTTAGAGAGATAGTATACTTAATTAGTTTGACAAAATAAAACATTTCTCCAACGCACTGGTAGTTTAGCCTTAAAGGGATAGTACAAAAAAAAATGTAAATTGCTCACCCTCATGTCGTTCCAAACCCGTAAGACCTTCGTTCATCTTCAGAACAAATTAATATATTTTAATGAAATCTGAGAGCTCTCTGACCCCTCCATTGACCTTCCACACAACTACCACTTTGACGCTTCAAAAAAGTTCATAGAGGTTCATCTAACTTACACATCTGATACGGCAAATGAAAGCTCAAGCATACTTGCTTGATGTGTGAAATGAGGTTCGTTCTCATGTGTTACGAAGCTCAAACATGCTGCATAACACACGAGAATGAACCTCATTGTTTCACACATCAAGCAAGTATGCTTGAGCTTTCATTTGCCGTATCAGATGTGTAAGTTAGATGAATGTTTATATGTGAATAAAAGCCTAAATTCGATCTGTTCATCATATAAATCGATCGAGTCTCTTCAGAAAATTTGGACTAAACAGCTCGATTCATATGTGCTGGCAAAATGAGTCGGAAAGCGCACGGGATAATTTCGAGCTACAGGCAAAACAAGTGAAAAATGTCAATTCTGGTCGAATTTGAGGCTTTCACAAAAATGAGTTCATTAAGCCCTCGTCTAGCGATCCCAATGCTCCAAATAGCCATTAAACATCTAAAAATGTCCATGAAAACGATCTCACTCGCGCTGACTGACAGATCCGACGCATGCGCACAAAGACTCTCAGACAGCGCTCGATCCCGATACACACACACACAGAATTACAGTACTTCAAAATATCTGTCATGGCGAGTATTCACGCAGACATCATCTGTTATGTCTTATGTGAATGTTTGGTTAACTGATGGGGAAAAACATCTGTAACATTATATTAGATTCGTGCGGTACAGTAGAACTGTCTCATTAATTTTAATCAAACAATTGTGGCATCACAGAAAAAAAGTTGAATATATATTTTTCCTATAGATATGAGTTCTGACTTGATGTGTGTCAAATGTGGTGATATTACCAGGGATTTTAAGGTGATTTTGTTTTGGAACCTTCAGAAAACTTTAACTCGATTTTTCTCAAAATTGACAAATCGACTTCAAACAGGTGTAGCTCGGTCATTTTGTGTCCGATTCAAACAAACATCATTTAGAAGGTTTGTTAATAGAGAATGAAAATAGCAGTAACGCATTTTTGAAAATTTGCTCATTGCGACTCATTTTGCCAGCATGGGTCACATGGATTAGTGTTACGATCTCGCGTGGAGGGACAGAAATCGCTCAGATTTCATTAAAATATCTTCATTTGTGTTTCAAAGATGAACTAAAGTCTCACGGGTTTGAAACGACATGAGGGTGAGTGATTAATGACAGAATTTACATTTTTGGGTGAAGTTTTTTTTGTAGTGGGTAAGTTGTAACACGTCAAAACTGAGCTAAGCTGTAACTTGCGCACAGCTGGTGCTACAGGCCACACGTGAATCCTGCTTTAGGTGAATAACTTGCTTTCTTGAGAGTCTCATTGGGATTTGTGCCTTTGCAATGTTGCGTTCTTGGTATTTCATGCAGCCAACAAGAAGGTGATAAATTTGTATGTCTGCCTCAGTAACAACAGTAATAACAGCGAGGGTGCTGAACCAGAGGACACCAGCAGTCACAGCGGTTCAGAGAGTAGCTCCGGTTCTGACAGCGAGAGCGAGAGCAGCTCTACAGACAGCGAGACCAACGAACCGCCTCGTACTGCGTCACCTGAGGTGAATCGCTGGCACAGCCACACCCTTCTCATGAACACGCTGGTTTATGATGCACTGTACACAATATGATGTGAATAGTATTCCTCAACATTATTAGGTTGGTTTATATAGCACATTTGACTAGGGATGAGATAAAGAGTACTGATACCAGTAACTGTTTCTTGTTTTATTTGTAATGTTGCAACCTAAAACTTGCATTTGTAAATTAATGCATAATAATGACCAGTTATGGAGCGCTTTATACAATACATTTTGATTCAAAGCAGCTTTATAGCATTGAACAGGTAAATAATGATCAATGATGCAACATTGAATCCATAACAAGAATTGTTTTGTGCTTAACTGAGTTTGATGTCACACTCAATGCAAGTTTCTCCATTTGACATCACAGCGGGAACAGCCCACTGCTAACAAATGGCAGCTGGACAACTGGATCAAGAAAGAAAACAAGTGGTCCCCAGCTTCTCCGGTGGAGAACAGCATCACGACGCCAACAAAGTGTAAGAAAGAGGGGCGAGAAACCAGGGTCTACAGTGGCCAGGGATCTAAAGACCCGACACCCTCCACCGGACGTGACCTTCGGCCCAACCAGAAGGGGTCAGACAGCTGGCAAAGGCGAAGTCAGAAGTCTCCCGCTCAGAGTGAGGGTGGAAGTCAGGGTGGCCGACGAGTCGTGGGCAAGAAGCAGCCCAAAAAGCCTGAGAAACCGCCTGTGGTAGAGGAGCCAAAGGGAGGGCTGAAGGTGGAGACCGAACCCTCGCCGGAGATCCCGTCGCACAGAGCCCGCGCGGCCAACAAGGGCCCCCGCAAGCCCAACATCAAAAAGGAGCCCAAAACCTCATCTCCGCGACCGGCACCAGACAAACGCAAAAAACCACCCAAAAAGTCCCGTGAGATTGTTGATTCGTCATCATCGGACTCTGAGGGCAACGTGAGCGTCCCGTCGTCTTCGCAGACGCCGAGAGAGCCGTACGCCGAGAACCCATCTGTCCTGATCTCGCCCATGCTTTCCCCTCTGAGTGACCCGGAAGGGAGGCTGCCACCCAGACTGCTAGTGCAGATCGACCTCAACCTGCTGTCCAGAGTACCTGGACGACTGTACAAGGAAACGGAGGTGAAAGTGGAGAGGAGCTCGCCTGCCGAGGGGAAAGAGTTCCAGAAGCAGCCGGGAGAAAAGGGAGCCAGCAAGGGGAAGAGAAAACACAAGGTTGGTGGGAGCTGTTTTTGTGGGTAGCATTTAAAATACCCATATGCTTATTTACATTAGGTCTGCTAATATATTTACATGATTTACAGTTCATTATGACATTATTTTTTCTCATACTATGCAATACTCTCCCTCGAGCCATCCTAGGTGTATATGACTTTCTTCTTTCAGACGAATACAATCAGAGTTATATTAATAATATCCTGGCTCTTCCCAGCTTTATAATGGCAGTGAATGGGGGTCGAGATTTTGAAGCACATAAAAGTGCATCCCTCCATCATAAAAGTAATCCACACGGCTCCAGGGGTTAATAAAGGCCTTCTGAAGTGAAGAAAAATATCCATATTTATAACTTTATAAACTATAATCAGTGGCTTCCAGTAACGGCCGTACGCGAGTCTAGTTCCGGGGGAAGTGACCTCTGACCTCTGATAGTTATTTCACTATTTAAGATAGTGCGAGCCCTGGCCCGTACATGTTCGAGTCTGTCCTGTGATTCGTGATCAATGAACCAACAACACCTCAAATACAAAGGATACTCCAGCCTGTGATGTTTAGTTAGACACGTACATGATCAGTAGATATCAAACGTAACAATGCAATACTATCACATATAAAAAACATTTTTTACTCACATAAGTGTGTTGCATCATTCCTGTCAGAGCCAATATGGCACAGCATCATTTTTTTAATCTCATTCTGTCTGCAAATACAGTCTCGACCTGTGTCTTGTTTACAAACGAATCCACAGTGAAATGAAGCGAACAAACGCGCAATGTCTTCCCCACGTGAGCTGGATCTTCATTAAAAATAAAGTTCAACCATGCATTGCTAATATTGGAATCCGAAGGAAGCTTACGGCATGTTTATTGCTTGGTAGCTCAATCCGGTTTAGCTCCACGTAGGCCTCTGTTATTTACCCATTACATGTCATGCGTGAATCGGCTACAGAATGAGGCGTTCGTCTTCTTTGGTTGAGGCGGTGTTTCACTGCACTCTGACGTCACGGGGACGCACATTCACAGATCGATCGTTTGCTGAGCCAGCTGTCAATAAAAGCTTTTCTTTGACTAACAAGGAAGTTTTCAGCTCTGAAACTTACAGGATATTCTTATATTACCATGACCTTTTACATATCAAAAGCTCAAAGGAAAGTTGATTTCTCAATTCATGACCCCTTTAACATTTAGAACAATTTTTCGAACTATATCGTTATCGTCCTTGTTGTGAACAGGCTTTTAGACCATGCGTCAGAAATGATACGGCCCTTACTATAATTGAGTTTCAATTCCCAAGGCTCCATGAGCCGCTGTAAACCGTATTATATCTAGGGTAATTATAGTGGAATCCACACAATGTTTTTTGCCCTCGTAGTGGAAGAAAAACATGTTGACAAAGCTAAGTCATGGAAACAATGGCAGGACTACAGACGTGGAGTCTGAGGCAGGTGTTTTCTGTTAGAGAGATTCACTCCCTTTGCTGTGGACTTTGTGCTTTATAACTTTGCAGATCATTTACATGCACAAACAGCAATATTACACTGAAGGAAAGGTAAAATATATAAAAGCATAATATGTCACCTTTAAACACGATATTAGATCTGTTCCAAATCCTATCACACCATTAAGGACAGCATGAACTTCTGAAACAAAAACTCATCCAAGATTGTGGAGAAGTGAATTTGTTAGATTGTAACGTTGCTTTTACAAATCACAATTGGTTAACATTATTTTGTAACATTATAAATGTCTCTACTGTCACTTTTGATCAATTTAATGCATTTTTGCTGAATACGTACTAATTTCTTAAAAAAATCTTACTGACCCCAAACTTCTGAAAGGTAGTGTAGCTTTTTATTTAATCTTCTGTTTCTCCCACAGAATGATGACGACGGTCTCAAACCAGACAATAAGAAGTCCAAACTGGATGAGAAGTCCTCACACAAGTCCAGCAGTAAAGAGTGAGTTCATTCTGCTTTAATCCTAAAGTTTTAGGACCTCCGCATTAAACCGAGTTCCCACATGCACCGGGAAAGTTTTGCTAATATTATCGGTGAACATTCTGTCAGTGCATTATTTTACTTTTAAAACCACAGTTTACCCAGGGTTAACAATTAATCCTGTGTATTCATAAAGTGACATTTCCCACTGTACAGTCCTAAACCCTTACATCTTTATTTGCAGTGCAAGTGTGAATTCTTGGAGGAACGCTGATAGCGATATGTTTACGTAAAGTCTCTAGCATTACCAATCCTCATATTATATATTTCCGACTACTATCAAATTTATACTTTACTCCAACTGTTGTGTTTTCTGTCACCATTTGACTTTTTTTTTTCTTCTTCCTCAAACACTGATCTTTATACAACGTGCAATGTTTCCGTGACTGTCCAAATTACGTGAATATAAGGCAAGCGATTGGTTCTTCAATCGGAATAGATAAGGGCGTTTTCACACCTATAGATCGTTTGTTTTGTTCTGAAACAGGGACTTAATTTGTTACGTTGCATTTTCTTCTTGGTTCGGTTCGCTTTCACAAGGCAACGTTTCAAAGCGTACCGTAACGCGTTCACGCAAGTCACATGCGAGTGCAACTGTCCTCTTATTGGTCAGAGTTTCCTCTGCGTCGTCCATCAAGATGATTGACAAGTTCGCTCCATGAGCTTATTGTGGCTTTATTTGTAACTGTCGACACACTATACGAATGTAGCTGTCATTCCTGCTGTTAAATTATATACTACATTTGCATTAATACAGCAGCAAATTCAGACACGCTGTCTCTGGATCTCCCAGCGCTGTCTAGAGTTAACTGTGTCATATTTTCAATATTGTATAACTGTCAATATTTGTTCAAAATACAAACAAGAAATGTTGGAATGATACTTTTAAACAGGAAACTAAACCGCCAGTAGGTGGTGTCAAGTGACCGTCTTAATGAGTGAGTCATTGAGTCGATTCATTCAAACGATTTGTTCAAACGGCTGATTTGTTCAGGAATGAGGCTGTTTATGAATGGCTCATTGAATCTTTGACTCAAACGGTTTGTTCTAAACGCTGAATCATTCAGTAATGAAACACGGTTGAGTGTTGCTATGTTTCTGCTGTGATCTTTGTTTGAAAAGCCTTATTGTGTTAAATTGAACAGCAGAGCAGTGTGAATAATTGTAATTTTTCCTCCTCCTGAGCCTCATGCTAAACCCAAATGTTTTCTGTAGCTCGTCTAAGCGTGCTCAGGATAAAGACAAGGAGTCTGCGCCCTCTCCTTCCATCACGCTGCAGCCGACACCCAAATCAGAGCACCAGGGACGCAAGCGCACCCTGAGCCAGTCCTCCGCCTCGGTACCCAGCAGCGCCAGCAGCAAAGACAGCAGCAAGAGCAGCTCCAACTCCAAACACCGCAAAGGCGGCGACGACAAGCCCTTACGCAGGGATGCCAAGGTGTGTTTGCGTTTGTCACACCCCCCCTTTTTACACAAGCAAACACTTTCTCGCCGTGAGAAAACCTCACACCTTCACACAGTGTTTACTGTCTCCACCTTTTACACAACACATCCTGTATCGTGTACATACAGACACGCAGGTTTACAATCACTTTGTGTGATAACACACACAGTGCTGCATAAAAGCATACTAAACTATGCCAGTTCTGTCCCATCAGCCTCAAAGTGTCAAAGGAAAAAGTGCAGCGAATGCAATTCCTGTGTAAATGCATGTATGCCACATTTACATATTAGTGTTGTCAAAAATACAGACTTCGGTACCACGTCGGTACTGACATTTTAAAAATGTGACGCTTTGAGCGCTGTTGAGCGGAATTGTAAACCCCTCTGATTGGCCATTGTGCTCACGCGCTCATCGGATGTGTCTGTGATTGGCTACAGTGATCAACGCATGGGAGCGTTTGAAAGCACAAGCAGGCGTCGATCAGTGGACCGGTCCGCTTACAGACGCCTGTTTTCAAACGCTCCCGTGCGTATCTGTGTAAGCGCTCGGTGAAAAGCGTCATTGATGTATATTTACAACATGCTTTTGAAGCGCTGATCATTGTAGCCAATCACAGACATATCCGATGAACGCGTGAGCAAAATGGGCAGTCAGAGGGGTTTACTATTACGCTCAACAGCGCTCAAAGCGTCACATTTTTACAATTTCAGTACCGACTTGGTACCGAAGTCTGTACTTTTGACAACACTAATATGCAGCTTCAGATTCAGCTTTTGTCCTGTGTGTGCAACATCTTATATAAATGTTTAGACTGTTTAGAATAAAAATAAAGCATCTGATGTACACTTTACTATCCCATGAGGCCACGGGTAGGGCCCTATGAAATCCGTTTTTCCCGAATTCAGAATGTTTTTGTTTTGGACCCCATTTTAATTGAATTTTTAAGCAATTAAAAAGCATGTCTAATTTAATTTAAATCATGAAACGTATACAATTTAACAACAGTTTATTAAAAGTTTAACAAAAATTACATCTTTAGGGCCCTATGAAATACGTTTTATTTATTTATTTTTTTCACAAATTGTGTGCTTCCTGTTTTAAGTTTTCTGGATTCCATTTTAATGGTTTAATTAATTAAATTGCAATAATCAAATCCCATATCTAATTAATTTAATTAAAACAAATGTATTCATTTTTTTCATTTCTATGATTTTTTTTTTTTTTTTTTTTCTCTCCAGAAATTCTGTTGTGTATTTAGTTTTTCTGGCAATCAAATGAATGAATAAAACATTATATTAAACAGCGGCATAAACAAAACAAAAAAGTGCATAAACACATGCGCTCAGTTGAGGCAGACATTTTTTACCTGATAAGAAGACGTGCATAAACCTAAGATGGAAACACATTTACAGAATAAAGCCCTTGATGCGCAACAAAAAGCTCACATGACTTTGCCTTTAACAGAGGCTGTGATTGGATAACTGGACTAACCAGCGGACCAATCGCATCACAGCATCTCAAATGTTGGTTTGATCGTTCTGAAATGCCTGAGCCAAAGTCTGTCATGAAAATGGTTGGGTTTTGCCTCAAAGGTGTCTCACATGATTGCGTTCCCAAACATCAGGCATCCGCCTTCAAACGCAAGAGAACATGACAGTGTTTATTGTGTTTTGTCTGTGCAAGTCATTGGTTTGCCCAAATTCAGCAACCATTTTTATTTTATAAAGGGACAGTTCATGTGAATAAATAGTTCACCCAAAATTGGAACACACAGAATTTGGTAAAAACAAAATGGAATTTGAGAAAAAAATAAAACATATTTCATAGGGAATATTTTAATATTTCCCTAAACATGTTTTTTTTATTTATTTATTTATTTTTTTTACTTTTAATAAATTGCTGTTAAATTGTGTATTTTTCATGATTTCCATTAATTAGACACACTTTTTGACTAATACAATTTTATTTAAAACGGAAAACAAAAAAAAATGAATTAAACTGATTTCATAGGGCTCTAAAATTAAATTGCGTGCCCTGCAAAAAAATAAATAAATCTTCCTCATTTTTGTTTTCCAGTAGAAATATCTAAATATAAATCAAGATACATTTACTGGACATGCAGAATGAAGAAATTGACTCTTGTTTTCTGAGAAATTGAACAGTTTCAGTTTAACAGTTGAGTTTATGCTTAAAACAAGAACAAGTATCTGTCAGTCAGTGGGTATGAAAAATTACTTAATTTGAATTAAGTTGATTTTTCTCAACCCATTGGCAGATATTCTTGTTTTAATCATAAAATCACTTTCACAAGATTTCTTATGTTATGTCATTTTGCTTCTCAAGTAAATGTTGTTGATTTTAAGAATCTTAAAAGTTATTTCTATATTCTATTGTTTGGGAGTTATTCAAACTTTAAGCTATTTTTTCGTAAAATTAATTAAAGTAATGCAGATCTGTTGGAAATTGTATGTTCAAACTTTTGAAGTGTTGCTAATAAAACTACTCGTGTGCTCAGTAGGGGTTGAACGACTTCAGATTTTTCTAAAGTTGACATATATGTGATGAAAGTCGAGTCGTCGTCGACTAGTCACAGATGACGTCATTAATGAACAAATAAGCCTGAACCTCGAGCTGTTTTGTGCACAGCTGCATATGACACAGCGCTGCCCAAAAGGTTATTGCTCCTACATAACAGCTTTTGTTTATCAATTCTTTTGTCTTTGGGTCGTTATATTTCTCACAGATTTCTGCTCGTTCTGAATCAGAATCAGATACAGATAAAGTAGCCCAGTAAAGATTACATTTATATGAATGCATTAGTGAGAGAGCAACTAAGTGTGAATTAATTCTTCCTGCCAGTGTCTCTCTACTAATAGTGAAGCTGTGGGTTTAGTTATCAAGAAATATATGCTACAACTTTTTAGTTTCTAAGCTATTTTATTGATAAATCACAGAGCAGTGTTGACAATACATTTCTGCGCTACTGAATGATTGTGTGGAAACGGAGCGTGCGTGTCAAGAAATGGCCTATCCTGTTGTGCCCTCAATAGTCCAGCGACTAGTCGACGTCGAGCTTAAAGCGTCATGGCAGAGCATTAAAGTCGACTAGTCTGTGCAACCCCTAGTGCTTAGACATTTAAATTTAGAGAACATATTGATGTGTTATGTTCCCTTCAATTTTCTTTAATTGACCTTCATAAAACCTGCAGAAACCCTGTAATTATTCAAAAGAAGTTCCTACTCAGAGGGTATGTGATTTCGGACAGTGTCATTGTCTAAGTTGTTGCTGTGCCATTTTGGTGAGACACGTTTCAGAACACAAGACATTGTGTACTTGTGTAGAGTTAATTTCAGCATCAAAGTTTGTCTTGATGAATTTTCAGTTTCTCTTCTTTTTTTTTTTAACCAGGAGAAAAGCTCTAAAACGCCCGTCGAAAATCCCGTCACAGTGCCGCACCTCTCCGATGGCTCTAAATCTAGATCCAAACTCCTGTTTGAGGACCGGTATGAACACTTTCATCTTTTCTCCAATTAATTTATTCCTTAAGATCATTTTACACTGTTTTTGTCCTGATTGTCTATTATTGTAACTTATTTACAACTCGAACAATACTTTTTTTTAGCAGTGCATAGTGAATTTTCATTGGTTTCCCAAAATCTGGATCCACATAGTGTGACGTTTAAGCATCATGCTCGTTCTCTTGTTCTTTGGTGGGATTTCTGTGAGTGTAACAGCCAATCCTTGATCTGAATTGCAGGGTTCATTCGGCTGACCATTACCTTCAAGAAGCGAAGAAGCTGAAACACAACGCGGATGCTCTGGTGAGGGTTAGTTTACTGGCTTACGGTTCTCCACGTCTGTGTCAGTTAATCTGCTTGATATTTCTGTGACCCCTGACCTTTTGTGTTAGTCCTCCATTGAGAGCGACACAACAGGTGCTCTCCTCACACGGGAGCCAATGTTTAAAACTCATGGGTCAGTGCTGTTTGTGCCAATGGCAAGATTGTTTTGAGTTTCTGTGCACTAGTGCCAGATTCGGATTGTTTTCCCCCTCACATGCGTCATCCCTTCCACAGATGGACAGATTTGAGAAGGCCGTGTACTACCTGGACGCTGTGGTGTCGTTCATCGAGTGTGGAAACGCCCTGGAGAAAAGCGCCCAGGAGGCCAAATCCCCCTTCCCCATGTATGCAGAAACCGTGGAGCTCATCAAGTAAGACTTTAGCGTATTTGAGATGCTTTCACTCTGCATATCTCTTCATACAATGCTTTGGGAGTCATGAGTTTGCTCACAAATGTGCATGTTTGCTTGTTGGGTAGGTACACTATGAAGCTAAAGAGCTACATGGCGCCAGATGCAACCTCCGCAGACAAAAGGCTAGCGGTGCTGTGGTACGTAGCATCACACCATGTTTCTCTAAATGAACACAAGGCAGAAAATGAGAACCATCTTTTGAAGTGTGTTTTAACTCAATTGAAGTGTGTGGTCTTGAGAACTGAATCAATAGACAGGTTTCCATCCAAGGATTTTTTTTATTTTGCGGAAAAAGGTGTAACGCATCAAAATGTTTACCGATATCGCTGATGGAAATGCCAATTATCGATAATTTTTTTTCAAATGTCCATTTAACTTCAGCGTATAAATTCTATGTCGATACTTCACATTTATTTGCGTTAAAGCCCAAACAAGTTTCCAAACTAGTTTTTCACGACATCTGGTCACATGACAGAATTAGCCTATACAGCATCCGTGTTCGTGGTGTTGCTCCCGTTTATCTGTAGTTCAAAGGCGCGTTAAATCTATTCTAGTCATATTATTAAATTGTATATTAAATGATTGTATTACTATTGGTAAGAATAAGACGCACTGCCCCTCAAACATCATTCATCCTTATTTTTTGTAATTTTGTCTGTTTTTTTATAATCTAATAAAAGTTAATAACAGGACACTTGTTAATAAGAATAATTTTATGTATAGAGCCGAGAATTTAATAACATAATAAAATTTAGTTTCAAAATGGATGAGGAAAATATAGCGCCTTGAAAATCTGGGCAGCTCGTCAAAACTTAAAATGGGGCGTCTGTCAAACGAAGGAAGGCTGTTACACAACATGTCATCGATTCGATGTTATTGAACTCTGAAACCAGAACGAATATCTTTGTTTGGTTTGAATGATCTGAATACACGTCAAACCGCGTCTGGCTTGACTGCATGTTCAATACGTTAAAGATTGTTGCTGTATGACCGAACATTTAATCTTTTTTATGGATCCTACAATTGTGCATACAGGACAAATGAGCTGCCCTGTGTCCAAACCCATGGGCTTCGTCACATAAAGCCAGTTTCATGCAGTCCTGTCAGACAAACTGTCCTACGTAATATTTCATAATTTAGTAATTATTTGTGAAAATCGTAAGCAGTGAACTGGCAAATTTCAGTGGTCTCATTACTCTCTGCATTTTACAAATATTTGGGATGCGAAAGATACGATATAATTTGCGATATACCCGAAATTATGTATGGAAATGAGGGCAGATTTTTTTTTTTTTTTTTTGCGATACAACAAAACTTATGCGACTGCATTTTTTTTAGGGATGACGTCATTACGCACACCATTTGATCGGTAAAAGGCCAAATGGATGGAAATTTCGCAATCTTTTTTTTTTTTTTACGCATTTTCACTTTGTCTATAACAAAACTGCGAAAAAAGTTATTTTGTCCATTCGATCGAAAGATCTGAAAAAAGCACGCGCCCATAGACCCGCCCCTCTAAGAAATCAGGACAGAAGTGGCTGAAAGTGGACAAAAGAGACGGATTAAAACACCAGGTGTGAACGGGAATGTGTCTCCCTCGTCTACTTGTGATCCGATCCACCAAAACGCATCTTAATACCAGCTGTAAAAAGTGGATGGAAACTTGGGTAATGTTTGGTAATACTTGCTAATACAAAACCTAACCCCAATCATAAACATATAGTAAGTACATGTAGTTAAGTAATATTACTTTGTACTTATTTGTGTAATCACACTGTAACAACATCACCTTTAAAATAGCGTAACCCAGTGTTTATCTTAGGCTATGTTCAGACTGTCAGTCCAAATCCGATGCATGTCCGATTGAAATCCAATGGTATTTAGCAAGTGTGAAAAGCAAAAAAATCACATGAAATGCCATTTGTCGAAGGTCAGCAGCAAAGACATTGGTTAATAAAGTGAGATTAAGTGCATAAAGTATATTTGTGTAATTTAACATTTAATTATTGCAGGTTTGCGTAATATTCTGAGTTTGCATTTCACTGTCATTTTGAGGAATACTGAATCTGTTTTTGTGCAAGTGAGATGAGTAAATGCCTGCTCACGTTTAGTCTAGAACTACAGTATCCATCATGTTCACACACGGCGCCTCTGCACTTATGAGGTGTTATTATATTGTAATTATGAAATTGTTGTGAAGTGTGTAATCTGTATCTGCCATGTAATAGCCAGTGATGCTGATATGGCAATAAACTTAAATACTACTACTACTACTTTCAACATGAGGACAAGAGAACTGCCAGCCAATACATGAGAAATCAAAATGCTTTTTGAAAAAGTAACTATTTTGTTGTACATTTAAAAGTAATGCGTTACTTTTACTAGTTACTTGATGCGTTTTGGTCGATCGGATCACAAGTGGACGACTCTAAATACAGGTGTAAACTGGGTCTAAAACGTTTTGAACTTGTCCACTTTCGTCCACTTCCAGAGGTAGTTGAAAACACATTGGACCGGATTGCTTTCGTGGTGTAAACGCTCATGTGGTCAAATGCACTGGAACAGCCTCTAAAAGACGCCCTACTCTCCTCCTACTGACCTAATGCTAAACATTATGGGACGAGCGCTAGCCAGACGGGATTTAAACTCTCGGCTGGAGACCCAAGTTTGGTTTGAAGATGAGAAACGTCCCAAGCACAATGTTCTCTCTCCATTCCTGATTTCTAACACACACTCACAGCGTTCGGCTGGTCTTGTGTCTGTCAGAGCAGAAACTAAAGCTGATGCTCTCCGTGTGTTTCTCCGTCGTCTCCGGTCGTGTTCATATGTAAATTACATGAGCTTATTTTGTCCATTCGATCGAAAGATCTGAAAAAACACCCGCCCATAGACCCGCCCCTCGAAGAAATCAGGACAGAAGTGGCTGAAAGTGGACAAAAGAGACGGATTAAAACACCAGGTGTAAACGGGAATGTGTCTCCCTCGTCTACTTGTGATCCGATCCACCAAAACGCATCTCAATACCAGGTGTGAACAGGGCCCTAGTGTACTTTCACAATAATGGCTTAAAAAAAAATCGATGCCATTTTTCGCACTAAATAAAATGTTCAATTTCCAACAGAATGGTATTAAATGTATTATGAATGTTCGGTACCAATCATCTTTATTTTGACTCTTACTTCTTTAGCAGTAAAGTAAATGGTGTTAAAGCTGTTAATGTGCACTCTTAGTGTGTTAGTGTCGTGTGTAACCGATGGATCCGTCTGTGTGTCTCTGCAGCCTGAGGTGCCAGGCGCTCCTGTATTTAAGGCTTTTCAAGCTACGGAAAGAAAGTGCACTGAAATACTCTAAAACGCTCACTGAACACTTGAAGGTAACGTGATTTTCTGTCCTTTAAATTACGACCGTAAGGTTGGTGTGCCGAGGTTTCTTTCCTCAAACGATTTGCATGTTACATTTTAAAAGTTTGAGTTAAGATTTTTTAAGCTTATATCTGTGATGTGAACTTCATTTTTTTGTTGCTGTTGTTAATGTTTCTTTAAATAGAAGAAGAACATAATGTATACAAAACTCTGTTTTTTTTCCCCAGAATTCGTTGAGTAATACGCAAGCTCCGTCTCCTGGAGTAGCAAAGTAAGTTCCTTATATTGGTTCATATATTGTAGATGGTAGCATGGGAGCAACACACCAATTCTAATAACCATTAAAACCATTCTAGTAACAAAAATGCACCTGTGTGTAACATCACTCCGCTTTTATATACCGGATCACATGTATGTGCAGATTGTAAGTTCATGCACAGACTGATCACGTCTCCTCTCTGTCAGTAAAACCGCAGGGATGCCGTCTCCGGTCTCTCCCAAGCTTTCTCCTGGCAGCGCGGGCAGCTACTCCTCCAGCAGCTCGAGCCAGAGCGCCAGCTCCTCCGTCACCATCCCTCAGCGCATCCACCAGATGGCAGCCAGCTACGTACAGGTCACCTCCAACTTCCTCTACGCCACCGAGGTGTGGGACCAGGCCGAGCAGCTCGCCAAAGAGCAGAGAGGTACGTCTGCCTTCCTCCAAACAATCTGCAAAGTCTGCTGTGCTGGTTTTGTTTCCTCTGCACACCTTTTCTGACTCTCTTCTGCAGTCGCTCCGTTTCTAACTCTAGAGTTCATAAGTTCATACCAAGCATGAATTTCCATGGAAATCATAGAATTGAGAGATATATATATATATATATATATATATATATATATATATATATATATATATATATACACACACATACACAAACCTGATTCCAAAAAAGTTGGGACACTGTACAAATTGTGAATAAAAAAGGAATGCAATAATTTACAAATCTCATAAACTTATATTTTATTCACAATAGAATATATATAACATATCAAATGTTGAAAGTGAGACATTTTGAAATGTCATGCCAAATATTGGCTCATTTTGGATTTCATGAGAGCTACACATTCCAAAAAAGTTGGGACAGGTAGCAATAAGAGGCCGGAAAAGTTAAATGTACATATAAGGAACAGCTGGAGGACCAATTTGCAACTTATTAGGTCAATTGGCAACATGATTGGGTATAAAAAGAGCCTCTCAGAGTGGCAGTGTCTCTCAGAAGTCAAGATGGGCAGAGGATCACCAATTCCCCCAATGCTGCGGCGAAAAATAGTGGAGCAATATCAGAAAGGAGTTTCTCAGAGAAAAATTGCAAAGAGTTTGAAGTTATCATCTACAGTGCATAATATCATCCAAAGATTCAGAGAATCTGGAACAATCTCTGTGCGTAAGGGTCAAGGCCGGAAAACCATACTGGATGCCCGTGATCTTCGGGCCCTTAGACGGCACTGCATCACATACAGGAATGCTACTGTAATGGAAATCACAACATGGGCTCAGGAATACTTCCAGAAAACATTGTCGGTGAACACAATCCACCGTGCCATTCGCCGTTGCCGGCTAAAACTCTATAGGTCAAAAAAGAAGCCATATCTAAACATGATCCAGAAGCGCAGGCGTTTTCTCTGGGCCAAGGCTCATTTAAAATGGACAAAGTGGAAAACTGTTCTGTGGTCAGACGAATCAAAATTTGAAGTTGTTCTTGGAAAACTGGGACGCCACAAAACTCATGGTTCGGTACAGCATAGGAGAGAAAATATAAAATTAAATATAAAATTGCTTTTTATTTATTTTTATTAAACAGATTTACTGAAGAAATTGTGTCTGTCCTTAAATAAATTCAATAATAACTAAAAGTTTCTTAAAGATAATGCTGTAAACTATATAGGGAGCCCTTACTTACACATTACTGTAATATTAAAGGTGAACAACAGAGCCCAAACTATTAGCCTAAATTCAGTTGCTGTTTATTTTTAGATATAATAATCAACACTCAAATAACACATTGTATGCAAACATGTAAACTTCACATTAGGCAGTTTTTGCATTAACTTCTAAATCTAATTATAAAATAGTTTTTACTCCAATTCATTGTTGAAATATAATAATTCATACACAGTGGCTGTCATTTTCATGACAGATTTATTTAAACATACATTAAATAATCAGGACATCACTAACAGTAGAATATAATGAATATATAGGCTAATATAGTGCATATATTTAGTGAAAGAGTTGATTTCTCTAGTGAACTCACAGCTGTGGACTCTGAATGACTCCTGAGGGAAATGTGATGCTACGTGACATTGTTCTCAAGCTGTTTTATTGACGTCTTTCCACCGTTGAAACACTGATTGAGCGATTACACGACATTTGATACGTTTCAGTAAGTTAATGTATCCTCATACCTTCAGATGTTGATTCATGTTTATTCTTTGACTAGGAAGAGATGATCGCGTTCACTCGCCTATACACTGATCAGTCACGTCACATTAAAGAGCGTCAAAACAGCATTTATCGTTTGAATTTTGTGATAAAATGGACAGAATACTTAATATGTTTGTGTGGGAGCTCGGATTGAAGTGTGTTCTGCATGTAAAACAAGCCGACTGTTAACTGTTAAAGATTGCATTCGTACCGTTCGGTACACACGTGCACCGTACCGGAAGCCCTGTACGGAAATGGTTCGGTACGAATACGTGTGTACCGTTACACCCCTAGTACCTACTAATAGGCAGCTGCTTTCAGTCACTTCCGTGTTTATCGAAGTGCAGGGCTCCAGACTAACTAACTGCAAAAAGACTATTTTAATATGAATCCTGCATGTTCTGCGTGTCTCTGTGAATGAATGGCGCAGGTATGCGGTTTAATTTACCACACACACACACACACACACACACACACACACACACACACACACTGAAGCACGCGTGACACTCGCTGTGTTTTCAGCCTCTGCCGTCTTACTGTATGAAGAGATGAATGCATGAACTTCACCTCCAGAGTCATATCATAAACACACAGAAACTCAAAGCTCTTCACAGCAACCTGTCAAAATAAAAGTTTGCTTTAATCTGACAGAAATATATTTGGCTACTGTTGGACAGTAGATTTAGCTATGTCTCAATGTAGTAATACTAACACTAAATAATAATAATAATAATCATTATTATTTTTATTTTTATTATTATTATTATCAGGTGTGCGTAGAGGGTTGCTTATTTTTCACTTGATCTTTTTTTATAGACAGTGTTTACTTTTAGCATGTAGCCTTCAAATGTTTTTTTTTTTTTTTACTTTATAATGATTACCATCATAAATAATAAACTCATTGAATTGAATGTTTTTTTGTTTTTTTTTGTTTTTTTCAAATAGTTAAAGGCACAATATGTAAGACTTGTGTACTTACATTATCCCAAATGTTTGCAAGAATGTTTAAATCCAGAGAAATAAGCGGGACACGGACCGTCAATGACATCATACCCGCGTTACCCTCGATTTCCGGTTTTATTTTGTAGAAACCATGGAAACACCAAAGACGCTTTAATATATGATGTGTTTTATTAGACAGGTGAGCAACTGTTTGGATCATTCATGGACAGAAAACTAATCATTGTTGTACAGCTCAACACAGTTAGTCTTATTGTTTAAATCTGGTTTTCTTGATTTACCGCGAGTACCATGTTTTAATATGCCTAATATCGATCTCTTACTACAGTGTGAACAAGTGTCTCATAGTAGCGCCGAGCGAACGCACAGAGTAGCATTATAACATAACTTTAACACACTCAAATGTGTGTAATATGATAAAACAGCGCTGCGTTACCCCACATACGCATGAGCGGAAGTGCTCGTCTGTGGCAGAATAAAAGCTCCGCCCAGTCAAGGCGCCATCTTTGTTTTGAATAAGCGACCTCTAGCGGTGAAAAATTACATACTGTGCCTTTAAAGGCCTTAACTTTTGAACCCTGCTCGCAGCTATATTCTTTTTCTTGCTCTTGCTCGCATTAATCCGAATGAGAACACCTTGTCATTTGCTTCTTCTTGCTCTTTCTCACAGAGTTCTTCACTGAACTGGACAAGGCGATGGGCCCGCTCATCTTCAACACCAGCAGCATGACTGACCTGGTGCGATTCACGCGGCAAGGCCTGCACTGGCTGCGACTCGACGCCAAGCTCGTCCAGTAGAGCCCCGTGCGCTTTACTCGTAGCCCTCTCTATGCCTACGCAAAACACTCACACACTCGATCTGCCTCAGACATCTCTGTGACACTGTGTTCGTTTCTACACCAGCTTGCCAAAAAAACGAAAACACTCAGCGGCCGCTCCTCCTCCACAGACCCTATACGAGAGGAGATCGCATGTCTGTCTGCAGAGCCTTCATTGTCCTGCTCATATCATTGGCTCGTTTCGGTAAAACAAAAAAAAAAGCCTCTTTTCTTACTTTGACTGACTGTAATGGGTTTTGTTGTTTTGCTAGCTGTAAGCAAACATGAATAATAATTGGATGTTTATAGCTTTTTATTTCAACCAAAGTACCTCCCTTTAACCAAAGGTGCTTTAAAAATTGAGGTTTTCTCCTTTTATCATTTTATTGTGCCTTGTATTTGATATACAGGAAACTAAGAGACACAATATCTTGAAATACACATCTGGAAAGGTTGAGATGAGGGTGTGGATTGCCAAAGGCTTGTGAACGGGAAGCAGAAAGAACTTCTAATGGATGCAGAGACAAGATTTCTTGTTGCATACCAGACCAAAAGACTGTTCGGCATCATATCAAGGCATTATTACTAATGTGTTGTGTTTAGTTTTGTTCGGCCTGGCTCATGCACACATCAGAGGAAGTCAGTTCTAGCCCGTCAGGTTCGTATACGTCACTACTGCAAACACCCAGGCCAAGACTTTTTATACAAAATGTAGCGCTCGCATAGGTGTCCGTTTCTCAGCGTGGGTTTTCTGGTATTAAACGCAGGAGTATTTTATTACCGTGGCTGACGCGCCTGGTCTAATATAGATTTTATTTAGATAACTTGGATTTCACTCTTGGATTTTCGGCATGGATACAGGGTTGCAATACGAGATGAGAGACGTATTTCTATTGTATATGAAAATATCATATTTAAATATTTAATGTGAGTCTTGAGGTTGCCTTTATAGTGTCATAGTCACCTGTGTGTTGCAGTTCTTTTAAAAGAAATCACTCATGTAAGGATATATTTATGATGTGTTCTGTTGAGATGAGCAGTTTATATATGTACATATTACAGTTATCTCAGTGCAGACCGGCTCCCGCTGTCCATACGCGTAGGAAATCGGATCAGAAAAGGTGAAAAGTCAATCCACAACATATGAAATGCTGGAAACATATCGTCTCTTGCACTAGGATCTTTCCTCCGATTGGCTCCCAAACCGTTTCGTTTGTATTTGATTTGATCCGTCTATGCAGGTGTTTGCCGATCGGTCCTCACGGTTAAAAACATTTAATGCAGAACAAATCTGGTTTAGATTGTCAAGAGGAGTCGATAAGGTTTGCTAAATGTGCTTTTATGTAAATGAACTCATGCACTAATGTGATTTTATGTACCAGATTCACGAGAAGAAGGCGACTGCATATGAATATGGTTGGCTAAAATGATATTCCCATGGCCTTTTTGCTTCTCGAGACATGAAGTGGTTGTGCTGTGTCTTTTCCCCTCTGTTTTTATCTTTTCTACTAGACTTCATGATAGTGCTTTTAGAGGATTAGGATTTGATTTTAACTCGTCTTTAATTTTTTTTTGGCGATCATAACTTTTCCCAGGGTGAGATACTTTTTTTTTTTTTTTTTTTTTTTTTTTTTTTTTTTTTTTATTATTATTATTATTATTATTATTATTATTATTATTCTTTCATCCAATTGAAAAATAACACTCGCATGTTTCTATTTAAATACTAAGCTGTACAGATGTACATAAAAATCTCTTTTAGGGTAAATTTTTACAACGATTTAACATTTGTATTAATTGTACATAGAATGTGAATATATTAAATGCACATTTGTTTTTCAACAGAACACTGTATGTTGGTAATGTCAGTCTGATTGCTCCAGTTTCCTGTGCTATATGAACACAGCTTTCTGTCATTCAAATGTTAAAATGGGCCAGATGCAGTCGAGGATCTCCAGCTGTTCTAGACGTCTGTATGTCGTTCTCGTTTGATAGTGGTCTCAAAGCATTCATTGGCAAACAGTATAAGATCAATTTAGTTTTAAAAGTATTGAGAAGAGATTGACGCAAAGAAATCTACATATATATATTCGTATATGGATGCAATATGATCTATGATTAAAAGGTACTCTTATGAGCCTCGATTATCCAAACTTGTAATAACTTGTAATTTAAACACTTTTTTTTTTTTTTTGGTGAAGTAAGTATTACTAATGGATTTTCTGAGTCTGTTGCGAATCATCTTTGTATTTTGCTGTATTGAGAATAAAACATATATGATTAAAAAAAATGACTTTTGCATTTCTTTGAAATAGTGCTGTCAAATCGATTAATCGTGTCTAACATAACAGTTTGTAAATATTGTGTGTGTGTGTGTATATATATATATTTATTTATTTATTTATTTATTTTACACTGAACAAAATTATAAATGCAACACTTTTGTTTTTACCCCCATTTTTCATGAGCTGAACTCAAAGATCTAAGACTTTTTCTATGTACACAAAAGGCCTATTTCTCTCAAATATTGTTCACAAATCTGTCTAAATCTGTGTTAGTGAGCACTTCTCCTTTGCCAAGATAATCCATCCACCTCACAGGTGTGGCATATCAAGATGCTGATTAGACAGCATGATTATTGCACAGGTGTGCCTTAGGCTGGCCACAATAAAAGGCCACTCTAAAATGTGCAGTTTTATCACACAGCACAATGTCACAAATGTCGCAAGTTTTAAGGGAGCGTGCAGTTGGCATGCTGACTGCAGGAATGTCCACCAGAGCTGTTGCCCGTGAATTGAAGGCAAAACAGCCCTGACCCGTCGAGGCATGGACTCCACTAGAACCCTGAAGGTGTGCTGTGGTATCTGGCACCAAGATGTTAGCAGCAGATCCTTTAAGTCCTGTAAGTTGTGAGGTGGGGCCTCCATGGATCAGACTTGTTTGTTCAGCACATCCCACAGATGCTCGATTGGATTGAGATCTGGGGAATTTGGAGGCCAAGTCAACACCTCAAACTCGTTGTGCTCCTCAAACTATTTTTGCTTTGTGTCAGGAGCATTATCCTGCTGAAAGAGCCACAGCCACCAGGGAATACTGTTTCCATGAAAGGGTGCACATGGTCTGCAACAATGCTTAGGTAGGCTTGCCTTCTTCCCATAGTGCAACCTGGTGCCATGTGTTCCCCAGGTAAGCGACGCACACGCACCCGGCCATCCACGTGATGTAAAATAAAATGTGATACATCAGACCAGGCCACCTTCTTCCATTGCTCCGTGGTCCAGTTCTGATGCTCACGTGCCCACTGTTGCCGCTTTCGGCGGTGAACAGGGGTCAGCATGGGCACCCTGACTGGTCTGCGATTATGCAGCCCCATACGCAACAATCTGTGATGCACTGTGTATTCTGACACCTTTCTATCAGAACCAGCATTAACTTCTTGAGCAATTTGAGCTACAGTTGCTTGTCTGTTTGATCGGACCACACGGGCCAGCCTTCGCTCCCCACGTGCATCAATGGGCCTTGGCCGCCCATGACCCTATCGCTGGTTCACCTGTTCCTTCCTTGGAGCACTTTTGATAGATACTGACCACTGCAGACCGGGAACACCCCACAAGAGCTGCAGTTTTGGAGATGCTCTGACCCAGTCGTCTAGCCATCACAATTTGGCCCTTGTCAAACTCACTCAAAATTGTGAGTTTTGACGCTTGCCCATACGCTTGCCCGTTTTTCCTGCTTCTAACACATCAACTTTGAGGACAAAATGTTCACTTGCTGCCTAATATATCCCACCCACTAACAGGCGCCGTGATGAAATATATACTGTATGTTAGTGCTGTCAAATCGATTAATAATATAATATAAAATTTTGTAAATATTTGTTATATTTATACTCCTGGAGATTTTCACCATTTTATTCACCTTTTTACAGCTCGCTTACATGATTCTGCCACCTTACAAATGTTTAAAAGTAGACCACAAGTATTCCATGCAGTATGTAGTATTGACAGCTAGCGGTTGAAATAGGTACTGCAGTCCAAATTCAAAATATTGGAGAGTTGTTTGCCCTGCCCCCTCCTCCACAGACTCCACGCTCACACAGGTTGCCAAATTAAGGACACACTACAGGAATGAGCGTGATGAGCCTGGAGTTGATCCACTGATTTATCCCCGGTTTAATATTCCTCTGGCCATAAAGCTTTTTAGATGGATTGTGTGGATTTTTAAGTCGGGTAGAATCTGCAATCTCTGACCCAGTTCGCTTGCTGGCTTCCATGGCTGCAATACGCAGTGTTTCCCGCCAAATGGCAACCTGGGGTGTCGAAATACTGTTGGGTAAATTGACAGTAAGCGGAGTCAAACAGACCAAAACAAAAACAGATATCCTGACACGGAACACACATTTCAAAGTAGAATAACTAGCAGTGTTTTACAGAGAAACAAGTATGTGAACTGGGGGGTATTCCAGAAAGCAGGTTATGTGACATACCTGGGTATGTTTAAGGGTAAGCATGCGGAAAACCTCAACTTTCGGTTCCAAAAACGGAGGTAAATTTCAGGGTATGTAAGTAGCCATAGCAACTCACTCTCTGAACATAACCTGCTCCGGAGCAGCTCATGATCCAGGGTTAGTTTGCTTAAGAGGTATTCAGATGCGTGTTATATAATTAATATAGTTATATTAATATAACTAAATGTGTTATATAGTTAGTTATAATATACAATATTATATATTAATTCTAATGCACTGTTATAACAAGGTAATGTTTAAATGTTAGTTCAATTCAAATATATTTATTTATTTTATTGTCATCTCACACATGGATCTGCATTCAATTAATTAGCATCAAACAAACAATATAATCCTAATTCTCAGTGAATAAAGATTACTTATTAAACGAAAAGGTTGAAAAAATGATTGCACAACCACCAACTAGGTAGCGATGTGCACTAAGTAGGTTATGTAAATCGGCATTAAACAAAAGAAGGAGGAAGTAGAATGGCGCGCTCTTTCTTAGCGTCTGTTTCCATGGTGAATCATCGATTCGTCGCTCTGTTGAGAATGTCTTGTGTGTTAACCGGGAACATACTCTGGGTTGTCTGAACTTACTCACGGACGCGTTTTTGGAACCAGCAAACCTTAAGTAAGCAAGGAGTTCAAGGTATATGTAACGGTTCAAGGTATATGTAATGGTAAGTTAACCTTGCTTTCTGGAATACCCTGAGCATGTTTCCTACATATCTGCAAACACATCATAGTATTTTTCTGCTTTTGTACAGTCAAAAAAATACATACAGCACCCTTAAAGGAGATGTTTAAAATAGTACTGGAACCATTAGCAAATTCAACCTTATATCTGGGTTAATGAAAGCATGAAAGCACTGTTTAAATATCACAAATACATTTACAAAGTTATAAAACCTACATTCATCTGGACTTCTGGTAAAGTGAGAGCTTGAGCTCTAATAGTTTAATTATGATCACAATCCCGTTGGCATTTAGATCTCGCATAGCTGGATCACGCATAGCATTACTGAAAGCACTTAAATCAGATTGCAAAAAAATACAATAAGGTAGTTTCAGTTCACATTGTGCCCATTGAACTATTAACATTTTTTCATCTAGTAAGCAAGGCTTAGATTGCAAATGTTTCCATTTGTAATGTTTAAAGAAAAAATGTTCTTTGAGCAGCAAATCTGCATATTAGAATTTCTGAAGGATCACGTGACACTGAAGACTGGAGTAATGATGCTGAAAATTCAGCTTTGATCACAGGAATAAATTACATTTTATAATATAGTCACATAGAAAACAGTCATTTTAAATTGTTATGTTTATATGTTTTACTGTATCTTTGACCAAATAAATGCAGCCTTGGTGAACATAAGAGACTTCTTTCAAAAACATTAGAAATTCGTAATTATTCTAAACGTTAGATATGCAAATATACAACATAGATATGCTTATGATAGTATTGGCAATATGCTTGTGGTCTATATTTCCATGCTTTTGATTATTCAACATTTAACTCTAGACTTTATATTCATAATACATGTTTACAGTTATTGCAGCATTTGACATAAACAAATATCCCGTGACTTACTAACTTTGATGATGGACAGTTCAGAAAACTTTCTCCTGTGTTCGCCCCGCCCCCTTCTGGCTCCGCCCTCTGCTCGCTCTCGAGACAGAGGTGGCAGTCGCTTCACTTTGCCTGAAGACACACACACGCACGGAATTACGTTTATAACACTCAAGTTTATGACATTAACCCGACAGCTGGCGTAATGAAACACAGTAGAGTCGAGCAGTGAGGTCGGAATACATCCTGACAGAAACGTTCAGGTGAGCAGCTCCACGGGGGGTTTCTTTAAAGTGCTGGTATCGTTTTGTAAATATGATAGTTTCGGTCAACGGCTCACAGCAACAAGTGGATAAAATGATGTCTCACTCTAAAAAATTCGCAGTGATTTCAACGGTCAAAACGGACAAATCCAACCGTTAGGTTTAAATTTTTAAATTAAAATTTTAAAACCCAACGGTTGGGTTTGTCCATATTTGACCGTTGAAACAAACGTTTTTAGAGTGTATATAGACAGTAATCATATGGAATGGATTTACTTGGAAAAGTATCTGGATGTTCACTCGAAAGTATGTACTTTTAATACGGGGTAAGTGTAACGCTATTCTTACACAAGAGTTTTTTTTGTGCTGAAGTGCATTATGTTCGGGGACTTTGTCCCACCAGGGAAAGAGGTAATCAGGCAGAACAGATTCTGACCTCACTATACATATACCATGACGAGGAAATATATAAAACATATTAAAACAGCCTTAAAAAAAAACATCAGCTTGACCAGACTGGGAGACCATGTAGAGCAGCTGAAAACCAGACCAGGTTTGACCAGCACACTGTAAACCCTAACGCTCAAAATAATGAATTGGTTTGAGTAGAGCCAACTCAAATTAAACAAATTAGTTAAAACAAATTAACTTTTATGAATATTTAGAACTTTCTTTTTCTTTTGAGTTCTCAAAACTGACACATTTTAAGTAATCTGAATTGTTTCATTGTTTTGAGTTTTATGAACTTGTTTCTTTTAATTTAGATTAATTTAAAGGATTAGTTCACTTCAAAATGAAAATTTCCTGATAATTTACTCACCCCCATGCCATCCAAGATGTTCATGTCTTTCTTTCTTCAGTTGAAAAGAAATTAAGTTTTTTGAGGAAAACATTCCAGGATTTTTCTCCACATAATGCACTTCTATGGCAACCAACGTTTGAAGGTCCAAATTAATGCAGTTTCAAAGGGCTTACTTCCGCCTACGTCTAGCGTGACCTTTCCGACGTGATTGCGCAATCCGTGGCACGTCGCAGAGCAAGATGAGCAATTTAGGTTAAAAAGTATATAAATGTAATTTTTTTCTTGAAAATGACCGATGGTTTCGCTAGATAAGACCCTATTTCTCAGCTGGGATCGTGCAGAGCCCCCTGAAGCCCTTCGAAGCGCTTTGAAACTGCATTGATTTGGACCTTCAACATTTTCGTTGCCATTGAAGTCCATTATGTGAAGAAAAATCCTGGAATGTTTTCCTCAGAAACTTAATTTCTTTTCGACTGAAGAAAGAAAGACTCGAACATCTTGGATGAGATGGGGGTGAGTAAATTATCAGGAAATTTTCATTTTAAAGTGAACTAATCCTTTAAATTTAACCGAAACTGAGGGTTGTGGCTAGAAGGGATACAGCAACGGTCGGAAGTGAGGCAAAATCTCACAATAAAATAACAATAAATAGATTTGCTACTTACCCAGTGGCCATAGCTGTATCCCTTCTAGTCTTTACCGAAACTAAGCTGGGATATCTATTTCCCAGCATGCTTTGCCATGACACTCAAAAGGGACAGTAAATGCCAAAATTATGTTGTTTTTTGTAGGGTTTCCATCATGTGACGAGTGGAGCATGAGCTTGTTTTGAGAACAGATATATGTAAAATGTATTATGTTACTGTACTCATTCAGCAAGTGCTATGCTAATGCTACCAAAGCATTGTGTTACCAATTAGCAAGGTGATATTTATTGAATTAACAAGTTAAAGCTAGTCAAGTTTCCACTACTAAAAATTGGAGATTACATGGTATTTTTAAGTTAAATGTATGAATTAGGCAAAACATTTTTGAGTTTTGCCAACTTATTCGGGTTGACAGTGCAGGTGTATGGAGTAATGGGGTATAAAGAGAGATCAGGGGGTTGCTATGTATTTTGACACAGCATCTGTTCATAACAGTTATGTTGCATCACCGTCTTGTTTCTATCGGATTCGTCACAGTCCAGTTTAGATGAATTATTCAGTGTGTCTTTGGCCTGGTGATATGTGCAAGGTGAATTTGGAGTGGTGAAAATGTGACAGGTTTGCTGTGTATTGTTCGCAGGAAACCAGACACTGGCGTTTTGTCCAGTTGCTGAAACTCTATCAGTCTTGGATTGCAAACTCTGCCTCCCCATGTTTTCCGTAGGGCTTTTCTGGATCTAGGAACAGCAGACACATAAAAACACCTACAGGAAAACCTGCAACACACAACGCAGCCTCTTCTCGCTCTTGTCAATAAGACACACCTTCAGAAAATGCATACATAACATTTTAAGCAAGTTTGCTGTTCTTTAGCAAAAAACAAAGAAGCTTTGCACGGTTGTTAAAGAAATACCTGTATCTGTGACAGAGTCAATTATGCTTACATGCTGTACAATATCACTTGTCTATTGACAAGGTCAGGTTTTACAGTAATCATTTGCACACTATGTAATCAATGTTGTTTTGCATGAAGACAATGTTTGGGTGTTACTTTAACATGCAGTACATCCTCAATTCAAACTGGTTTATCCAGGCAACAAACTTGTTTATCTATTAAATGCATCTCAAACTATGGCTTGATGTTCTGGGGTTAAAAAAAGCCAAACTTTCTGTCATTAATGTGAGTTTCAAACGGGTAAATTAAACCAGTCTTCATACGCTCAAAAAACCACTGGGCTGGGTAAATATAGGACAGATCACATGTTCGGTTAATTTTACCCAGCAAATTGGGTTGTTTATTTAACCAAGCATAGTTGATTCATTTTTACTATAATACAAGCTTATTTTTTTACTTTATCTTTGCATGATAATTCCTTTATTTTCGATCATATTTTACACTATAGCATATTTTATATCGTTTTTAATACATATTGCCTACATTTAAGCTCGTTTAACAAATATTAGAAGTAATAAATATTAAACATTTAAAAGTAATTCAAGTAATCGAGCAGTCTCTTTTGTCACGTTTCCACCGTAGCGGCGCTGGATCTCGTGCCGGAGCTTGTGTCGTGTTCAGCGGGGGAACTTCTAAATTCAGACTGCCGCCATGCATTTCTCTCCATAACCTGTCCATAAACAATCAGTGTACAGTTCTGAGAACACATTTTAACATAAGTATTTATATTCTTTTTGAATAAAATCATAAAATCACCAGCTAGGCTACCCGACACAACACATGATATTCAGCACAATAACGAATTTATAGATAAAATAAAATGTACACAAACCTGTCTTTTACCAAAGACATGGACCAGTTTGACGGAGTTGCACTGCTCTCTCCTGAAGAGGTCGCAAGCCCGCGATAAATAACCCAAACACTGGGTTCTTACGTCTGACCCAGGATCTGGGTAACACAAAAACTACCCAAACACTGGGTTGTTACGTCTGACCCAGGATCAGGGTAACACAAAAACTACCCAAACACTGGGTTGTTACGTCTGACCCAGGATCTGGGTTACACAGAAACTACCCAAACACGGGGTTCTTACGTCTGACCCAGGATCTGAGTAACACAAAAACTACCCAAACACTGGGTTGTTACGTCTGACCCAGGAGCTGGGTTACACAAAAACTGCCCAAACACTGGGTTGTTACGTCTGACCCAGGATCTGGGTAACACAAAAACTACCCAAACACTGGGTTGTTACGTCTGACTCAGGAGCTGGGTTACACAAAAACTACCCAAACACTGGGTTGTTACGTCTGACCCAGGATCTGGGTAACACAAAAACTACCCAAACACTGGGTTGTTACGTCTGACCCAGGATCTGGGTAACACAAAAACTACCCAAACACTGGGTTGTTACGTCTGACCCAGGATCTGGGTAACACAAAAACTACCCAAACACTGGGTTGTTACGTCTGACCCAGGAGCTGGGTTACACAAAAACTGCCCAAACACTGGGTTGTTACGTCTGACCCAGGATCTGGAAAACTACCCAAACACTGGGTTGTTACGTCTGACCCAGGATCTGAGTAACACAAAAACTACCCAAACACTGGGTTGTTACGTCTGACCCAGGATCTGGGTAACACATAAACTACCCAAACACTGGGTTGTTACGTCTGACCCAGGATCTGAGTAACACAAAAACTATCCAAACACTGGGTTGTTACGTCTGACCCAGGATCTGAGTAACACAAAAACTACTCAAACACTGGGTTGTTACGTCTGATCCAGGATCTGGGTAACACAAAAACTACTCAAACACTGGGTTGTTACGTCTGATCCAGGATCTGGGTAACACAAAAACTACCCAAACACTGGGTTGTTACGTCTGACCCAGGATCTGGAAAACTACCCAAACACTGGGTTGTTACGTCTGACCCAGGATCTGGGTTACACAAAAACTACCCAAACACTGGGTTGTTACATCTGAACCAGGTTCTGGGTTACACAAAAACTACCCAAACACTGGGTTGTTACGTCTGACCCAGGATCTGGGTTACACAAAAACTACCCAAACACTGGATTGTTATGTCTGACCCAGGATCTGGGTAACACAAAATCTACCCAAACACTGGGTTATTACGTCTGACCCAGGATCTGGGTTACACAAAAACTACCCAAACACTGGGTTGTTACGTCTGACCCAGGATCTGGAAAACTACCCAAACACTGGATTGCTACGTCTGACCCAGGATCTGGGTAACACAAAAACTACCCAAACACTGGATTGCTACGTCTGACCCAGGATCTGGGTAACACAAAAACTACCCAAACACTGGGTTATTACGTCTGACCCAGGATCTGGGTTACACAAAAACTACCCAAACACTGGGTTGTTACGTCTGACCCAGGATCTGGGTAACACAAAAACTATCCAAACACTGGGTTGTTACGTCTGACCCAGGATCTGGAAAACTACCCAAACACTGGGTTGTTACGTCTGACCCAGGATCTGGGTTACACAAAAACTACCCAAACACTGGGTTGTTACGTCTGACCCAGGATCTGGGTTACACAAAAACTACCCAAACACTGGGTTGTTACGTCTGACCCAGGATCTGAGTAACGCAAAAACTACCCAAACACTGGGTTGTTACATCTGAACCAGGTTCTGGGTTACACAAAAACTACCCAAACACTGGGTTGTTACGTCTGACCCAGGAGCTGGGTTACACAAAAACTACCCAAACACTGGATTGGTATGTCTGACCCAGGATCTGGAAAACTACCCAAACACTGGATTGCTACGTCTGACCCAGGATCTGGGTAACACAAAAACTACCCAAACACTGGGTTATTACGTCTGACCCAGGATCTGGGTTACACAAAAACTACCCAAACACTGGGTTGTTACGTCTGACCCAGGATCTGGGTAACACAAAAACTATCCAAACACTGGGTTGTTACGTCTGACCCAGGATCTGAGTAACACAAAAACTACCCAAACACTGGGTTGTTACGTCTGACCCAGGATCTGGAAAACTACCCAAACACGGGGTTGTTACGTCTGACCCAGGATCTGAGTAACACAAAAACTACCCAAACACTGGGTTGTTACGTCTGACCCAGGAGCTGGGTTACACAAAAACTACCCAAACACTGGGTTGTTACGTCTGACCCAGGATCTGGGTTACACAAAACTACCCAAACACTGGGTTGTTACATCTGACCCAGGATCTGGGTTACACAAAAACTACCCAAACACTGGGTTGTTACGTCTGACCCAGGATCTGGAAAACTACCCAAACACAGGGTTGTTACGTCTGACCCAGGATCTGGGTTACACAAAAACTATCCAAACACTGGGTTGTTACGTCTGACCCAGGATCTGAGTAACACAAAAACTACCCAAACACTTGGTTGTTACATCTGAACCAGGTTCTGGGTTACACAAAAACTACCCAAACACTGGGTTGTTACGTCTGACTCAGGATCTGAGTAACACAAAAACTACCCAAACACTGGGTTGTTACGTCTGACCCAGGAGCTGGGTTACACAAAAACTGCCCAAACACTGGGTTGTTACGTCTGACCCAGGATCTGGGTAACACAAAAACTACCCAAACACTGGGTTGTTACGTCTGACCCAGGAGCTGGAAAACTACCCAAACACTGGGTTGTTACGTCTGACCCAGGATCTGAGTAACACAAAAACTGCCCAAACACTGGGTTGTTACGTCTGACCCAGGATCTGAGTAACACAAAAACTACCCAAACACTGGGTTGTTACGTCTGACCCAGGATCTGGGTAACACAAAAACTACCCAAACACTGGGTTGTTACGTCTGACCCAGGAGCTGGAAAACTACCCAAACACTGGGTTGTTACGTCTGACCCAGGATCTGAGTAACACAAAAACTGCCCAAACACTGGGTTGTTACGTCTGACCCAGGATCTGGGTAACACATAAACTACCCAAACACTGGGTTGTTACGTCTGACCCAGGATCTGAGTAACACAAAAACTATCCAAACACTGGGTTGTTACGTCTGACCCAGGATCTGGGTAACACATAAACTACCCAAACACTGGGTTGTTACGTCTGACCCAGGATCTGAGTAACACAAAAACTACCCAAACACTGGGTTGTTACGTCTGACCCAGGATCTGGGTAACACAAAAACTACCCAAACACTGGGTTGTTACGTCTGACCCAGGATCTGAGTAACACAAAAATTACCCAAACACTGGGTTGTTACGTCTGACCCAGGATCTGGGTAACACAAAAACTACTCAAACACTGGGTTGTTACGTCTGACCCAGGATCTGGAAAACTACCCAAACACTGGGTTGTTACGTCTGACCCAGGATCTGGGTTACACAAAAACTACCCAAACATCTGAACCAGGTTCTGGGTTACACAAAAAGTGCCCAAACACTGGGTTGTTACGTCTGACCCAGGAGCTGGGTTACACAAAAACTACCCAAACACTGGATTGTTATGTCTGACCCAGGATCTGGGTAACACAAAATCTACCCAAACACTGGGTTGTTACGTCTGACCCAGGATCTGGAAAACTACCCAAACACTGGATTGCTACGTCTGACCCAGGATCTGGGTAACACAAAAACTACCCAAACACTGGGTTATTACGTCTGACCCAGGATCTGGGTTACACAAAAACTACCCAAACACTGGGTTGTTACGTCTGACCCAGGATCTGGGCAACACAAAAACTATCCAAACACTGGGTTGTTACGTCTGACCCAGGATCTGGAAAACTACCCAAACACTGGGTTGTTACGTCTGACCCAGGATCTGGGTTACACAAAAACTACCCAAACACTGGGTTGTTACGTCTGACCCAGGATCTGGGTTACACAAAAACTACCCAAACACTGGGTTGTTACGTCTGACCCAGGATCTGAGTAACGCAAAAACTACCCAAACACTGGGTTGTTACATCTGAACCAGGTTCTGGGTTACACAAAAACTACCCAAACACTGGGTTGTTACGTCTGACCCAGGAGCTGGGTTACACAAAAACTACCCAAACACTGGATTGTTATCTCTGACCCAGGATCTGGAAAACTACCCAAACACTGGATTGCTACGTCTGACCCAGGATCTGGGTAACACAAAAACTACCCAAACACTGGGTTATTATGTCTGACCCAGGATCTGGGTTACACAAAAACTACCCAAACACTGGGTTGTTACGTCTGACCCAGGATCTGGGTAACACAAAAACTATCCAAACACTGGGTTGTTACGTCTGACCCAGGATCTGAGTAACACAAAAACTACCCAAACACTGGGTTGTTACGTCTGACCCAGGATCTGGAAAACTACCCAAACACGGGGTTGTTACGTCTGACCCAGGATCTGAGTAACACAAAAACTACCCAAACACTGGGTTGTTACGTCTGACCCAGGAGCTGGGTTACACAAAAACTACCCAAACACTGGGTTGTTACGTCTGACCCAGGATCTGGGTTACACAAAACTACCCAAACACTGGGTTGTTACATCTGACCCAGGATCTGGGTTACACAAAAACTACCCAAACACTGGGTTGTTACGTCTGACCCAGGATCTGGGTTACACAAAACTACCCAAACACTGGGTTGTTACATCTGACCCAGGATCTGAGTAACACAAAAACTACCCAAACACTGGGTTGTTACGTCTGACCCAGGATCTGGGTTACACAAAACTACCCAAACACTGGGTTGTTACATCTGACCCAGGATCTGGGTTACACAAAAACTACCCAAACACTGGGTTGTTACGTCTGACCCAGGATCTGGGTTACACAAAACTACCCAAACACTGGGTTGTTACATCTGACCCAGGATCTGGGTTACACAAAAACTACCCAAACACTGGGTTTTTACGTCTGACCCAGGAGCTGGGTTACACAAAAACTACCCAAACACTGGGTTGTTACGTCTGACCCAGGATCTGGGTTACACAAAACTACCCAAACACTGGGTTGTTACGTCTGACCCAGGATCTGGGTTACACAAAAACTACCCAAACACTGGATTGTTATGTCTGACCCAGGATCTGGCTTACACAAAAACTACCCAAACACTGGGTTGTTACGTCTGACCCAGGATCTGGAAAACTACCCAAACACTGAGTTGTTACGTCTGACCCAGGATCTGGGTAACACAAAAACTACCCAAACACTGGGTTGTTACGTCTGACCCAGGATCTGGGTTACACAAAAACTACCCAAACACTGGGTTGTTACGTCTGACCCAGGATCTGGGTAACACAAAAACTACCCAAACACTGGGTTGTTACGTCTGACCCAGGATCTGGGTTACACAAAAACTACCCAAACACTGGGTTGTTACATCTGAACCAGGTTCTGGGTTACACAAAAACTACCCAAACACTGGGTTGTTACGTCTGACCCAGGAGCTGGGTTACACAAAAACTACCCAAACACTGGATTGTTATGTCTGACCCAGGATCTGGAAAACTACCCAAACACTGGATTGCTACGTCTGACCCAGGATCTGGGTAACACAAAAACTACCCAAACACTGGGTTATTACGTCTGACCCAGGATCTGGGTTACACAAAAACTACCCAAACACTGGGTTGTTACGTCTGACCCAGGATCTGGGTAACACAAAAACTATCCAAACACTGGGTTGTTACGTCTGACCCAGGATCTGGGTAACACAAAAACTACCCAAACACTGGGTTGTTACGTCTGACCCAGGATCTGAGTAACACAAAAACTACCCAAACACTGGGTTGTTACGTCTGACCCAGGATCTGGAAAACTACCCAAACACGGGGTTGTTACGTCTGACCCAGGATCTGAGTAACACAAAAACTACCCAAACACTGGGTTGTTACGTCTGACCCAGGAGCTGGGTTACACAAAAACTACCCAAACACTGGGTTGTTACGTCTGACCCAGGATCTGGGTTACACAAAACTACCCAAACACTGGGTTGTTACGTCTGACCCAGGATCTGGAAAACTACCCAAACACTGAGTTGTTACGTCTGACCCAGGATCTGGGTAACACAAAAACTACCCAAACACTGGGTTGTTACGTCTGACCCAGGATCTGGAAAACTACCCAAACACTGGGTTTTTACGTCTGACCCAGGAGCTGGGTTACACAAAAACTACCCAAACACTGGGTTGTTACGTCTGACCCAGGATCTGGAAAACTACCCAAACACTGAGTTGTTACGTCTGACCCAGGATCTGGGTAACACAAAAACTACCCAAACACTGGGTTGTTACGTCTGACCCAGGATCTGGGTTACACAAAAACTACCCAAACACTGGGTTGTTACGTCTGACCCAGGATCTGGGTAACACAAAAACTACCCAAACACTGGGTTGTTACGTCTGACCCAGGATCTGGGTTACACAAAAACTACCCAAACACTGGGTTGTTACATCTGAACCAGGTTCTGGGTTACACAAAAACTACCCAAACACTGGGTTGTTACGTCTGACCCAGGAGCTGGGTTACACAAAAACTACCAAAACACTGGATTGTTAT